>JBAJMU010000012.1:450303-552437 GCA_037952995.1 Hyposoter didymator
CATAGGAAACAGATATATATAGATATATCTTTTGCATATTTTAAACTCCAATTATTCGACAACTATGTAGACGAAAAATTCGAAAAAAATTGTGTCATCGTATTTGGTGCTGAAGAAGGTTATCACCAAATTTTATTGAATTCTTATCATATGGTCGTATGTAGCCAACCTCCTTAAAGAAACGCCACAAGAATCATTTTTTAACGAAAAATTTATATATTTCTTCGATTATTTAATAATTAACGAAGCCCCTGAAAAATGTGCAAAACTCTGCACTGAATCAACGGCCAATTCGGGCCAATCACAATCAAGAGTGATCATTTTCTCACCAATGACGGCCATATTGGCCATAATCGATATCGTGGCCAAAATAAATCGAAAAATCGATTAATCGGGGAATCAACAATCGCTAAAAATAATCGATTTTTGCTACGAAAACAATAGATTATATGAAAATCGATTATAATCGCCCATCTCTAGTCGCACGCCTGTCCCTTACAATCTATAAATAAGATATCTTTAAGATGACATTCGTTGTTGCCTTTAAGTTGCCGGCATGTTAACCTGGATGTCAGTCAATTGCATGCCCTTACAACGTCATCTTTTGGCTATGGACAATTGGATAACTTCACGTTACCATATTGGCAGCTGATATAGGTTAACTTTATGCTGCCATGTTGTTATCCATTATAAGATAGCTTATAGTCAACAATCAGACACGCATAGGTTAACAAAAAAGCGGACATTTGTTGTACTATTTGCTGTCCATGAGATAACTTCTTGGACGGTTAAAAAGTTATCCTAGACTTTTTTTGGTCGTCTTTTTGATGTCAGATTGATGACATATTGCTACCTGGGATATTATGTATAAGTCAGTACTCCCTCTGTACTTTCAAGCAAACTTGTCGGAATTATTGAATTTAAATGCAAATACAAGAACGTAGAAGAATGCTGCAAATTGAAATTTGCAAATGGCTTCCTCAAGTTGCTTAAGATACACGATGCTCAAAGCTTCCTCTATGAGGAAGCCAATTGCAAATTTCAATTTGCAGCATTTTTTTTTACTTACGGTTGTTCCTTCGCTCTACGACCTCCTCCGGTGGCAGCTGTTGGCCACGGTGTTTTAATTTTCGATTTTTCAAAAATTCCGCTCCCAGTATACTTGCTGCCACCACTAATGGGCATGTGTGTGTGTGTGTGTGTGTGTACGCGCGATCGTTTGAAAACAAACGACGCTCTCGAAATGAAAACAAACTTACATTGTTCACGATTGGAATACGTCGTAATACGTCGATTAGTAAACTCTTCAGTATTCGAAATGATTTGCAATGGGTGTGACGTTTCCCTGGTTAAGGCGACAACAATTTTCCAAAGCAAAGATAAAAGTATTGAATTTTTGAAAAATCACGGTGTCGTAGCGGAGGAGGTGTTGTGTTCGGAGTGTAATAAACCGGCAACTTTGTCAAAAGACAAAAAGTTTTGGCGGTGTCAAAAAAAAAAAATATTACTAAGAGCGGCCAAAAACTATTTTAAAAAAGTGCAGTTTCAAACAATCATTAAAAACAAATAGATGGTTGGAGAATTCTCATTTGTCGCCGGAGCAGAGTTGCATGTTCCTGGCACTATATTTTAGTTGCGATGTCGTCGTGAGTTTTCATATGTCGCCGAAAATTCGACAGAACCCACTTCGATCCCCGTTCTCCGATTTGTCCACATTTTGTGAGTTTCGTGATAAAGGAACACTCAGGGCATTTAATGTTTGCTCGGTATGTGCACGACTGTGGAAAGCCATCTTCTCCATAATTTTCACTCACTGAGACTTGAATCTCAAGATCTTGTGTTGAAGTTTTCTCTATCTTATTTTCGATATTTTCTCCATCCTCCACAATTCTTTTTACGAGATTCGAGTTTTTCGCTCCTCCTCAGTATCTCCTTTTTCTTGGTGCATTGATGAATTCGATCTGAGGGAGGATCTGGGTGTTTTTGACGAACTGCGAGACGACATACATAATTTCGAAGGAGGCAACGAAAAAGACCCTATTTTTTGTTAGGAAGTAGCCGAAAGTTCAGCCATTTTTTTTTTCCATGACAGTTTTTTTTTGTTGTCTGAAAGACTTCGGAGGCTGTCAATTCCGGAAAATACGAATCGCGGAATATTTCGCAATCGGTACACGCAGAGGTGAATAAAAATTGATCGAACTTTCCGTTTCACACGTATATGTACGCACGCACATCGAGAGCGCAGGTCCAACAGTAACGAGAATTAACAGTGACCGTTGCGCATAAGCGGCCTTGGTAGAAAACACGCGCGATAATCGACGTTTCTCGCTGTCTATCAAGCGCAACTATTGCTTATACTTGCTGGCTCGGTTGCTTGCTTGCAGTCAATCCCGTCGCACGAAACAAGCTTTGCACTGGCCAGCAGTGTCGAACGAGAGCAAGATTTTCAAAGTGATAAATCAATTTATATTGAAAGGGGCAACCGCCAACGCGATATCTAGTAGCGCTCACCACACCCGCTATTTTATCCTCGGGCAATCTCCTTGAACCCTGAGACGACGGTAGCCCGCAGTGTCTAATACATATATACGCGGGAAAGCCTTACTATAGATACAAGTTAACCGCGTGCTGCGCGGAGAATCAATTAACCAAAAAAAAACCTCCGCTTAATTGCATTTTTAAGATCGATCGTAAATAAACAACGACAAAATAATTGCCAAATCCGGCTGCAGCCGTCGATTGTTCACCATCTTTTTTTCCGTCTCCACGATTTATTATCGATAATTGATCGCCCCGTTTCCGCTAATCATTCATTTATCCGCGTCCGTCATGAAAGCCTGGTCGATGTCAAACTAAACCATTTTCTCAATCCACAGAACTGAATCTCAATCAACGAATCGATGATAAGGCTGAATTTTTCTTTATGACTCTGTTATGGCCTACAAACGGTGTAAAAAGGTTTGTGTAGGCGCATGATGTTTTTTAGCATAACATTTGTTTTCGAATTTTTTTTTCAATATAAAAAAAATCATTTATATTTGAGGAAGAAAACAAACACTGTCCTCCCTATTCTCACTATCACGATATCAAATATTCATCTTTAGTCCGTCGAGTGCACCCCTATAAGTATACATATTGGGTCAATTTGACCCAAGACGTCTTTCGAATTGTTGCGCATTCCGGTAAAATATGAATTTCTTTGTAGAGACGTTTTTTGTTGTATAATTTCCAGATTTCATGTTAATATTCGCTAGCATTGAATGCCAGAGAATCGGTGACAGAAAATTGTTGGGGTCAAAAGGACCCAGTATGTATTCCAAGGGTTAATATTGCATACAAAAAAAAATTCTCCCTCCAAAATGCATAATTGCGATTTACAAATCGATTCAGTTCGAAGCAGTCACTCATGCAGTCTCGTTCGTTTCGAGGACTCGCTAAAACGTGGTGAAAATCGCCTTAACCATAGAGACTAAAAAATTCTCATGCTTTCATTTAGTTCAATCATTTTCTTGACAGAATCTCATTTGATCGCAAATTGAACGATCGCAACAGCGTTTATGCCTCCCGACAGCGTATCCTCGTCATTTACTCGTGCATGGGTTGCCCACGTTTCAACATATTAATTATCACGTGCGATTGATAAATGCCACAAGGGCTCATGTCGATGCCCATCCAGCAGGACTCCAGACGTTCAGCTTTCAAGCTTCTGCACATTTTTCCTTTCTCACTAAAACTCGAAGTGCAATATTCCATGCATAGATTAAGGGTGACGTGACCGCCTGCCAAGGTCAATTAAAGTTGAGCCCTTGATACGTAAGATCTACATATCTATATAACTTGCTGCTCGCAGCAAAATAATTATGTGACGATAATGGGGCTGGACGCGGCTTCCGAGCGACCACGAACCGCTCGGGGGCGAACTTGTGCAATTCAACTTTCATAAACGAAAAATCTTTGTATCTGCAGTAACAATTGTGCCATTTTCCATAAGGGGTGTCGATCGAAGGCTCGACCCGATGGGAGGAAAAAAACTTTTTCTTATTTTAAAAATAAACTGACGGTTCGGAACCTCCGGTGTTCTCCGGTGTTCGGTGTTCTCGGAATCTCGGATTTCAGTTGGTATAATGACTCGGTGAGTCTCCGGCGATCGATTTTTACATTTGGCATAGGGAAATACACACTGGTTGAAATTGACCCGAAACGTTTTTGACCTACCTTTCATTGGGTCTGGAGATTCTTGGAGGTTTGCGTGTCACGAAATCGCGGAAAAACAATATTTGAAATTTTGGAGCATTTTTTTTTTTTAAATTGTCGAATTTTCATCTTTCGGGATTTTCGCGATTAGCTGACTGCAGATTTACTCTAGAAAGGTCGGGTTTCGATGGAAAAAGGAAAAAATTGTGTTGAGGACGCGATTTTCGAAAAAGTTAATTGACCGTGACCTTGAAATATTTTCGAACTACGAAAATCGTTAATTACGAATAAAACAACGGTTTCCACAGTCCCTGGAGACATTTGTACCGCAGGAATAATTAATGACTTCAAATAAGCCTGGGTCAGGATGACCCAGTGTGGCGACGAGCGCTTCAAATTAGCGTAAACATTGTTTTTGTTTTTTTTTTTTTTTTTTTCATGAGGGNTTTTTTTTCATGCTTCACACTACAGACTTTACAAATATCGCGATCACTATTAGTCCCGAATAATGGTCGTAACACGATGCAGAATTTGTTCGGTTCGCAAGCCCGTTGGGTTCGGTTACGATCACTTGTAAAAATCAGACATCCAATTTCGACCAACACCCACGTTTAGTTTCGAGCACACGCATGAGACTGTTGATCGTAGATTTTTTTCATCGTCAGCATTTTCCATCGCTACGATTTTGGCTTATTTATCGAATTAATTAAACGCTCGATCAAACTTATCGAAAAAATTCAAGACAAGGATCTGAGTATCCCGACAATATGTACACAAAGAAAAAAATAGTGAATTAGTTTTTTTTCTTGCAGAGAAATTTCGCAACGCTCCGAGCAAAGTTATTTGCTCGACTCGTTTTTTTTTCAGTGTGGGAACTCATTGAGCGATATATTAAATATTTGAGAACCTAAAATTCCAAGTGCTCGAGCGACTCCTGTCCATCGGACACTCGTCGATGGTCAGACGAAAAAAAAAGTTCTATCGCTGAAAAAAACACCCCGAGGGTGCCGACTCGAACGCTGTACAATAAATAAAATGAGCATTTGTGTAACGAGACGACAATGAGCTGATGGAACAGCCTTATCCACTGCGCGAACGTTTACGAGGAAATTATTTGACAGTTCACGAAACGAGAGTCGATGCTTACGTCATCGCGCACGAAAGTTGGGTCAATATCGACATTAGTCTTGGAGGATATTTTGTTACGCGATCGAGAAAAAAAGGGTATCGCGTTCCCTCCGGAGAATACGCCGAACACCCACGCCACATTTACTCAGAGACCGATTCGAAACGTTTATGACTTTTACAGATCGAATCGAGTACATAGCGAGTGTCGCGAGGGTCATTCGTTAAAGTTGTTGCGTCAAATTCTTATTTTTTCCTTTCCCAACGCAACGGTTTATATTTTGAAAATAATACAAATCAAAGATTCTGAGCTCCTGATTGGTCGCTGAGCTCAATAGGAATGACAAAAGCCGCCAAAACCGCGCGATTAGCTGATTGACATTTCCTATCGCGAACGTTTCGACGAAAACGACAATAAAGTTTTCGATCCTGCGCGATTCGTGATACGCTCACTGTTTTAAATAGATACTTCCTTCCCCGAGCTGTTTTATCACGGATCGATAGGATTTTTTATTGGTACGCGAATTACTGGGTTTCTCAAACTCAAAAATGATTGTTAGACAGCGAATTATAGTACATTATAACACTAGGACGAAAAAGTTTTTCGTACGCGTGTTATACGACATTTTATATTACGAGGTGCGGAAATGGGGGTTTTGTGTACGCGAAGCGTACGCAAAAGCGTCCATTTACGTACCGCGTGATATAAACGTGTAACTATCACAAAACGACTTTGAGGTTGTTTCAAAATTTTGTATAAACGTTCTTGGCACCAAAACTAACAGTTTTCTTCTACGAAGAACATTTTTCTGACGTTTAGAATTTGAGATATTCATAATTTCCCATTTTTATTTTTCCCATCTGAACGCGTGTAAATTCAGGTCGCGTTTCTTTTGTTTTTTTTTTTTCTCGTTTTTTTTTACATGCGTTCAGATTGGAAAAATAAAAAAATTGGACATTAAAGATCGCAAATTCTAAACGTCAAAAAAATGTTCTCCCATTTTAGAAGGTTTTGGTACCCAGAACGCGTTCATACAAAATTTTTAGAAAATCCTGAATGAAGTCATTTCGTGATAGTAATACCTTAATTTTTGGAAAAATTATTTAGAGCATTTGTTTAACTTTTCTTCGTGTTTCTCAACTTCTAAAAATGAAAAAATCGAAACGATATAAAAGAATCGCGGGGCCATAGCGAACGAAAATGCGAAGCGATGATTTTTGAAAAATGATTTATCGGACGCTTGTATTTTTGGACTTGTCGAGATGAAGCGATAAAAACCTTCGAATCATTTAACCTGCGATAGAGAAAGCAGATTTTTTAAATTCACAGCCGAAAATTCAACGTACCCGAACAAATATATTTCGTCTCGTCAAGATTCGAAGATAAAAGAAATTTTTTACAACTCTCGGCGGTTGGTCGAGAGCAGAATGAATTGACATTGTTGTGTTTGGTGATACGATCGTCACGTGCGCTTGACGTAAAAATGCGCAGGAGTGATTGACGCCAAAAGTCTGGCAAAGAGAAATAAATCAAAAAATTTCTTCAGTATTAACGATTCGATTCGGACGCTCGCTCGCGAAGGATCTTCTTGTTGCGTATTTCGAGACTCGAATGATTTTTTTACCACGCACTCATCCTCGAATATCATTGCAACGATTTCTCTCACTCGCGCGGCGGTGTAGATGAGCTTGTACCTCGTAAATCAATCAACCGCCAGGACAGGGGTGAATCTTTATACCGACGAGATTCCTGGCAGTTGTGAAACGTCGAAATTAAACGTGGGAGCAGAACGCACTTACGAGCAAATCATTGCCTTTTGCTTGTAAAATATAAAATTGCAGCCATTTTTTTTTTCAGCTGCGTAAGAATCTGAATCGTATCGAGTTCTCGTCAAATATCCGCCATTTGCAATTCTATGTGCTATCGCGCGTCGTTACAAAAACTTGCAATCTTTCTTCTGCCAAGTTTTACAAACTTGTAAACAGTAAATGTGAAAAGTTTCGGATAATTTTTGAATCGATTTTCGTGTCGATTTAATATTTTCCACCAAAATCGACACGGGCGTCTTTCGTCGAGTATACCGTCTAAACTATCAGAGATACACCAAAAATGCACAGGACCAATTTTGTAGGGTAGAAAATTGTCTACAAAAAAGTTCCTGACGACGAGTCTCCATCTCTAGTACTTTAGCCCATAGCTGCAAATAACTGCAGACATTTGTCGATACCGATTATTTTTTTTTTTTTACAGCACGAAAAAAAAAATTACGAAATCGTATTCCTCCACTTTTCAACCATGTTGAAAAAAAAAAATTATAAGAAGTTCAGGATGCGAGTAACGCAGTCGTAAATTTGCTTGAAAAGTCCCAGGAATTTCTTTCGAATCTCGTGAGATAAGGAGAAATATTAAATCGTGTGTAGTAAACGGAGATTTTATGTTCAAGTGCCACAAGTTGCATTCGTCGATAAAACGCATGATTCCTTAGAATTGAAATTCTCGTGGATTTAATCGGACTGGTTGTCGGATTTGACGGTGGGAGCTCGAATATTAAAAGAGGAAAATAGGAAAAGAAAGATGTGAGAAAAAACATGATTTGTACTTTAAGAGATTAGAGCCGTTCGAGTCCTCGTGGCAACGTGTATTTTGTCCAACGCGTGGCAACATACTTGTGACTTCGTGTACTAACATTCCTTTCCCTTGGCTCTTTGTTATCATTTGTTCTCGAAAGAACGTAATCACCGGTTGTGGCTCCACTATGTTCAGCTCCTCAATATAAATATATAAAGGCGAATGATGGAGCGAGAGAAACGATCGTGTTTTCTTGTAGGAGGTAACGCGGACTTTTACTCCCCGTAGCTCGCAAGATCGACGTGACGGTTTGACTGCAGTCCGCGTAACGAGAGCGGCGCGCATGCAGCAAAACGCGGCGCGCGCTCTCAGTTTCGATAAAACGATTATTGAGCAATCGATAATGACCGAACCAGCAGCGTTCCTAATGTAAACTGTTACGACCACCGTTTACCTACCATAGCTAAATTATCTTTTGGCACTTTTATTACAGTTTTTACAACTCGCCGAATTTTTTTTCTCCGAATCCCTAACTTTCCTCATTTCTTGTCAATCTTTTTTTTCGCACCAGAGTCTTACTCGTGTGTGTTGAGTGTTTAAACGATTTTCCTGTACGGAGGGAACATAATGTTAAAAATTAACCCTCGGTAGACACACATGGGTCTGGAGGGCCATTCAGCGAATGACGTGAATTTCTTCTTTTTCGTATCGATGAACATTAACCCTTACTTGCCATACCTCTGTAGAATTACGTACTTGCCACCATGGGCTAAGCAAGAATTATTATAAAAATGAACTACTGAATATTTCGACTTGAAAATTGTTTTGGAACATGTTGAAAGCTTTTTTTGAAGATTTTTTACCTTATATAGCCAAAAATTAAATTTGAGTACACGAAAAAAAAATGCTACAATCAACAAAAGTGCAAAATTGACTATTTTCCTTAATAAGCATGCAGTTTGTACCCCGAGGTGGGGCAGTAAGGGTTAAATAACGATAATTGAAAGAAATTTTTATCCATTTCTCAGTGCAGGCTCTATTTTCATAGATCCAAATAACTCGACTCGCGTAAAAATGATTCAAGATGCAGAATCCGTGTTTAATTGATAAATAAGTATATTTTATGAAAACCAATTGCGAATTTCAACTGTTGAAGCAACTGTGAGGCGAGAGAAGAGGCGAGAAGAGCAGTGCTTTGAAAGGGCCTGAGAAGACTAAGAATCCCTGCATCGAATGCACCATTTACCAGCTTCTGAGTTGCGCGTTATTACGATTCGGTTAGGCCCTTTTATCATCGAATAATATGAAATACATTTCTATATGAAAATTCACACCAATTCTCATCATTTTTTCTACCAGACTTACTCGATCGAATCGTGAATCTCTACGAAGTTTTCAACGTTTTTAAACCCTCGGTAAGACACACATGGGTCTGGGGTGTCCGGCCCATTGAGCGAATGGCTCTATTTTTTCGTATTTCGTATCGATTGCCATTCAGTAACAATAATGAAAAAGAATTTTTATCCAGCACCCAGTGCAGCCCCTCTTTCTATCGATCCAAAACCACCTTCCTGAATTTTTTCAGATTTTTTTAACGAGTCCAAGTTCCGTAAAAAACGGTAGGACGCCCCAGACCCATGTGTGCCTACGGGAGGTGCGCTAATTGTGGCGTGTCTACGGAGGTTTAATATGGCATCATGGTTCCCTGGTATCATGTCGCGACTCTAAAGGATTTTAGCAAAGACATAATAATTTTTGCAAAATTATTATGAATTTGATAAAATCTCTGAGGGAGACAATAAGGTACTAAGGCAACCTGGTACGTAATTTTTTATATAATTTTTTCTCCGAATACAAATAACGAATTTCCTTTCGACACTATTGTTTGGGTTTTTCTGAATCTCTGTCAATCATTTTGTTCTGTTTGCATCTCATTCGATTTTTCGGTTCCTTGAGTCACGATCGCCGGTTTTTTTTTCTCAGGAGCATATTTCTCGTGCGAGTTTATCGAGAAAGAAAAAAATTTTGATTCGCCACTTTTATCGAATTTTTTCAATTCCTGGTCAATCTTGCATTAGATTTTTTTCTTCATTCATTTGCAGCCTCTAATGGAGTCCTGAGCAACCAATTTTTCATGGTGCCCCAATCAAAGTCCGAGACTTAGTAAATTATTTCGAAATATGAAAAAGTCGAAAAATCCGATAAACTTGAGGCCTTCGATATAAGAACGAAGTAAAGTTTTCTGTACCGACATGTGCCTCATCCGCGCGGTTGCTAAAGTGCCAAGAAAAAAATGAATTACTCGTAGTTCTCTTCGCCATCGGGAAAAGTCGGTGTGACTTTTATTTTCCTCAAGAATATCGCGTATTCTCTCGTTGGAAGCAAACCAACAGAATCGGGAAATTCTTCACTGTGGCAAAAAAGCAAAATAAAAAATTTCCAATTTTTTCCTTTGAAAAATTTGCTCTGGTCCACAGAACTCTAATATTTGGCTACGACCTCAACTCGCATTGATAAATAGGAATGACGCGAAAGTTCGCAACGTTGGGATCCAACGAAAAATACGTTTTTCTATTAATTGTTTGTACAAATTCAAAAACATGAAAATTTTCGTACCGATTTTCTCTTTGGATCGAAAATAAATATCGTCTTATTGTCCCGACTAAATATTGAATAGGAATCGCGAGCTCTGCTCGAGAGAAAACGAAATTCCGTTGCATTCCAACGACGCAAACTTCAACGTCGTAAATTGGATTCTGTAATGATTGCCAAATTCGAAACAAACTTATTTAATGATAAATACTTTCTGGAACTATTTACAAACGCTTAACATCGAAATTTGGAGATTTTTTTTTGTTAAAAAAATTTTAAGCAGTGATATGGATACTTGACTGAATAATTTTCGTGGTAGGATCGTACTTCCCAAATCACTTTTTTCGCTCAAAGTTACCGTAGAAAAGATTCCGCCCCGTAGACACTTTTCGCCATTTGCCAGGACGAAATATCGAGATTTTCTCGCATCGTTCTCCGCTCTCTGGACTTGTGTGTGTGTGTGTGTGTGTGTGTGTGTGTGTTTGCAAAAATAAAAAAAACGTCAAGCCTCAAGCTCAACTTTATTTCTTAACTTCAGCTCCGGCATCTCGATTCTTGAGATCGATGACGACCTGAAAAACGTTTGAGAAACGTCGATAACGAATAACGTTGAAAAGAAAACTCGTTTTTTTGAATCTTTTGCAAGAATAATTGTTGGAGAAATTGAATTTTTGGAGAAACGTACCTTGCCAAAGTTTTTCAATTCACTCATGAATTTAATCGCTTCGTTTACTCGGTTCAGCCCAGTGATTAGCGAGTGTGACGGACTGATGAGCCCCTCTTCAAAATACTCGAGAACCGCCTCGCCAGCTTCGCTGCGAAATTGAAAAAATATGTTTGGAGCAAAACGATATTGAAGTTTGCATCGTTGCAATGCAACGAAAAAAATATTTTTCATTCATTATTTTGATTATTAATTGACTCGTTCCAATACGCTGTATGAAAATTTTGTGCGATGCTGTAAAAAATCATGAGCTTTCGTTGCATTTCATCGACGCAAACTTCGGTATCGTGAAGGAGGGAATTTCAAGTGTTAGAAAACTTATTCTCACTGATAAGATTGATGATCTTTTTTCCTGTATTGCCGGATGTCAATGCTGCTCGGCGTAAAAGAGCTGCTTTTCGATTGTTCCTCGGTTTTCGTCGGCGCTATTCCGGCGATAATTACTCGACCTTTGAAAGGAAACGATCAAGTGGAAAATTTGTTGGAAATCATGGGAACTTGATGAAGTTTCAATTTTTCGTACCTTCGCGCGACAGATGTTGGACCAGAACGGCAAAGTTGTCGTCTCTGAGCATCTCTCGCTGGAATTCTGGTTTGTAAATGTCTGTGAAACTGAAAAAACCAAATTATTTCGAAATTAATAATTATTCTTTCATTTATTGAATCGAGTCCGTTGGTTGAATTGATGGAAATGATATTGATTTTCGAAAAGACCCACCGATCCAGAATCTTCTTGAAATGTTCGCCATCCACTCCTTCGAAAACTCCAGCGATATCCCGTTCGGCCGCGACGTTAACGATTTGTTTCATCAATTTTCGTTCGTCGAATTTGAGCGAAGCAAAAGCTCCTTTTTCGCGGGTTACATTCGACCTGTCCTCCGATACGGTCACCGCGATTACCTGTTGAATATTTTTTTCTACAAATCCGAAGGAAATTTACGATTTTGAAGTTTGCGTCGTTGGAATGCAACGAAATTCGGTTTTTACTTGAGCAGAGCTCGAGATTCTTATTCAATATTTAGTCGGGACAATGAAACAAACATTTTTTACGATCGAAAGACAAAATCAACGCGAAAATCGAACAAAGAATTAATAGAAAAAGAATTTCTCGTCGGACTGGAACATTGCGAAGCTCGGTGTCGTGGAAATTAATCGTTTCTGACCTGCGATCGAAATACGTTGGCTGCCAAGTCCACAGCTGCCAGACCTACACCCCCCAATCCTACGTTCACCAAGACAATTTCATCCTCCTCCAAGTTGGCTTGCTCTTGCAATCCAATCAACGCTTTCATGTAGCAATTCATCAAGCACACGACGTCCACCATTTTCAGTGAGCTCGGTATTTTCCAAATATCCTGTGAGCAAAAGGATCTCGTGATTTTCACATAGAAAATGCATTTCTGTTCTCGCTATCATTGTCGGAAGAATTTCTTAAGATTGTCTCAAAGTAAAAAATGAAAAAAAGCAGGAACTATGCCTTTCTATCGTGGTCGAGAGAATTTTTAGAGACGGTCTCAACGTTAAAAATGGAAGAAGCAGGAATTTGTAAATGATGAAAAGGCATGATTCGTGCTTTTTTTCAGTCGAGAGACTTCCGAGATACAATCTCAAAGTTGAAAATGAAAAAAAGGCAAAATTCCTGCTTTTTTTATTTTCGACTTCAAAATCATCTCAAGAAATTGTCCCAACTGAATAAAACAGAAATTCTGCTTTTTTGTGATTATAAGGAGAAATTCCGAGTCTAGAGACAATCGCAAAGTTTAAAATAGGAAAAGCCGCAATTTTGTCTTTTCACATGATAAAAAGCATAATTCCTGTTTTTTTCAGTTGAGAGAATTTCTAAAGACGATCTTGAAGTCAGAAATGAAAAAAGCAGCAATTATGCTTATTCATCACTGTCGAGAGAATTTCTAGAGACGATCGCAAAGTTGAAATTAGAAAAAACCAGAATTTTCACGATTTAAAAAGGCATAATTCCTGTTTTTTTTTAATCGTGAGAATTTTTGGAGACGATCTCGAAGTTGAAAATGAAAAAGCAGAAGTTTTGCCTTCAAATCGTTGTCCAGACAATTTGTAGGGGTGATCTCGAGGTTTAAAATAAAAAAAGCAGCAATTATACCCTCTTTTTATCATTGTCATTGAAATACTCTCTTGGAACTTGAGATTTTGGGAATGCTGTTGATTAGTACAGAAATTTTGTCATTAAAGAGATTCCCATTCACAAAAAAAACTTCAATTCCAACATTTTTTTAGAATTAGAGTTTGTAACAGAAACAAGCGATTTGTATACAGAAAATAACTTTCAAAATGTTCAACGTATTCATTTTCATTGTCGATTATGGGTCAAGTCAGTGCACATGTAATTTTTCAAGCTATTTTCAATTTTCGATTTTGCACACAAAACACGCGATTCAGCCTGCAGCTGTTTACCTATTTTTCCATAATTCATGCTCCTGCATCTTTAATCGCCAATTTGAATTTGCACCGGATAATCGTCAAAGCTCGAAATATTTCTGAACAATTCTTAATCGTTGAGGAGTAAACACGAAATTCCTTGGATTTGGAATGTTGAAATTTGTAACATGAGAATTCGAACTCACTCCGATTTCTGCGGAGCATTGTTCGGCGAGTCCGCCCCATCGTTCCCTGTTGAGGGCTACGACTTGGTCGCCGACTTTGTAGCCTTCCTTTTTAGCTTCTTCGCCGACTTGTAAAAGTTTCCCAACAACTTCGTAGCCCAGGATAGCCGGCAAGATGGGAGAGTGAACGTAAGTGTTTTCCGCCAACAATATGTCAGAGCCGTTGAGCGCGCAGTAATTGACGTCGATCAGGACCTGAGGATCGAATAATTTGGCAATTTTTCATAGACTTTTCGTAAAAGAGTGGAATTTGTGATGAAATTTTTCAATTTTGAGGTTAGAAATTGTGGGTCTCGAGTCGTAGACGACGCACGGTGCGAAATATTTGAACGATACCTCGTTGGAATTGAGTAGTTTCGGATGCTCCACATTCTCGATGGTGAGCGGTTCAGTAAATTTAGTCAAAACCGCAGCTTGTATTTTTCCCGTTACCGGCGCCGGGATTTTGCCTGTTTCTTCAGTAGACAGTTGCTCTTTCGGCAACGTGCCGTTGAATCGTAGAACGATTGCACGACTGAGCAAATTTCCACTGTTTCTTGTACGCAAATGCGATATTATTCGTCGTGCAACAAAGGCTGTCATTGCAGCGATTACTGTTTCTCCGTGCGAAAAGAAATATTCAGATTTTTTCGATAAAACTGTCAACAGTGATCAACGATCAACTATGAAACTTTACAACTGAAGGGGAACGATGGAATCGGGCCAATCAGCTGTTTCATGGGCTACGGAACTGGCGGAATTAGATCGCGCGTTTCGAGCGAGTGTAACACAATAACATAACCTCTTGGCGCTGTTTCAACAATCACAGAACAAAATACAAAGGCGTTTTCTTTAGGAAAATCGAATCTTGATCGAAAAAGTTTCTCTGTAACGTTTATTTCTGGACAATTCATGTTGGAACACGTTTATAATGCGTCCACAAAAATTCACGTTACCTCACAACGGAAACAAGTGAGTTTTCCGAATTCGACAATCACCTCCCTCGTGTTACAATGTTTGCACTGATTTTGATAATGATCTTGAATAATTACAGCATCGGACATTTAGAGCGAAAAGTCGTTGTTGTCTCAGTAATTGGAAAATCCCAGTACCGAGCCAAAGGATGCAAAGCGGAAATGCTGAGCTCTGTTTTGCTCGCTGGACTCCTGGATAATCCAGTCGTCAACGAAGAAACTTTGGTAATTGAAAAGTAGAAATCGTCTTTTAATTACACGAATTTTCTCCCGAAAATCATTCTTTTTAAATGCTTGAAAAAAAAAAAACGTTTACAGTGCGACATTGAAGGTTACCATGACGTCCAGGAGCGAACGGTTTACCTGCACTTACGAGGGCTTCTCGATACGCACACTCTGGTCAATCAGTATCAGAGCTTTCTTGAACATCGCGAATGCAAAGATTTCCTTAGCATTTGGGCTCACATGAGAGACAAATACGCCAAAGCTTTGCTCGTTCTTTTTCATATCTCGCATATTATCATCGTCACTTTTCCGACGCACACTTTCGACTACAGTTACGTGCATTTGTTCAGAGCCTTGGATCTCGTTCGGTAAGTTTCGAAAACTTTCACCGCCGCTTGAAAAATCATTTAAAAAATGAAAAAAATTAAGAAATTTTTACTGGGGCTTGAATAATAATTTTTGAAATATCAAGAAATTCAAAAACATTCAAAAATCTAAATTTTCTCGAAAATATCGAAAAAAGCGACAAATTTAATTTTGTAAATCTAACGGAGGAACTTTTTCACGTTACGAAACGTTAAATAATGAAAAACTTGAAAAGTTTCTCTACTTTTACAAAACTGATGCTTCACACAAATTCCTCTGGATTTTGTGATATTTTGAAATTTACTGAAGTTCTGAAAACTGTTGACTTTTCCATTGACTTTGTTATTTATTCGGTGATTGGCCAATATATCGGAAAGTTCGTTCATTCTTTAACCAGTCATTTGAGAAAATATCCGAGAATGATCAAGTTCTTGGTTTGCTGTAATTGATCAAGTTGTGAGAATTACAACGGAGGAAACTTTTGTATTTTGCATAATGGGAAAATATCGAGTTTCAATTCTTCAGAAGTCTGTGTCTGCTTTCAATTAGAGAAGCCACTAATTTTTTAGACACGAAAAAAACGTTTTTCTATTAATTGTTGGTTCAATTTTAAAAATATTGTCGATTTTCGTGCACATTTTGGAGGTGGATCATAAAAAAACATGGTTCTATTGTCCTCGCCAAATATTGAAAAAGAATCGTGAGATTTGCTCAAGTGAGGACAGAATTTCATCACATTCCAACGATGCAAACTTCAGCATTGTCTAATTATTGAAATAAGCAAAATTCGACGATGTATTCGATCCATTTTTTGAAAACTGACTGAATGTATTGCAGGCAGAATTTTTCGGAGGCTTCGCTTCGCTTGACATTCGCACTCAGAAGCATTCATGGTGTGCCTAAAGGTTGGGAGACAAACGGGAGGCCGTGTTCTCCAAGAGTTTTATTTTACTTCGAAAGCTGTCCATCCGTATTCCGAGATCCTGAGAGCGGAGCGAGTATTAAAAAACTGGAGCATTCTTTGGAAGATCAGATTTATCAGGTTCTTCGGAAAAACCGTATCGTCACAAACATCAGGTGAAAATTTGATGATAAATGGAATGAAAACAAAGTTCGCAACGTTCGAGTCCAACGAAAATACCTTTCTCTATAAATTGTTTGTTCAATTTCAAAAATCATGACAATTTTCGTACCGAATTTCTCTCGGAATGCTAAAAAAATATCGTTTCATTGTCCCGACAAAATATTGAATGAGAATCTTGAGATTTGCTCAAGAAAAAATGGAATTTCGTTGGATTCCGACGATTCAAACTTCAACATCGCGAAATCGAGGCACTTTATTGTGCAATTAATTTTCGCATGCGATTCAAACAATTTGACGTGAACATAACAATTTGCAGCTCGAATTCGTTATTCGCAATACCAGCGAATCAAGAATTCGTTTACGTTCACACGGGCTCAACGGAGTCGCGTGACCTTCTCGGCTACATGACGCGTAATTTGATCAAAAGTTGTACAGCCGCCTCAGGCAGTACGAACACGACGAAAACGATCGAAAATGTACAAATGAGTTTCAACACTTTTGAGGCTGAACCGGAAACGAGATCTTTTCGATTGTTTTTACAACAGCACATAAACCTCGCATTTTCCAAGGGCTTCGATGATAACGTTGGTCGACACTCCGTGCATTCCCACTTCGAAGTGAGTTACTCTTCACCCAGTCCGACTTTATTAACACTTGGTCCGTAAACGTTTTTCCGCAGCTTTCGTCAAACACACAAAGTTAATCTTGAAAATGAAACATTCAAATTCAGATACCGACGCTCGGTTTATTCTTCGAAGTTGCCAACAAAGTGTTCGATTTCTTTCTGCTGAATCCCAGCAACAGACCTGCTCTTTCAACACTTCATGGTTTGCTCGACACGGATGTGAAATTCAGCAAAAGTCGATGCAGCAAAGTATTGCCCAGAGCTCTTCAAACTTATCAGGATAATTTGCCACAGCACTATGGAAGGTTTGCCATTTATATTATATTTTTAAAAATCATAAAAACAATTGACGTTTGTCAAGAACAGATTTGAAAAATTACGTCACGTATTTCAATTCAATTTTTCCCTTTAAGTAAACTCAACAGGAAGTTGGCGCCATGAGTTTCTACCTTGAAAAAATAAGCCGGAGTAACGAATTTTTGGGAAAAATCTCAATCAATTTTTTTTCAATTCTTTTTTCTTTATTCACGTCAAAGTCTCGGCCCGTTCGTTGTGAAAATTTTCTCGGATACGAATTATTGCTAACGACCCTGAATATTTTTCCTATGACAATACCGTCTCCGCGAGGGTCTTAACGGTGCTAAAGTTGGAATGAAACGAAATTCTGTTTTTTCTTGTGATGCTAGACTAAAACATTAGTGGGAAACGCCGAAACAAGTTTTTTTCAAAACTCATCCTAAATAAAACAAGTAAAATAATAAAATTACGTTTTGTCCATCAAATATGATTCAAGTTGTTGTGTGCGAAGAATTATAGATTTAAATAGACGAAAAATTCAAGCTAAATCGAACAAATAATGAAAATGATGTAGCAGAAAATATTTTTCCCAACATTTCATATCTTCAAGGCTAAAAGACATTTATTTTAAATTGCCGAAAGTTTGAAAAATGTATATTTCAATGGGTCATTTATTTTTCATTTTCATGTTGTCTTGAATTTAGTGTAAAATTCAGTTTTGAGATCGAATAATAATTGTAGCAGAATTGTAGCATAATTTTCAACTCTTCTAAAGAGAAAACCGACGCAAACTTCAACATTGTTCGTTTCTTGATAAAATTTCGACGTAGATTCACGATTTTTAAGTTTGCATCGTTGGAATGCAACGAAATTCTATTTTTTCTTGTGCAGAGCTCGAGATTCTTATTCGATATTTAGTCAGGACGATAACACGATTTTTTTTGAGGTTCCAAAGAGAAAATCGGTACGAAATTTGTCCTGGTTTTTTAAAATTGAACGAATAATTAATAGAAAAAGTATTTTTCGTCGGACCCCAACGTTGCGAACTTCGGGTGAACTTGCTAACGACATGAAGCAGCAAAAATAAATGATAGTGAAAAATTATTCGGCGTTTGTTAATGTGCGGAAATGAAATTGCAGAACGTACCACGAGACGAAATTGGCACATGCGATGGCGGTGTTCGAGATGCACGCGCGTGGGCCACTGTTCGAGGAATTTAGCGAGAAATTGCAAGTCGAGTGCAACAAGCATTGGCGAGCTGGTAGACAAATGTGCGAAGTTTTGTCGTTAACGGGCAATCCGTGCACGAATCCAATTCACAAAGGCGGCAGTGAAGGCGCTGGCGGGGGCGAACATGCAGAGACCAAGCGTGGAGACGAAACTGAACTTCCGGTGATGGAACATTGCAGCGGCGTTCGATACGTCTGCGCTTGCAATTGTGGTCGATGTCAAGGACCGCGCGAAGATCCTTTCAATCTCCGTCACGCTAATTACGATTATTTTCAAATGTTGGCCAAGCAGTGCGGATGCTCTCAACTGGAGAGTATACAATT
The DNA here is from genome assembly GCA_037952995.1 of Hyposoter didymator. Lineage (NCBI taxonomy): Eukaryota > Metazoa > Arthropoda > Insecta > Hymenoptera > Ichneumonidae > Hyposoter > Hyposoter didymator. The sequence continues at coordinate 469,251 of JBAJMU010000012.1, forward strand.
TCCAGTTTTTCAACCGAGCACACACAATTTTCGGTAATTCCTCGAAAAATATTCAATTACATTCTATTTCGTTGAATTAACGCCGATCAAATTTTTCGCAACTCATCTTTACAGAGCTGCGCAATTATTTTCCGGCGGAAAGCGAAAAGACTCGTTCGGTCGCGTCGAATTATCGACGCCCCAGGGTCAAACTCAAGCCTGCAGTTTGGCAGACAGCACGTTGCACGGTAATCACCTGAATTATTTATAAATATCGAAATAATGTCAAAAGGTTGCCAACGTCATTCAATTTCAACTTTCTTCCATCCAAAACCGATCGGTTCCTCCCAATTCATTTTATAAACCCAAACTTAACGGATAAAAAAATGGATTTTCAAAATCTGGCTTTTCCCTGCAACAACAAGAACAAGTTGTGAATTTTTTTGTTTTTTATATTAAGGTCCTTGGCTCGCTACAATATTTTTCTTTGAAATTTCAACGATTTTGCATCAAATATTTATGAGCTTTGCGAGCATTTCTCAAGGATATCGAGCTCGGAAGTGAAAATGACTATTGGGGGTCACCAAGAGCATTATTACGTATAGTTTCCGCAATTTGAGAATTTCTCAAATTCCGATGCAATTCTCGAACGTGAAATTTTTCGTCTCCGTTCGGTGCATCGGAATTTCCTTGGAATTCCCAACGAAAAAGAAAAGCAAAAACGGGCTCAACTTTTCCAATTCTGATCGGCGGGACTCGACGGACATTTTTTGCGTCCGAAATTTGCAGATAGCCTCGAAAATTAGAAAAAGCCGCCGTCAGCGGATTTTTACCATCGTCGAAATCGTAAAAAAAAAAAAAAAAATCTCAATTTTGCAAATTCGAACAGACACACTACAATTAGCGCACCTCCCTAGACACACATGGGTCTGGGGCGTCTCTCCGTTTTTTTACTGTATTTGGGCTCGTTGAAAAAATCTGGAAAAATTCAGAAAAGTAGTTTCGAATCTATGGAAAAAGAGGCTGCATTGAGTGATGGGTAAAAATTTCATCGATTTCTGGGCACCCCAGACCCATGTGTGTCTACCGAGGGTCAAGCATTTTTGTTTACTGCATGAAATGTTCGTTTTGATAAAATATAATTGTGCCTACAATTTTGGCCATACGGAAAGATGACGTTGCAGCGTACGAGAGCGGTGGACGTTCCCAGTTGAGCAACGATCCCGCGATCGAGGAAGCCCGAAGATTAGCCAACAAAACAAGTTTAACTCCAGGCGATGCCCAAAAAGTTGTGATCCAAGTCACCGATTCCGAAGGCGATAATTCCAAAGGTTCGCCTACGATTTTTCTCAATTCTCGTTTTTTTTTTGTTTGTTTTGAATTTAAAATCATAAATTGGATGTTTATTTTTTAGAAAAATCTTTGGTCAGACAACCTTCGACTACGGAATATTTACCCGGAATGCTGCACACCGAGTCACCGGCTGGTTTGTTGCCACAATTCTCCAGCTGGTCTCTCGTTTGTCTGGGGCCTAGCAGCTTGTACTCTCACAACTTGGGTCTGCAGCATCAAACTGGCGTTTTAGCCACTTCCGCGTTTCTCTTACCCTGGGACGTTACAGTGCGGTAAAAAAAAAATTATCTTTTCACACAATTATGAAAAAAAAACCTTAAAAAATCGAGTCAACGAAAATCATGATTTTCGGAAATTGGAACTTTTGTGCATAAAAAGTTTGGGTCTTGATAGAAAATAAATTCTGTTGTTAAAATTAAATTCTGAGGCGTCGAATAATTTTTCCACGCCCGTTAACGCATTGAACCTGAAATCTTGGGGAAAAAAACTGCTCGATCGTTGGTAATTTTTATTTCCTCTTCCCGAAGCGTTAATAACAAAGTGTGCAGAAAAATGAAGATTTCATTATCTCGTAAATCTTGCAGATTGGGGCATCAGAAAGATCGAGGATCGTACTGGCCGACGGTGGGAGATCACGAGGGCCGCAATTACTGTCCGCGTGGGAAAAACTTTCAAAACGCCAATACGATGAAGTGCCGAAAATCGAAAGGTGGGAAAGAATTCGTGGTTAAAATATTCGTCGGCGTGGAGTACGAGTGCCCGCGTGGTCATAGGTTCATGGCGTCGGCGCCTGACAAAGTCCTCAAAGCAACGGGAAATGGAATCGTCAAGGACAGTGGCAACAAAGTCACTTCGAGTACTGCCGACATGCCGCTTTACTTTCCCTGTCCCTGCAGGTCGATTCAAATCATTTTCTATGACACTGAAGTTTGCATCGTTGGAATACGAGGAAAAATCCATTTTCCATTCGTTATTTTGAAAATTACTGCATTTTTTTCAATTTTTCTGGTAAAATACGTTTTCGAACGGCAAAGAAGACTTTGGAAGAAAAAATAATTAGTTTTCGCTGCTTCCGAACGATGCAAACTCCAACTTGGCCGTAAATCACGTCGATCTTCGAATTTACTAACATTTTCTTCGTCTCCATTTGTCTCTTAGGCAACCAAAGCCACTGATGGCACAACTCATGAGAATACACGTTGTCACACCAAAGGCGCCAGTCCACGTGACCCTCAATCCACGCGTACAACCAGCGCCAGCGCCTTGTCCTATTTTCGTTACCGGCTGCGAAGAGCCCATCAAACTTTCTCAGAGTGCATATTGGGTGCTGAGATTACCGTATCCTTTCACAAAAACCTTTCCATTTTGTGGCATTGAAATTTTTCGATATCCGTCATCAAATTTTCTCAAATTTTGCCACGAAAGTCTGAAGAGTTCCAGGAAAATTTCCCGAGATCATGAAACATTGCCGAACGAGTTTTTGAATTTCATTTCTTTTTTTTCACTGCCTTTGGTTGCCTTTTCAATTTCGTTTTTTTTTCCACAATTTTTCGCCATAATAATTAACAGCACACACCGATCGAGTCGGTTTGGTAAATATTTGCCAACTGCAGGTCTTGGGGAATGATTGAGAAAAGAGGCAACGTGTGGGAGAGATATTGATCCTTAACAATTTGTTGCGAGCAGATACGTTTACATGGGAGAAAAGGGACCGTACGTGGCTCCGAAAGAGCCGGTGCCGATATCCCACGGTCGTTTATTAGCCGGAATGTACGGAATAAGCGAAGTGGTGCCCGAAAAGAAGTAGCATTAGAGAAAAGTGCTTTTGTACATTGTAATTGTTCGTTTGGAATTTGGAAGGATGGAAAAAAGTGAGAGGAGAATGATAATTAATTGGAATAAATATTTGCAATGGAAAGTAATGAATTTGGCTCGGCGGAATATCGCGAAGAATGCGGTACGAAAAAAATGCTGGAACGATTCTTCTCATTTATCGTGTATATAAAGGAGGAGGTATGCGTTGGAAGTGGTTGGTGGTGAATAGCGCGTGGTTGGTTGCGTTGCCGGAGTGTATTCCGCGCGGCTCGTTGTTCTCCACACGCTATATCTCCGAAAGTTTCAACATTGAGAGGCCGAGACATAGCTCGGCTATCCCACGTTTTTAAAAGCGTGGCCCACCTCTCGCTCTTTTCTTTCCCTGAACGTAACCAATTTCGCATAATGGCGCGTGCGGTTATGGAAAAAACGATGAGGAACAGGAAAAGGAGCAAAAAGTTGAAAAAAACAAAAACAAAAACAAAAAACAAAATGGAAGAAAAGAAAAAACGAGGAGGAGGAGGATGGAAAATTGAAGCGCGGGCAAAAATACTCGCGTGAGATCGCGAGACGAGACGAGGCTGCGAAGGATCAAGCCCCCGCGCGAGAGAGCAAGAGAGCGAGGGCTCGAGGGAGAGGAAGCGAGCAGAGGAGAATGAAAAAAGCGCATCTCCACATCTGGAATATTATTACAGAGCCGTTTTTCCCGCGATTCTTAACGTGAGCTCGAAATTTTTATGTACCAAGAGCGAAGAAGAAGCGCGAGAGGAGAGAGAGAGGGCGAGGGAGAACGGTGAGAGCAAAGAGATCTCGCTCGGATGAGCGTTGCTTTTTCTTATTTCTCCATCGCTTCATTTTTTCCTTTTCTCGTTTTTAATTTCTTAAAACATTCTTTTTATTTGATTTTTGTTTTACGAGATAATACACCGTCCGGCAAAAGGTAAAAAAGTGAGCTGCTCGGACGTCGGGCCCGGCGCGCAGCAGAGGAGTGCAAAACGTATAGGGTGGGAAAAGAAGAGCCCGCGGCCCGAAAAGCCTGATGGGCTTGTATGTGCCACCTTGGCCTGTATTTATATACATATAGCGATGGAAAGGTCACGGTGGTACTATATAGGAAGCAGAAGAGAGCTGGATGGCTGTACGAGTGGTGCGATGGCGCGCGGGATTCCGCTTACACACCACGTGAGAATCGTACGGGTTTATGGGCATGCCCCCTTCGCGCATATACACCATGCAAAAGGCCCATTGCATTATCCAATAGTCCGAATACATAAACCATGTGCATTTATGCCTCTCCGCGTTATTCCTCTGCTGCATGCTGCCTCCCTCTCTTCCGATCCCCTTAACATTTATGGAAAAGCCATTAATTACTTGCTGCATGCGCTGCATATGCGTATATACACTCACACACGAATGAATGGTTTACGCGTAAGAAAGATCTGCCTCGTCGCGTAATGCATATACGCCAGAGATTCGAGAATATATTTGTAACTATTTCAACGTCAGCTGACGTTCTCAATAAAATCTCTCATCGATTTACGCACGTACAAGTTTTGCGGGTGTGTGTGCGAATGCTAGAAGTTAATGACTCTTGAATGGGCGATTGGAAGAGGGGGCGGGAAATGGAGCTTACCACCGCTGAGTATATAGAATATCTCAAGGAGTTTTGCCGACTCCGTACACTGACATTCACCAGATGGGTATAAGCTCATTAAGGAGGTTCGCGTATACTTTTCCCTCTGGTGGGGATATCGCGGAGGTGCTCGCACTCCTTATTCTTCGTCTTTCTCGCTTCTTCTCTCACTATCCCGAGAGACAGCTGCTGCGCTGCTATTGCCCGAGATAAATGAGTGAGAAAAAGAGGCTATGCCAGCAGACGCAGAGAGCACTACGTCGAGCTCTGCTCCGAGATTCTGCCTTACGAGCAAGAAACCGACCAATTTATATTTTACTACGAAATTGTTTATTTTTATCAACTATTCTTCTTGCCCGCTCAACTTTCGTCACGCGAGCTTCTCTGCGCTCCTCGTTTCTTCCATATTTTTCTCAACAAAATCCCATTCTTCGACACCTTTCGACAAATTCGATGCTTTCACGATGTTTGGGAAAATTCGTTATTACGTAACGATCGGAAAAACTGCTTTGAACGTTTTCAGAGAACGACCGTGCTGCATCATCGTCGCGTTAGGATTTTAAAAATCGAAGCTTTTCGAAAATTTATCGATCGATATGGCGGCGGAAAAAAACGTTGACGTATCTTTTTTTATGCTGCTAAGTATATGGAGAAAATGGTCGATTTTTCTTGAAGATAAAAAAATATATTGTTGAAGCTCTCACAAAAAAGTATGTACGTGTGTGTGTGTGTGTGTTGTGATGCTGCGGTGAGAAAAGGTTCGTGCAAGTTTGCCAACACCAAGAGATCGTGTGGTATATACGTGCAAAGGTATCTTCATGTATATACCGCACGCCATGTACTCGTGTAGGTGAGAGAGCCGTCAGGGCCCCGGTGCCCCACTCCTCAGGCCCAACGGGGGGACCCGGGGTCACATTCCAAGATGGCTGTGCCTGAGGAATGCAGTGGGTGCCCCCCTAAGACGCCTTACTCCCTCCTTTTTTATTAATCAAACGCAATTTATTCTCTTGTACCTATCGAAAACAAACCCTCGAGAAGAGTTTTAACACAACGAGACAGTCTCGCGGCCGGTGGACCCGGTTAAAGCGGCCTCTTTCCCTCTCGATCTCCTACTCGTGCGTTTTTCTATCTTTTACCAATACTCGCGTAACTCGCCTTCGATATCTCCTCTTTCAACGTCTTTCGTGTGTACGGCGCCAATTTCTTATTTCCCTCTTTTCCTCCTTTTTCTTCTTCTTTCCCGTATTTCTAATGGTGAAGATTCTCGTCGAGTGCCACAACTGATACAAACGCAATATCATCGAGTGATCGTATCAGAGGTGAGGGATTTACAAGTGCATTCGAAGTTTATTAATGTTCCGGATATTCGACCTGCCAGCAAAACGGATTTCTATTCGGATCTATCTTCCATATATATACATATATATATACGAAGCTACTTTCAGAAGCGCACAACCTTATCTAATGGAGTTCCTTAGCCACGGATAATGCCCACGCAAGAGGATGGTACCGGCTCGTCTTAAACAATGTCTCATAGGGATATCTCTGAGGTAAATTTTTTATTCTTTCCGTTTCTTCCAAAAATTGTGTCTAACGTTTTTTTTTCTTCCTACATTATTATTTTCGTCTATTTTTATTCCATTACACGCACTCGCGCGATCACAGTTTTCAACTCGTAATCCCGTGCGAACGGAATGTCAAATTATAACTTCATTTCTTTTCCCTTTTTTTCGTTCTATTGCGATCGATTGTTAGTTTTTATTCCGTTAAAAAACGTCATTAGACTGTCTCGTGAAAAATCTTGGGACGTGGAATTCTTCACGAAGTAACGAATAAATTTATTCTATTGTCATCGTCTTCGTCAACTGACAAATAAGTCATCGTCCTTTTTTATCTGAGCTACCGCAATGCTCGTCGATCAAGTTTTATTTTTTTCATTAAGATTTCTCAAGAGCCTCTCATCTTATTGCTAATGTAAAATTGTTTTTCCGCGTCACAATTTATATTTCAATTGGTGAAAAAAGGTGGAGCCCGAAGGTACGTCGGCCTTGGCTGCTGGATCTAGGGCACTATTCCTAGAGACGGTGCGCAGGAGCAACGCAGCATGCCAGAACGGAGACTACGCTCAGGCTGCGACGCTGTACACCGAAGCCCTAGCCTTGGATCCTCTTAGCCATGTTCTCTATTCCAACCGATCTGCCGCTCGCCTCAAAATGGGGCTCTTCGCTCTTGCCCTCCAGGATGCGGTTCGTGCCACAGAGCTAGTACCGCAATGGCCAAAAGTAAGAGTTTCTTAAAGTTTGTGGATTCCTGTAGATTATTTTTGAGGAAATTAATGACTCTGGAGTTTGCGACATAGGGATACAACAGGAAATACTTTTTCTGTTGATATTTTCTTCTTTTCCAAAATTTTTTGGAATTTCTGAGTTGATCGTCAAAAAAAATCGTTCCATTGTCCTGACCGTGTATCGAATAAGAATCTTGAGCTCTACCCAAGGAAAAACAGTGTCAATCGAAGGAGATCCTCTCGGAGGGAAAATTTCTTGCATAACTTTGGAGCTTAGACGCATAAAGTCTGCACGACTCCATTTTTCACATGAAATTTTGTTCGGTTCGTGAGGCAAATCAATGTGTAATGGGGAAGAAACATTTCTACGCACAGAAGCAAAAGCTGTCTCACCAAATGTCAATTGCAGCTTCATCGATAGATTCATCATAATTTTCTAGGAGTAGAGGACAATTCCTTGCGAATGGGAAAATTTTTTGAGGGGCCCGGAGTGAGGATTTCTTGAAGTCTTTGTCTTACCATTTCACTGCGTGATTAAGAAAATCTAAACAATTCGGTTTTTTGCTGCTCAAGATCGATCTAGTTGGATGATGGAAATTTTTCCACTTGTCCCTTTACAACATTCATGAAAACAGTTGAAAACCTGGATATGTCCTTGAACTTGTCTGGCGAAACTTTTCTTTCCCTAATATTCTTGAAAAATCGTTTCGGAAACGACGATCGAAAAAAATGGATCCATCACGTAGTTAAAAGGGCGAGAAAGGGAAGAAAATGTATTCAACGATTAATAAATGCATTTTGAATTTGTTTTCAATCAGATTTTCTATCAATTCGAATTTGTTTTCGATTTTCCAATAAACCTTTGGATTTCGTTGTCTGCAGGCGTATTATCGTCAAGGAGTTGCTTTACAATGTCTCGGTCGTCACGGGGAGGCTCTGGTAGCTTTCAGTGCTGGGTTAGCACGAGATCCACCGAATTCTCAACTGCTCTCTGGCCTCGTCGAAGCCTCGTTGAAATCGCCACTTCGTCCAACTTTGGAACCAACTTTCCAACAGTTGAGAGCGATGAAACTGGACGAGTCACCGTTCGTCGTGATATCGGTCGTAGGACAAGAACTTCTTGGTGCTGGCCAGTACAAAGCAGCTGCGGGGGTTCTGGAGGCCGCCTTGTCGATCGGGACATGCAGCTTGAAACTGAGAGGATCCGTATTTTCAGCCCTTTCCAGTGCTTATTGGGCGCTCAATTCTCTCGACAAAGCAATCAGCTACATGCAACAAGACTTGGGTATTTCAATAATGATTTTAATCCTCTAATAAGCAAGGAAAATGTATGTGACATTCGCAACGTTGGGGTCCAACGAGAAATACTTTTTGTATCGATTATTCGTTCAGTTTCAAAATCCATGACAATTCTCGCACCGATTTTCTCTTTGGACCCTCAAAAGAGATCGTTTTATTTACCTGGAAAAAATGTAATTTCGTTTTATTTGAACGATGCAAACTTCAAAATGGTGAATCTCCGTCGAAATATTATCAAGAAATGAACAATGTTTAAGTTTGCTCCGTTTTTATCTTCAGAAGAGTTCAAAATTCATATGCAATGTTCTGCTACAATTATTATTCTATCTCAAAACTGAATTTTACACAAAATTCGAGACAGCTTGAAAATGAAAAATAAATGACCTATTGAATAATACATTTCTCAAAGTTTCGGCAATCAAAAAGAAATAGCTTTTAGCCTTGAGGAAATGAATGGTCGAAATAATATTTTCTAGTACATCATTATCTTTATTTGTTCGATTCAACTTCAATTTTTGCCTATTTCAATCTATAATTCTTCGCACACAACAACTTGAATCATAAATTATGAAGAAAAAAAAAACGTAATTTCATCATTTTACCTCTTTTCTTTGGAATGAGTGTCGAAAAAACTTGCTTCGGGTCTTTGCACGTAATCTCTTCTGCAGAAAGAAAAGAGATTGTGTGTTGATTGAAATTCGAAATGATAGAAAATTTTTGATAAATTGTTTAAAGCAAGGTTGGTGTTTATTTTTCAAAGGAGTGGCAAGATCGTTGGGTGACACTCAGGGCGAATGTCGAGCTCACGGTAATCTGGGATCGGCGTACTTTAGCAAAGGAACATTCAAAGAAGCGTTGACCGCTCACAGATACCAGTTGGTACTTGCGATGAAATGTAAAGACGCTCAGGCAGCGGCTTCGGCGTTGACATCGCTGGGCCACGTGTACACAGCGATCGGTGACCTCCCAAATGCGCTTGCTTCTCACAAACAGTGCGTCCAGCTAGTCAAACAAATGGGAGATCGACTTCAGGAAGCCCGGGAAATTGGCAACGTAGGGGCCGTATATCTCGCAATGGGAGAGTTCGAGAGCGCGGTCGATTGTCACACGCAGCATTTGAGAATCGCACGAAGACTCGGCGATCGCGTCGAAGAAGCAAGAGCTTTTAGTAATCTCGGCTCTTCCCATCATTACCGACGTAATTTCGGCCAAGCAATGACCTATCACGAAAACGTTTTGAGGATCGCCCAAGAACTCGGTGATCGTGCCATCGAAACAAGAGCTTATGCGGGTTTGGGTCACGCCGCAAGATGCGCCGGTTAGATTTCTCATTTTATTCCTTTATCCCTCTGTATCCCTTTGATCTTTAATTCATTTCTATTTTATTTTAATTTGGCATTTTTTATTTTTACTTTACTCTTATTCCTCATTTTTATCTTTATTTTATTTTTATTCGTCATTTTTATTTCTCTTTTAGTTTGTTATTTTCTTTCTATTTGTTTATTTTTTCGATATTTATTTCATTAATTTGTTTATTAATTTTTACTTTCTCTATTCACCGATGAATTTTGTTTATATATTTGTTTATTCGTCAATGTGATTTAATTAAAATTTTCGTTTTAATTAGAAAATGAATATGATTTTCTGGTGATTTTTGATTGATTCTGTTCATTTTTGGGCTGCAGGTGATTTGGCTCAAGCAAAACTTTGGCATCAGAGACAACTGGACGTGGCCCTAACGACAAAAGACAAAGTAGCCGAGGGTCGCGCTTGCAGTAATCTCGGGATAGTTTATCAGCTGCTCGGGGAACACGATGCAGCGTTGAAACTGCATCAAGCTCATCTGGGTATCGCAAGATCATTGGGTGATCGCGCCGGCATGGGAAGAGCCTATGGAAACATTGGCAATGCCTACAATGCTCTTGGATATTACGAACAAGCCATCAAGTATCACAAACAAGAGCTCACCATCAGCAAAGAGGTAAATCGTCTTCGAGTCTCGTTCATTTAGGAACGAGACTTAATTTTTCGTTCAGGGCTTTGAGCGAAACAAACTGGTTTTCTACTTTTCGATTTGATACAATTTTTTTTTTTTTTTTTTAATTTATAGCAAGTGCATTATTATTTTTTGTACGATCGAGAAATAAAATGTCTTTGTCCGAACCGCGATAATTCTTACGACGTTGAAGACGTAACGAAATTTGGGTTTTCCTTGAGTGGATCTCGAGATTTTTATATACAAATAATTAAATTAGATTTTTATTCAGGTCAGGACGATAAAGCGATCCTTTTTGAGTATCCAAACTCAAAATCGGTACGAAAATTGTCATAGTTTTTAAAATTGAATAAATTTGAAAAAAGAAATAGTATTTATCGTTGGATTAATATTCTGAATGTCAGCTCGTTCGAATAATCTTCTGAATTTGATTTTTTGGCTTATCATTCGCGAAATTGTTTCCACATTGACAAAGTGCCGTGGACAGGAGAATTCCATCGACGGTAAATTTGTAATTTCCATTAAATCCATAAAAATGTTAAATTTTCGAAATCTTTCCCAATTTTTACTCTGCCACGGCATTTTCTCATTGCCGACTGAGCTCGTTAGGAGCGCAATAAACTCTTGGGAAACTGTTTGGAAAATGTTGTTTTCCAGGCAAGCGTCGATTCTCGATTTCAAACTCTTTCTTTCTTTTTGTTCTTTTCCAATGAGAACTAGACGGAGGCTTAAATTTGTGTATTTTGCTTGATCAGGTGAATGACCGGAGTTCCGAGGCGAGTACACACGGAAATCTGGCTGTTGCGTACCAAGCGGTTCAAGGTCACGAAACAGCGCTGCGACATTACAGAGCGCACTTGGCAATCGCGAGAGAGTTGAAAGACGCGGCTGGGGAAGCCTGTGCGCTTTTGAATCTGGCGAATTGTTTGTCGTCGCGCGGAAGGTTCGAGGAAGCGGTGCCGTATTACGAGAATTACCTGATGTTGTCGCAGGAGCTTCACGACGTGGAGGGCGAAGCGAAAGCGTGTCATTTTTTGGGTTACGCTCATTATTGCTTGGGGAATCATCGGGAAGCGGTGCGGTATTACGATCAGGATTTAGCGTTGGCCAAAGATTTGCAGGACAAATCGGGTATGGGTCGAGCTTATTGCAACCTCGGGTTGGCACATTTGGCGCTTGGGAATTTGGACACCGCTCTGGAGTGTCAAAAGTATTACCTCGCGATTGCCCACATGACGAAACACCTGGCTGGAAAGTTTCGGGCACTGGGAAACATCGGTGATTGTTTGTTGCGTTTGGGGGAGATTGACGAGGCGATAAAAATGCATCAACGCCAATTGAATCTCGCTCGTCAAGCGACCGACCGAGGACTCGAGGCTGCGGCTTACGGGGCCCTCGGCATAGCCCATCGAGCTACGCGCAATTTTGACAAAGCTCTTGGCTTTCATACCCAGGAATTGACACTGAGACAAGAGGAAGGAGATTTACGAGGGGAATGTCGAGCTCATGGCAATCTCGGAGCTGTTCACATGGCTCTGGGCCAATATACTCACGCGGTCAAGTGCTATCAGGAACAATTGGAGCGCTCCCGAGAGTTGGCTGACTCCGGAGTGGAGGCGCAGGCTCTGGGCAACCTGGGAATCGCTCGGTTGAACATGGCGCATTACGAGGACGCGATTGGCTATTTCGAGCAGCAGTTGGCGACCCTGGAGCCTCTGACGACGGGAACTGCTCTTCTGGACAAAGCTCGAGCGCTCGGTAATCTCGGAGACTGTTACGAGGCCCTGGGCGATCCGGAGGAAGCGATAAAATGTCACGAGCAACAATTGGCAGCCGCGGTCAGATTGCGCAGCGTCAGGGACCAGGAACGCGCTTACCGAGGCTTGGGACGCGCTCGCGAAGCTTCCGGCAATCTACCGGAAGCTCTCGTTTGCTTTGAGAAACGTCTCGTCGCTGCTCACGAGGTTGACAGCTCCGAAGCGCGTGGCGCTGCTTACGGTGACCTCGGACGCGTCCACGCCGCGCTCGGCAATCACGAGCAAGCCGTGAGTTGTCTGTCCCACCAGTTGACGCTCGCCCGCGGACTCGGGGATCGCGCCGCCGAGGCCGAGGCCGCCAGCGGCCTCGGAGCTGTTCATCTCCTCATGGACGATCCGAACTCTGCTCTGCGACATCATCAGCTCGAACTGAGCATCGCCGAGGACCTCGACGCCGCTGGACTCCAAGCGAGAGCTTGCGCGAACCTCGGCGCGACTCAGGAAGCTCTCGGCCAGTTGGAAGAAGCGATAAGGCTCCAGGAACAATCGCTCAGTCTCGCTGCAGCTGCCGGCGATCAACCGGCCCGAGCGGCAGCTTTTTCCAGCCTCGGAAGGCTCCATCACTTGCGCGGCGATCGTGCGCGTGCCCTCAGTTATCTGCAGTCCGGTCTCTTGATATCCGAGGGTCTTGGACGTCGAGAAGAAGTTGCGCGACTCCGTCACAGACTGGGTCTGGTTCACTGGCAAGCCGGCGAAGCTGCCATCTCCGTTGAGCAACTGGAAAAAGCTGCCAATCTGTTGGAATCGTTGGAAGGAACATCGGCAAATTTCACCCACGGACAACCGAGCAAATTGCAACTTTTGAGCGAAACTTACAGCACGTTGCAGAAAGTTTTGGTGAGTTTGAATCGCGCGGAGGAAGCTCTCAATTGGGCGGAACGATCGAGAAGAACGAGGACCAGTTGCCTCGAGGACGCGACACATTATTCGGAAATCGTCGATCGACAACGCGGCGTCGTTCTTTACTTCAGCGAAACCGACGACCAACTGCACGCTTGGTGCCTCGCTCCCAGCCGCGGCCTCCTTCGATTCCATTCCAGCAAACTCGAACAAGATGGCACCAGACTCGAGGACAAAGTTTTCCTAGCCAGAGAAGCCCTCCTCGGGGAATCCTCGAGCAGCGAACTCGACGAACCCACCGCCAACATCAACCCCCGAGGACATCATTTCAACGCGAGCTCGTACAGTCTGAGCAGCTTGTTCAGCGTCGGATCGGTAAGCTCGAGAGCCGGAAGCGCCCGTTGGGGACGTGGCACGAAAGGCCCGACCTGGCAAGCGCCTCAGCCTTTGCAAACCCTTTACGACCTTTTGCTCGCGCCCTTCGAAGACCTTTTACCTCCGGCCCGCAAAGAGCTCATTCTCGTTGTAGAAAAATCTTTGTATCTCGCTCCATTGCCGGCGCTCCAAGCCAGTCCCGGCGAGGATTACCTGTGCGAGCGTTTTTCGCTTCTCGTTGTGCCGTCTCTCGCCGCGTTGAAGAAACGATCGAGAACGCCGATGCCCGAGGGTGGCGCAACCGTCGCCGCTCTCGTCGCTGGAAACCCGGTGCTTCCGGAAGAATTGCGCGATGAAAACGACTGGCCCGAGAGCTCCGCGTCCGCCGAGACCGAAGCAAACATCGTCGCCGAGTTGCTCGAGTCTCGGCCCCTCCTCGGTAACGAAGCTACGCGATCGGCCGTCATCCGATCGCTTCCCGATGCCGAATGCGTACATCTCACATCTCCGATCCTTTGGAATTGCGGAAATTTAGCTTTCTCGCCTGATCAGAGCGACGAGTCTACCGAACGATTGGAATTTTTGTTGAATTCGACGGAAATTTCAAGATTGCGCCTGACCGCTCGCTTGGTCGTTCTTTCCAGCGGTCACTGCTGGGCCAATGGCGATAATCCCGCCAAAATAACCTCCGATGGTGTTCAGGCCATAGCCAAGAGCTTCCTCAACGCCGGAGCACAGTGCGTTCTCGTTTCCATGTGGCCCGTTCCCTCCACCGCCGGAAGCATCCTCCTGCGAGCTTTCTACAGCGCCATGCTCCAAGGCGCGCGAGCCTCTCGAGCCCTCGCCGAAGCCATGCAAACCGTACAACACACCAGACACTTTGCACATCCTGCCAACTGGGCCGGATGGCTTTTGCTCGGTGGAGACACGAGATTGTCCAACAAAGTCGCTCTCATGGGCCAAGCACTCGCTGAACTACTGCGCGGCGGGCCGGAGCAAAGTCGCGACGCTCTCCGGGTGACTCTTCACCTCGTGGAAAAGTCTCTTCAACGTATTCATCGAGGCCAGAAAAATGCCATGTACACGACTCAGCGCAGCATCGAAAACAAAGTCGGGACTGCTCCCGGATGGAAAGAATTGCTCATGTCCGTCGGCTTCCGCTTCGAACCCGCGGGCAACGGCATTCCATCATCCGTTTTCTTCCCCCAGAGCGATCCCGAGGAAAGATTGACTCGGTGCAGCGCCAGCCTTCAAGCTTTGCTCGGCCTCGGACCCGCTTCTCTTCATGCCCTCGTCAGACTCTTACAAGCTCCCGAAGCTGCCGAGGACGTCATTTCCGCCATGCGAAGAGCCACGTGCGCTACCGAGGGCCAAGAAGTCATTCTTCCTGTCAAAACCTGGCGAGCTTCCGGCTCACACGAACTCTTTGCCAGCTTGGGCTTCGACCTCATGGAAGTTGGACAATCCGAAGTCACACTCCGCACTGGAAAAGCCGCTTCGAGACGAGCCGTCCAATTTGCTCTCCAAGCTCTGCTCGCTCTGTTTGGTAATTTTTACATTTTCCTATCAAACCGACGGTCGGATGTTAATTCGACACATTTTTTCCTAAATCACAACATTGAAGTTTGCACCGTTGGAATGCAACGAAAAACATTCTTTCTATTCAAATGGGCTCGTACGAATTTTTCTGTCAAATTCACTTTTCGCATGACCAAGAAGACTTTCTCGTTATTTTCGATAAGCACCGAGTGCAAATTTTGTACGATGCTATAAAAAATAATGAGGTTTCGTTGCATTTCAACGATGCAAACTTCAACATCGTCCTCAATCGATGTAGTTTCAAATTTCTCTAATTTGTAAGAAAAGCGAGGAAACGAATGAATTGGTATATTACACACCTAGGGCAGGAAAATAAGGAACTATTGCAAAGATACTATTTGCAAATTTTCGCTGAAAACGTGGCAAGCGAAAAATTCCGAAATATCGCCTCACTCGGTCGCGTTTATCGCCTTTTGCAGTTTTTTTTCGACTACAGGAAGCAACGAAGAAGAAAATTGAATAGTATAGTAACGTTTTTCCATAAATTTCGATGCCCCCAGATACGCAGGAAGCTCCGAAAAGCCTGAACCTTGATTCCGGCAGCTCGATGGAAAGTTTGACGTCCGTAACGCAGCAGGAACCAAAAGTGCAAGAGAGACCAAAACTTGGTGGTGCGTTCGCGAGTTACGTGCGACATCGTGGTGAACCGGATGGCAAAACTACCGAAGCACCCAGTATTCCAATATCCCGACAAACGTGTGCCAACGGTGGAGGTATGCAAACACTGAACACGCTTTCAAAAAATATCACACGCTCTATAATTATGAAAACAAAAAAGAAAAAGAAAATGGTTAATATTTCGCATCACGGCTCCACGTTAAAATGGCTCCAATTTTTTTTTCTAATGTTTCTCATCACTCGGCAATGGCTTGCAATAATATGGTGGCGCGTGATATTCCACACCATAGAAATTAATCAAAACACCATAAAGTGGAAATTAATGAAAAAATGTAAAAAATGTTTGCAACACTTTTTGCAGGAGAATCGGATGCAGCGTTCACGCCGAGTCCACCGATAGCTTTGAATCTAAATCATCAAACGCGAATAAGAACTTTGTATCCGGATCAATCGATCCGACCAGGCTCGAGTTCGAGCAGCTCGGTAACGGATTGGGAAACGGGTCACGCGACGGTACTTCGTCGTCAACCAATGCCAGCTCTGCCTGCAACAGTGCTGGAGCGTTTGAGCGTGAGAACTGAAATAGGCACGAGTGCACCGAGGAAGCCGCGACATCCGGCAGCGAACGAGGAGCCCGATCATCAGCCGGAAGCAAGCCCAACGACCGAGGGGATCCCTCACAATTTGAGAAACTTTGCGACCTCGTTGACCAGTTTAACTCGAGAATTGACTCCCACGATATCGGAAGTTTATCACGAGAGAAATTTGGGACTCGGGTTAGCGCCGTCGCTGTCGAAACTGTTGGAAGAAGCGGGAAACGTGACGGAAAGTGAGCAAGGACAATTGACCTCGACGGGCAACAGTCAGACGCAAAACTGGCTACAAAACGAGCCTGAACTTTGTCGCAGGGACGAGGCTGATGGTCGCTCCATAGCGGAATCCCAATGCAGCGCAACGAGCTCCAATAAAATCCACAGGAAAGCGCCACCCCCGCCGGTTTGACGTTTTCTCGTGCGCTATAATACGAACCGGTGCAAAGCAGCTTCGTATTTCCGGTGTAAAGAGTACCGGCTAGACTCAAGGACGAATGGTTATTTATATAAATGTATTTATAAGCGCCAAGTTGGAAGCCCTGGAAAATTGAATTTTCGGTTGTAAAATGAAAATAGAATAATCCTAAAATCTCGACACTTTTCGCGACTGTTTTCCAGCGAGACTTTTTTACCGAGCTATTTAAAAAAAACGTTAATTTTTACGACCTTCAAGTTTGCATCGTTGGAATGCAACGAAATTCTATTTTTCATTGAGATTCTGATTCAATATTTGGGTCAGGACGATGAAACGATATTTTTTTGGGATCCAAAGACAAAATCAATAGAAAAACGTATTTTTCGTTGAACCTCAACGTTGCGAACTTGGGTGTCATTAATTTTTCGAAAATTTTCATGCCAACTCGAGATCAGTCGAATCAAGTTCCTTCGAACTTGAAAATCAATTACGACGAGGAACAATGGTGTACTATATGTATTAATCCTAGACAATGTATTTGTAAGATATGACAATTTATTTTTAAGTTTATCGCGTGTGCGCGTATTCCACGACTGTAGAGAATTAGTATTTCTTTTTCATCATTGCAATATTATGGAAAGTTGTTGTTTTTTTTTTTTTTTTTTTTTTTTTCGGAGTATTCAAAAATATACAAATTTTTCATATTTTTTTATTAATCTAAACGACTGATGAATCGAGCTCCGAATTTATATGAGAAAACGTCGCTCTTGCCCTAGTGAAACGCGTCACACTCTTAATTATCTATTTACCCCCTTTCCGTCCTGTCTCAATGTGTTCAAAGCAACGTGTACGACGAATCTAACGAATATCCTCTATTTTCCTTCTTTACAATTTATGCAACGAGGTTGGATTACGTATTTATGAATTTGGCTAATTTACAGTCTTAGTACAATAAAAAATATAACACTTTTATACGATACTCAAGTTTGCATCGTTGGAATACAACGAAAAATGTGTTTTTCATTTTGAAAATTTATGCGATCGACGCAGTCGAGTGGCAAAAATGATTGTCCCATTGTCTTTACCGCACGAAAATTTGGTGCTGTGCTACAAAAAATGATGAGTTTTCGCTGCGTTCCAACTGTGCAACCTCCGACATCCTCAATTTCATAAATTTCTGTGTTGTTCTTCTTATATTTCGAGTAAAAAACGATTTTATGTACAGAATTCGTTGGATTCTTACATTGTCGGAATATTTCAAAACAGCTTGAGATGTCCCGTCACTTTATCTATCAAGCTCGAGGGACCTGGGCCGATTGCGCAAACGGTGCGAGACCCTGCAGCGATTTGGGTCCTTCCGGCGTCTTGGATAGTGTTAGTCAACAGGCCGAGTGTTTTGGCGTGTTTCGACAACTCCGTCAGTTCGATTTCACTGTCAACCTGGTTGGCAGAAATGAAAATTTCTTAGAGCTACGGCAGGGGCGTTGGCCGGCTCGCGTGGTTTGAATTTAAGAATAAAACCCGTAGAGTACACACTTGGGTCAATTTGACCCGAACCATATTTTATCACCGATCGGTTGGCATTTGATGGTAAAGAATGTTTTGGCAATTAATTTTCGTTTCTGGCAAAGAATGAAAAATGCCTGGGGTCAAATTGACCCTAGGGTTGAAAGAAACATTTTGAAAGACTCGCCGGAAGGAGCTTTACCTTGACTGTGATTTTCTTTTGTCCCTCTCTTTCCCAAGCCTTCAACAACTTGGGATGTTTCAATGCTGATTTGTAACCGGCAACTGCTCCGTGGGCACACTGAGCCGCTATCTTGCCTTTACCCATTTTCAAATCTGTCCTGATAACCAGGACCATTTTGGTCTCGTCTCTGGAACTGAATTCCTGTGGGATGGGCAATTATTTGTTTGTAAGTATTTGGAGTATTTTTTCTTCGGGAATTTGGTCGTTAGGTTCTTTCGATCTAATCGTTGAAAAACCCGATTTTTTTCATTGAAGATTTTGAGGTTATAATTAATTTTTCGGGCTGTTGAAATGAAACGCGAAATGTAATTGTTTCGTGGGAATTACAATCAATGGGTATCGGCTGGCAGAGGAGTTTTTTTCTTACCGCTATTTCGTTGTCCGAGGAATCCGAAGAGGCATCATCCGGCGTAGTATCCTCCGGTTTGTTGCGTTTCAATAGTCGATAAAATCCATAACCGAGCACCATGGCAATGATGAATCCGAGCTTGACATCGTTCACCGCTTCCGTAAATTCGTTCCAGACACTCATTCTCTTTGATGTTTTTATCGATTGTTACGAGTTTTTAATGAAATCGTTATTTCGTGAGTTCTATGCTAACCTCACTTTCCAATCCATCAAGACGAGGATTGAGCCGGGCGCGTCTGACTCGTGCTCGTGACTGCTGAGTGCTGATGGCCTCCCGACTGGCCTAACCTGACTTGTTTGTTCGGGCGGGAACCTCTGTGAACGATGAAAAAAGAAAACGTCCGGGTTCTTTTTTTTTTTTTTACAGAAAATTGAAAAAAACGCCAAAAAACTGAGTCGTTTTTACGTAATAAAATATTAACTCTGAAATAACTTTATTTCATCATTCCAAATTTTTTATAAAACTGTCTTGGCACCAAAACTAACAATTTTCTCCGCTCAAGAGAAATTTTCTGATGGCTAGAAATTTAAGATGATTTCCCATTTTTTTTTTTTCCCTCAAGCTGCATGTAAATACAAAGTCCCATTTCTTTTGTTTTTTTTTCTTGCAACTTTTTATCGAAATGTGACTCGAATTTACACGCGTTGTAGGAGAAATGAAAAATTTGAAATTAATTAAATATATCTGAATTGGGATGCAAAGTTTGAAAGCGATCGATGAGTTATTTTTCGGTTATTCCGAATCTCGAAAATGATGAAACCTCATCGCCACTATAAGGTAACAATTTTTTAGCCAAAGTTTTCATTTATTGTGTTGCATGAGAAATGTACAGAATACTTTGTGTGTGCTATAAATAGCTCACAAATACCTATCGTAGAGCTGAGGGAACGAATGCCTATATGAATTCCCCGACGTTATTGAACCGCCGTCGAAGAAACTCTTCGTTTTGTTTTCGCGACCACCAATAACAAATGTATCAAAGAGATATGTAAATTTTCTATATGATCGCGATGTCACGATGTCCGAATCGCAGAATTATTACGATCACCCTGGAGTTCACAACGTTGGGGTCAAACAGAAAATTCCTTTTCTTTCCATTTTATTTGTTCATTTCAAAAATCGTGACAATATTCGTACCAATTTTGTATTTACATTCTACAAAAAAAAAAATGTTTTATTCAAATATTTCATTTCATTCGTTCATTTTTTTTGTTCCTTTCAAATATTGAAAGAGAGCCATGAGCTTTGCTCAAGAAGCAACCGAATTCCATTACATTCCAAGGATGCAAACTTCAACGTCGTGAAATACACGTGAGGTCGATCGATTCCCCGTTTCCATAATCACTAATGAGCATTATCCTAAAACATAAAATTAGTTGGCACAGCATTATCGTACAAACTGTCAACAATCGTTGAGCTTTTGATAAATATTTAAAATAAATTTGAAACAAAATGATGCTGCACATTATTTTGTCACGCATCCGGTTTTTCAAAAGTTTCATCCCAACAGTTCAAGTCGAAAGAAAATTAGTAAATGCGAACAGTTTTACCCCTCGACAACGGCACACGGTCTTATAAAGACTATGTAACAAAATGATGCTGCACATTATTTTGTTACGCATCCGGTTTTCCAAAAGTTTCATTCCAACAGTTGAGGTCGAAGGAAAATTAGTAAATACGAACAGTATCCTTCGACAACGGCACTTGGTCTTATAAAGACTAATTAACAGATGCTAAATTTATCATTTGTAGTCACTAATAACCACATAACTGTTCCACGGTTATCTCGTTAGTTGTATTGTTACGCGATTTATAACGGCCAGAATAGTCAGTCTGCTTGAATCTTATATTACATCCAAGTCTATACGTATTTTGGAATGGTCGAGTTTTTACGAATATTGAAGTGAGCATCGTTGGAATGCAACGAAACGTAATTAAGGTCACGAAAAGACTTTATTCGGGGCTCTTTCAAAATTTAGTACAAACGTTCTTGGCACCAAAACTATCAGTTTTCTACCGTGAAGAAAATTTTTCGAATGTTCAGAATTTGAGATACTTCATTTCCAATTTTTTTATTTTTCCATCTGAACGCTGGAAATAAAATTTTGTTAAAAATCGTCGATATTTTGTTGAACACGGTGAACTAAATATTTTTTGATGATTTCAAAATTTTCGTTATTTTGGCAGTATATTTGGTTTCTAACGGTTGAAATTTATGAGTAGAACGCGAAAAATGTGCTTCCGAAGAGACTTTCTAGAATATTTCTTGCTGCGATGACACATTTTTTGGGATTATTCGAAAAAACGTTTAGTTGAATGTACCGAACAAAATTTCGATTATTTCCAACAAAAATTTGTTTTCAGTGTGAAAATTAAAGTAGCGTTTCTTTTGTTTTTTCTTGCGTTCAGATGGAAAAAAAAAATTTAATTGGAATTGGAAATCTCAAATTCTAACCGTCAGAAAATTTTTCTCCATAAAAGAAAACCATTGATTTTCGAGCCAAGAACGTTTGTACCAAATTTTGAAAGAAATTTTGAAAGAAAGTTTTGTGATCCGTTAATCTTCGGACAGCGTTTGTCAACGATAATGGGACAGTCTTCTTTGCCAGCCGCCAAAACTGAATTGACAAGAAAAATTGAAACGATTGCATTGATTATCAAAATAATGGGAAGAAAATAAATGTTTCGTTGTATATTCCAACGATGCAAACGTCAGTATCGTGATTTGGCGTCATGATTCTTTTTTATGATCGACTATTATTGCTTGCTCACGATGCTTTCTTCTATTTCAAGCTCGAAAGGAACCTCATGGTAGTCCCCTACGAATTTCCAATGATATGTTATACTTTCGCACGATCTACGAAACATTCAGAGTCGAGAGTTTTTCGAAAAGTCGATGCCTCGCGCGAGATCCAATGTAAAGCAAAATAATTACATTCGTTCGTAAATTTTGATAAAGTTCTATTCACTGCTTTTCGCTGCGTCAAACTGTATAACGTTTATGTACGGTGTTCGAATTGGGAAAAAGCGATAACGATGCTCCGAACTTTGATCCTCAGGATTTGCGGGTTCTGGTGAAATCTGGGCTGCCCGAGTCGTGTAAAGAGTCGGTTCCTGAAGTCGATTCCGAAGTTGATACTTCGCAATCTTCCGGTTCTTCGGAATTGCTCGGCGAACTGGAAACCTCGATAATCCTGAAAGCAATGAGGGGAAGAATAGTTTTATTTCATTTTCTTTCTGAGCTTCAGGAAAAATTAATTTGAACTATTTCCACTGGTTTCTCGCTATGATTATATTTTTTGCAAATTCGATGTTGGACCATGGAAGCGTTCAATAGAATGAATATTTCATAAGATTCGTGTGTCTTTTTGAAAATTCTTCAGATGGAAATGATCGACGGGAATTGTACTTACATAATGAGCAATATAACAGCAATTTGTGTGGCAAATGTGAACCAGTAAATGGCACCCGGTGTTGTGTGATACGTAGCATTGTAGAGTTGAGAATAGAGAACGCCGCTGAACAGAGGCACGGCGTTGTCACAAACAGACAAGATGGCAAATACTTTTCCTGAAAAATGAGTCAAATTTATATTGAAAATATTTCAAATATACTATATTTAAATAATTCAATTCAATTACATAATCCAATAATGATAAAAATAGTGAATAAATAAAAATAATAAATAGTAATGATAAATTTATCAAAAAATTTAATATGAATTCAAATCGTTCAGCTTTTGTTTGTATTTTACGCGCTCCCGTGAATTGGCTCGCGTAGTTTAAGCGAAAGTTGTTGATTAGCCGAAGCGCGCACGAAAGAAAGGGAAAAGAGAATTTTTCTTTTTTTTTCTTTTCATTGATAAAAACTTACCTCTTTCTTCGATCGGCACGACTTTGGAAGTGATCGATCTCAGCACCGGAGCAACGATCGGTCCCAGAGCTGCCACGCCAGCGCCTGAAATAAAAAATTATTTCTTTTATTTTGTTCGCTGCGTCCGGGGCTGAGGTAAAAACTCCACGTCACAAATGAAATTGATATTAAGGAAGAAATTTCATTTTACACAACTTACCCGCATAAAAAAGATTCTCGTGTGTCGCTGTTGCGAAAAAAATTCTTCCAATCGCGTGCGAAAGGGCGCCAATAACCACGATTATCGTGTCTTTGATTCCTAACACTCTACTCATCAATGGAGTACCAACGAGCATTGCTGTGGAACAGAAAATCATCAACAGTTCAAAATTTTACATTTTTTTCTTGACAGCCACGATGTACCAACTTTTCCCGGTTAATATTGATTGATAATTATTTTCAATATTCATTACGCATCCAACAATTATCGAATAAAATTCGAAAACAAAAATCTAACCAAATTTACGTTTTTTCCCGTTTTTATCGTCAATATCAATTTTTCTCTCAAGGCTCATTCTCTGGCAGGTGAAAAAATTTCCAGTTTTCACAAATTATGCAGCTACGAGAAAAAATGTATTTACCTGACAGAATTTCGTTCGACGGTGGCTCAAAAATCAAAATTCGCTAATTCTAAACGTTTTTTTTTTACCTCAATTTTTAGATTTTAATGAAATTTGGTACAAAACACATTTTCACCATGGTCCAGTCTGATCCGAGCTTTACAGAGTTATTTTTACGGAAGAAAAATAAAATAAATAAATACACACTGCCAAAGTCTGTACTTTAAATCGAGAGCTTTAGTTTTTTTTTCTTCTTAAACGAAGCGGAAAAAAAATTGGTGCTACACGCTTCAGATTTTTTGTTAACTTTGAGAGAAAAAAATTGTCCCATTTCGAGAATTTTCAGGTCCAGAATCCACGACTCTGGATCTTTCGATTAAGTTTTCTCGATGGAATTTCAATCGATACGGATCTCGAGAATAAGAAAACGCTCATTGTTGAAATGAAACGACTCACCCAGTACGAATAAGGCGGATTGAAATGTTCGGAATTTGCTGAACTTGGTAAAGTCCCAATTGAACATGAGTTGAGTGTACAAATAACTCATCGGTTTTTCATCCCTCTGGAAAGTATACAGTGCCATTGCGAGGAATAGAATCCAAAGATGAAGCTTTCCGTAGTTCGGCCTACATTTCGTGAGGGTTCTGTACGTCGCCTTGATGTGTTCCTTGTCGAAAAAGTCGGTAAATACGTTTATCCCAGCTAGGGATTTCTGACGAAGACTCGTTTGCCACTCCAGTGCAAAGTACGTGTACATGATGGCCAGAATTAGCAACGATGTATTTATGGCAAACATTATCGTGTAGGAAGTGTGGAACACATTGGTAAAAAGATACGAGCCCAGTGCTACGCCTGTAAAATAATAAGAAATTAAATATTACCCCGAACAGAGTTTTGCAGCTTGCATCGTTTGGTTGTGCAAGTTTCTAGAAAAGTTGAAAATCATATTTGGATATAAAAAACACTGAAGTTGACAACTTTGGGGACCAACGGAAAAAACTTTTTCTATTAAGGGGACCCGGTGGTCTAGCGCACGAAAATGACACCTATTTTTACGATTTTTTTTTTGCTATTAAAAATTAAAAAAACGATGTTCTAACTTTTCGAGCTTATTATTACGTTTATTAATCATACAAAAAAAATTTTTTTTCATTTTAAAAACAATATTTATTATTATAAAAATGCCGCTAAAGATGACCCTCTCGAAAAATCGGATCCGGACCGCGTAGGTGATTTCGAGACTTCTACTCATCTGAAACAAAAAATCCAAAGACATTCTTAATCAGAAAGAGTGCAGTTATGGTCGGAACTAGAACAAATCGAAAAAATTGAAAATTGACAAAATGGCGGGCGTTGAAAAAAAAAGTTCGTAAAATCGGGTTTTTTTCACTAGTTTTTTAGTGTAAACAATAGGAAATTATTAAAATAAAATTATAATTCTAGTTCCGACGATAGCCATACATGTTGTGAACAACATATCCAAATTTCAAGTCATTCGGTTGAATAGTTTTTTTATTTTCACCCCCGCCGTGCCGAAAAAAGTCGTTTCGAGATAAATGAGTTTAAAGTTTGAGGTACAGATATTTTCAAAAATTGAGCAAATTTTGAATACTTACAGTTAATCCGCGATTCCGGCACCATAGAGGATCCCTTCGGAACTTTTGTATTCCTCGATTTCGTCACTCCTTTCATTTTTTCGAGCTGTTCGAGCTTCTTTGGAGTTGTCGGTGCTCCTACGATTGGCGCTCCATACTCGCCGCTCGTCTCGGTTTCGTGCGAGTTGCTCCGCTTGTGGCCCGATTGTTATGCCCATGGTCTCCATTATTTTTAATAGCGATGCAAAGCCCTCGTTGAATATACACGCGGCAAAATAGGTGGCAATTTCCACGATTTTTTTGCCGGCAAACATATGTTTCGGCGCAAGGTGCCACACACAAGCGTTGAAACTTTCGTTGTTGTTCTGCGTATTGCTGCCAATACACCTTTCCAATAAATTTTCGGCGGTCAATTCTTCATAAATTGGTTTTAATATTTCTTGTGCATCATCGTCGAGAGCAGGTGGATGCTTGTAGGTGTCTAAAGTACCTGCAGCCTCACTTTGACGCCACTTGCACCACGATTCGGAACCTGGAGGACAGTACGAGTGTTGCGGATTTTCATCTGTTGAAATTTTGTGATAATATGCGGCCCATATTTCACTTCTCATCCCTTCAGTTGAATCTGAATTACGTCTAACTGCTAGACCGTAATAAGTGGACAGCTCTTGCAATAATTTATTCGTCAATTGTTGACGCTTCGGTGTTTTATCTTTCGGTTTTTTAACTTTCCGCTGTGTTTCTTTTGCCTCTTCTTTTCCTACCAATTTCTTTGTTGCTTTTTTTATTTGTGCATGTTTTTTTTTCGCATCAAGAGCACGTTTGTATAAACGTTTTTTAACATGCAAAACACATTCTTTTTTGCAAACTACAAAATCATCTCCATAAGGCTTTGTGTCCAATAAGGCTTTGAACGTTTTTGTGTCGCCGTCTCCGATATAGTTCCTGTATTTCACGTTGTATAACTCTTCAGATCTCTCGAACATTTCCACGATGCCGTCTACCTCCATTTTGCCAGCACTTCCCGTATGATTTGCTTGACATTGATCTTCATGCTCTTGATACCACTCTTCATATTCAATCGTATCCTCGTGGCCTTTCCAATTTGAGCAGCCTTGACATATACTGCATTTGACGACAACGTCCAAAATTTTGTTACTGAATTTCCCTATCAACGAGGCTATACCGATAAGCGATGAAAATCCACGTTTCGCCCACGATCCATCACCAGACACAGAAAGTTCATCCGCGGGATGCCCTGCTTCTACATTCAATTCGACTTCTTCTTTCAATGCTTTTTTGAAAACGATTTTCGTGACGGCTTCAGCTGCAATTTTTATGTTGTCCACGATGCTGTAATATGTACTATTACAAATTCCTTGNCTTACCTATTGGCATTGTGCTGAGATAAACGACGTCGAGTATAGTGACTCTGAGTGTTCTTTGAGCTACCGAGGAAACGTCCGATATGTATGAAAAACAGCTGGCAAATATGGCAACGTCGCCACCCAACATTCCCATAGGCAAGCTCGCCGTGTAAATTATCATGTAAACGTCCCAGTCGGGCATGACCGAATTGACTATCACCATTCCCGAATATACGACCTTGCCGCATAGACCTATTAATAGTGGCAATTTTCTGCCACGTCGATCGCTCCAATTACCGAACCACAGAGCCAGTATTATTGGCACTACGTGTCCAGCGATGTCGTTCCATTGATGGAATGTCGAGACCGTCAACTGGAAAACAAACACGAATTTTTTTCAACTCCAAATCTCGAATTCTATCCAACTAAATTGATCTCAATAATTTTCTATGACACTGAAGTTTACAACGTTGGGATCCAAATCTCACTGATGTTCGCAAAGTTGGGGCCCAACGAAAAATACGTTTTATCTATTAATTGTTTGTTCAATTTGAAAAACTATGAAGATTTTTCTAACGATTTTCTCTTTGGGATCTTGAAAAATATCATTTTATTGTTCCGATCAAATATTGAGTGAGAATTTAGGGATCTGCTCAAGAAAAAAACAGAATTTCGTTGCGCAAACTTCAACATCGTGAGGTCCAATGAAAAATAGTTTTTTTCTATTAATTGTTTGTTCAATTTCGAAAACCATGAAAATTTTTGTACCGATTTTATATTTGGATTATAAAAAAAAAAGTTAGTCGTATGGTCCTGACCAAATATTGAATAAGAATCTCGAAATCTGCTCAAGAAAAAACAGAATTTCGTTGCATTTTAACGATGTCCGTCGTGAGGTCCAACGAAAAATACGTTTTTCTATGAATTGTTTGTTTAATTTCAAAAACCATGACAATTTTGATATCGATTTTCTCTTTGGATCCTCAAGAAAGATCGTTTTATTATCCTGACCAAATATTAAATGAAAATCTTGTGATCTGCTCAAGAAAAAAATGGACTTTCGTTGCATTTCAACGATGCAAACTTGAACATCGTTCTATCCATTCTGCCTATTTAAACTAAATTGTTTACTCACTTGCACTTCTTTTTTGAGGCTCTCGTTGGCACTGACGTTTCTGCAATATTCTTCCGGAAGCCCGTGATTTACTCGGCAAGCTTTGTGCACGAAAAATGCTTGTTCGACAACCGACGTTGTCATGTACGCCATCATGTAGAGCCACATGGTTGGCTCTACGCTTACCAATCGCAACCATCCTAAATATTTCTCGCAGTAGTTTCGTGAAGATGATGAGATTGTTATGTCCCCAACCTGCAAAAAAAAATCGAATTTTTTCTCATTTTTTATTTTTCCAAAATTCTTCAATTTAATTTCTTTGTCAAGTCGAAAAGTTTCCCAGAAAATTTGTGTAGAAATCCTTGTGGCGGAGGTTGCGGACAGACACAAAAAAAGTTTCAACAGTTTCTAGAAAATAAATGTTTAGTTGTTGAGAAGAAAAAAAAAGTTTCATTGCATTCGAGTGGCGCGATATCGGTCGTGACGTTTCGTTCGAGTTTGGGAATCTCGAGTTCGTCTGAATTTGACGTAATTCGAGAGTTTAAAAAATGCAATAATATTGATAACGACGTGTGTAATCTTAATGTTGGATATATACGAACTTTTGACCTAAGCACTGCTTATTTCTTAACCGGGCTAGATAAGCCTATCGACTGATGCAACGCTCCCACCCCGGTTGGCATTTTCATTAAAAAGTTACGCATAACAAGACGCAGCATTTTTTTTCCCGTCGATCGTGTTTTTACGAAAAAGTATGATTTTTCTTCGAAATTTTCTTTTAATTGATTTGACGAAAAATAATTTAAAAAATGTCTGCCGTTTGAATGAGGCAATCTCGACGAACCAGTATTTTTTTTTTTCCAATTTTGGCAGAAAATCGGTTCATTTTGAAACGAGATTAGAATGACAATAAAATTTTCTTTTTTCGTACACGTTAAGGACGTTGTATGATGACGGTCAAATATAAATTTTTGTTTTCAGTTTTTCTTACATACACAATGGTTTGCGAGAACAAGTTCATTAAAAAAAGTTGTTACAAATTGACTTAAGAACAACGTATTCCAAATCCAAGATTGTCCGAGGTAATCTGTATTTGTTGTATAATAAACAAAATTTCCGACCGTTTTTTTCCTTAAACTGAATAGAGCTTCTTTGATGTTACATAAAAATATGCAAAGTTTCAAGAGGCTTCACCGTTCAGAAATTGAAATATGTAATCTTAAAAATTGCAGCTTTTGAAAATCGTGATTTTAATATATAAATATCTTGACTTCTATACGTGGTGAAACCTCTTGAAATTGCGCGAGCTATCAAATATCAATTTTCTTTTGATGTGGTGCAAATTCAAAGGAATTCTATCGATAAAATGAATGTCCCTAACACACAATGTCCTTAATGACCCAAAATCGTAAAAAACTCATAGAATTCTGCAACGTCGAAGTTCTCATCGTGTTGGGAAGCAACGACGTTATTTTTTATAGCAGATTATAAAATTTTCTTTAATTATCAAGTGCATTAATTATCGAAATAATTTTAAAAAAAAATTTCGTCGTTTTCCATAAGGATGCAAATTTCAGTATGATAAGAATTTCGTTATCGCTCCAATCGTCCATTCGATTGACTCGATAAACATCGTTACATTCTTGAGAATTTAAACAAAAAAAAACTTACCGCGTCGTCGGACAATCGTCGATTCATTACAAATGTTTTCGGACTGGCGTCCGAGCAGAGACGAATCCCCTGGATTGTTTATGCTCGAAATCGTAGATCAACCTCCAGAAAACAGTTGACAAAGTTTCGAACGAGCTGCTGACGTTTATGCGTGTTCATTTATCTCGTTCCATTTCCAGTTGTAGGCACTTTTCGTAAGCTGCACATGCCAACACCGCGTTACGATTGTATCAACACTTTCCCGTTACTCTGGATGTAGAAACGTCCAGTACAATTATATTTTCTTATCTTTTTGTCTCATTAACGTTGTGGTGGTCGAGCCCGAAACTTATCGCAGTTCGAATAAATAAACTTGTGCAAAGAAAAATAAAAAAGCTGGTAGCGTGTATGATAAATAATTAGTCGGAGAAAAAACAGCAATAATAATACGAAACAAATGTATTTCGTAAATTTTCTTTCGAGCATTGATAACGATAAAATATTTTCCAACCGATCCGTTCATCTCATTTGGTATAAAAATGAAAATATCCCAACAATAATTATTGCAACGTATTAAATTCGTATTTAAAAAATTGTGATACTTTGCACGATGTTGCTCAATTATTGAGCAGCGAGATTAATCTCCGAAGCAATGGAAAGTTGTTTTGTTTTTGTAGAATTTATGAAACCCGATGATACTCCAGTTTGCATCGTTGGAATCCAACGGAAAATATATTTTTTTTTCATTGTTTTGATAATTAATGCATTCGTTGCCATTTTTGTAGTAAATTACGTTTTCAAATGGCAAAGAAGAATCTCCCATTATCGTTGACAAATGCTGTATGAAAATTTTGTGCTCGGCTATAAAAAATAATAAGTTTTTGTTGCATCCCCACGATGACAACTTCCGTTCCAACGTGGATCGGGAACGTTGTTGAAATTTAGTCAGACTTGAACTTCACTTGCACTACTTGAACGATGTTGAAGTTTGCATCGTCGAAATGCAACGAAATTCTGTTTCTTCTTGAGCGGAGCTCAATATTTATCCAGGACAATAAAACGATTTTTTTTTACAGCAGAAGACAAAATTTCCCTAAATTCGAAGAATGAATTTAATAGAAAAATTAGAATAATGAATTAAAAATCAATTTTTGTTCGATTCCAATGGTGTCCCACTTCAGTATCACCTTTTAGGATCCAAACACAAAATCGGCATGAAAATTGTCATTTTTTTTTTTGGAAATGAACAAAAAATCAATAGACAAACGCATTTCTCGTTGGATCGCAACGTTGCAAACTTTAGTGTCATCTACTTAATAAGCGAGATCGAAATAAATGAATAAACAAATTAATCGTGAGAATGGACGTAGTTTCGAGTTTCGATAATGTTTTTAATAAGCAGTGTATCGTTTGTTACCTAAGATACGAAATAGCTTATCGTGAACGAGCGTTCACTCGTGGTTCGTGACAATGATAAATCGATGCGAAATAATTGTATCACGCGGTGGATGAATTTATGCAATACTTCCGTTATCTCATGGAGATTATACACTCAGCAAAAAAGACATGTCATCATATTCGGATCGAGCGATTCTTTCTCTTATCGCAATGTTTCAATATTATAAAAGAAAAAAATATACGATTTTGAAGTTTGCATCGTTGAAATGCAACCAAGTCCCTTTTTTTCTTGAGCAGATCCCATGATTTTCATTCGATATTTGGTCGGCACAATAAAACGATATTTTTTCGGGATCCGATGCCAAAATCGTTACGAAAATTGCCATGGTTCTCAAAACTGAACAAACGATTGATAGAAAAATCATTTTTCGTTGGACCTCAACGTTGCGACCTTCAGCGTTACAAAAAAATGGTTCCAAATGAAAATTTTACATTTATGATAAAAAATTAATGATTGTAAGAATTGGAAAGAAAACGAATAACATTTTCGCACCGCGATTTATTTCTTGAGCTATTGGAAAGTAAATCAGCTGCTTCGTCGTATCAGCGAAATGATCGTATCGTTTCCACGAGATTTTATATGCAACAGCTGTCAATTTCCACGGTGTCAAACTTTCATCGACGTTTTAAAATATCTTCAATCGAAAATAAAAAATCGTCAAGCAATTTTTAAGATTGCCAAATTGTAGGCAAACATTTAAATGTTTGTTGACTATTTTTTTCCTCAAAAAGTTCGGTCGAACATGGGGCACACGTGGTCCTCTTTTTTTTTCGAAATTTCTTCACCGTTTATCTATTTTTGTTCCTTCCACGGTTTATCGTCTTCGTCGTCTCCCTCGAATTTCGATAAATATTTTTTTTCTTTTTCAAACGTTTATATTCATGCGAAATAAATGAGATTGAAATTTTTGAGAGATCGATTCCAGAGTTAATTCGTTTCAAAATATCGTTGGATTTCGAGAACGTACTAAAAGTACGTTCTAAAAAAAAACCACGATCGAGCGTGGTTTGTTGAATTTTCGAATTTTTTAATGAAAAAAAACCGTTCTCGAAAAAATTTTTTTAAACCATTATCGATATTCGAAATCCAACGATATTTTGAAATAATCTCATTCTGGAATCGATCTCTCGGAAATTTCAATCTCATTTATTTCCTAAGGATGTAAACATTTGAAACAAAAAAAAATATTTGTGGATATTCGAGGGAGACGACGAAGATTAAAAATAATCTTTTCCATAGTTTTCAACTGTAAGTTGCCAATTTAAAGGGCAAATCCAATGATTTTCTCCGCTTTATTTTCTAGTATCGAGAGCGTGAAAATGAATTTGAAGAAATAACGTGAAAACAGCAAAAAACAAAAACGTGAACACCGATCACGCAATCATTTGCCAGACGATGGCGCAACATTGCGCTGACCACGTGTTAGTGGTAAATGCCAATGCTTACTAGATCGACAGCGTCGTTGCTGAAAGTTGCTCCCAATAAGACACTTTGAGACACTAACTGATAGTCGCCGATAACATTTTCCATGCTCAACTTACTATAAAAACTTGAAAGTCACGTGTGTGCAAAACGTTTCGAAAAACACGTATACACATGGATATCCCATTGCACACGTGCACTGCATTTTATATAGCGAGGAGCTCGTTTTTCGAACGATTCTGCGCAGAGCGCTCGTTTCACGTAGAGACACCGATGAACGTTTCCATTAAACGTGTATTTCGTGAGTTAAAAAGATGTTGACAAACAGTTTTGACGAAGGGAATGATCGAAGAGATAATGCCTCTTCAGGATCACGAGCGAATGTTTTGCCATTTTTATAGTTTTGTCATTCAATATGCTTTGTAAGAAAATTTCGCTGCTCCGGATGAAGGCTCTACAAATATAAATGACCCACACGTTGACACGTGCTGCTCTGATGAATTCACGGTCAAGACTAACACTCAGACACGAGTCGAACGAACCGCAAAGTTTTTTTTTCCCTGCGAACGACGTTGTGAACCAGAATCGTGGTCTCGTACGAGCGGAGATAGCTTGCGGGTTATCGGTCGAGACGCTCGACTGAAAATTGATTTTTTCGCGTATCGCTACTGCGCACTCTGCGCACCTATGCTCGCGATGTTCTAGTTTCTTCCGCGGAGACACACGTACTACGGAACCCCAATCGCGCGTACTTTCGAACTGGTTCGTTGCGAGTTTTCTCTTAGACCGATGATGAGGACGCGTAGAAAGGGACTCGTTCCCTCACCACGCTCCGGCAGCTGCGAGCCTCTCGCGGATAGACGGATGCGAGGCAGACAACGCGTTGCGTTACTCCTTTTATCGCTCCGTCGTGCCAGCAGCTGGACGAATCACATTTTTTTTTCGTTTCATTCGCAAGCATCGATTTCTTACTTTTTTGCAATGAATGTTTGTTTTTGGAAACGATACAAATTCAAACTTTCAATGTTTACACTTGCTGTTCCGCAACCTTGATAACGATGTTGATCAATGAATCGTAATTACGATTTTATGGAGATGATTAAGTTTTTTAACTCTTCGCATAGCAGAAGCGGGATAAATTTTTTTAATTTTCATCGTAGGAACTTTACGGACATTTTTTGCGTCTGAAATTTATAGATACCCTTGAAAATGACAAAAAGCTTTCGACAGAGAATTTTTACCATCGACAAACTCGTAAGAAAAAAAAAAAAAATTTGATGAAAAATTTCAATTTCGAAAATTGGAGGCATCACCTTAATGGGAGAGTGAAATTTTTATAGCGATTGTAATGAGCCTGAACGAGTTGTATTTTTAAACCTCCGTAGACACACATGGGTCTGGGGCGTCTTACCGTTTTTTTTTTTTTTACTGAACTTGGACTCGTTTGAAAAATCTGAAAAAAATCAAGAAAGAATAGTTTTGGATTTATAGAAAGAAAGGCTGCACTGGACGATGGATTGCTTTTCATTATTGTTATTGAATGGCAATCGATACGAAATACGAAAAAAAATTCGAGCCATTCGCTCGCTCAATGGGCTGGACACCCCAGACCCCAAATGTGTCTACTGAGGGTTTAAAAAACGTTGAAAACAATTGGTAAAGGATTCACGATTCGATAGAGTAAGTTTGGTAGAAAAAACGATGAGGATTGGTGTGAGTTTTTATAAGAAATGTATTTCATATTATTCGATGATAAAAGGGCTCAACAGAATCACAATAACGCGTAACTCAGAAGCTGGTAAATGGTACATTCGATGCAGGGATTCTTAGTCTTCTTAGGCCCTTTCAAAGCACGACCATTTTTATAGATTTATCTGTTTTTCTTCGGTCCTTCTCTCGCCTTACAGTTGCTTCAACAGTTGAAATTCGCAATTGGTTATCATAAAATATACTAATTTATCAATAAAACATGGATTCTGCATGTTTAATCATTTTAACGCGAGTCGAGTTGTTTTTATTTAAATATTGACTATCAACCGGGACTATATATTGACTCTCGAGAACTTGTCGTTCCCGAAACCGTCGCTCGCGTTCACGTCAGTACTAAAATTAGGCCCCGGCACATTTAATCTCGCACTATAGTTGCGCTTACTCGTATTTTCTTTACTTTTTTCCTTTACCGCAATTTTCTCAGTTTCTTAACGCGTGGATCCTGGCACGATTATCACCTCATGTGCTGGCGTTTGCAATGCTATTCGATCAACACGTACAACCAAATCTCGAATGAATTTCTTCGAGTCTTTCATATGCTTCTTCTTTTCATGTCAAAAATGATTCTGTCACATTCATCACAAAGAAAAATAGCTCCACGCGGTTTTCTTACATTTTGACATCTTCGATCCTCATTTTATATTTCTTTCAAAAACAGCCCTTCGAGTATACACACTGGGTCATTTTAAGCCCAAAAATCTTCAGTCATCGATTAAAATTTCGTTCTCGTCAAAAAGTTAATTCAGCGTCGTAAAATATGAATAATTTACTACAAAAAATGTCTCCATAAAAAAAAAAATCCATATTTACCGGAAAATAACGATTTGAAAATGGCCTCGGGTCAGATTGACCCAATATGCACTCGAAGGGTCAGAGCGCTTGTGCCGAAGATGCCAATCGTCTGACAATATTCGGAATAATTGGTCAATTTTCTGCAGCGTCGATGTTCAAACTCATTGAAAACGAAAAACTTGTCAACACTTTGGCTGCTCACCCACTTTCGCAATTTCCCTTGGACGCTCATTTCTCCTGAGATCGCAAAATCCATATTACTCTTCATTCCCACGCCAAACAAAATTGCTCAATTGCAGCGCCAAATTACAAGAATCTTTGTTCATTTTTTTGTTGATAAGCGAGACTTTATGCTTATTTCCAGCCAGGTCGATTTTGAAAATACAATAAAACACACGCGATTGATTGTTATTCCTAAGCAGCTCGATAAGGTTTCGTTTTTCACGGTTACAAGTATCAGCGGATTAACGTTCACGTGCAAATATCTGGATTATAGCCTCAGCGATGGCGCTTCATACATCGAGATAGTATTTTCCTTAGTCGTGATCCAAATTTATATTTTACTATTATTATTATTATTATTATTATGATTTTTGTTGCTACGATAATTACAATAATTCATTCTTCATTCAGCTTATAATAAATGTACATTTCTTCCTGTTATCACATATTCGTAAACTTTCAACTCGAGAGACGCGGCTATAAAGACGCGTGAACGTTCTGGGCCTGCCAGTCACACATCCAAATAATACTAACGGTACCATTCTCATCTATCATTATTATTTCAATGTCACGGAAGTACGGTGTACGCAGAGTTTGTAATTTTCACGATCAACACACGTTGTTCTTTGATCATCAATTTAATTATTTATTCAATTTAATTATAGTAAGCAATGTATTTGTTTTTCATATTTCTTGTTTTTTTGTCTTTAAGCTACAATAATTGATGTTTTTTTTTTTTTCGTTTGTATGCATTTTTTTTTATGATACACATTCATATGCGTTTACGTTGACAAATATTGTAACTTTACGCTTGCAAACGTAGATAGTTTCGTGACCGAGAAGATGTAACGTTTTTTCGATCGGTCCGTCGTGGCTGAGGTATTATTTTCGCAAAATGGATTGATTTAGGATTTTTTCCAAATTTCGTGTAAATGTTCTTGACATTAAAACGAACAACTTTTCTATAGTAAGGGGAATCATTTTCTGCGGTCTAGAATTTTAAATATTTAATTTTCCATTTTTTTATTTTTCCAATCTAAACGCGTGTAAATTGAAGTCGCGTTTCTTTTGTTTTCTTTTTTCGTGAAACTTTTTGACAAAAACGTGACGTGTGGCGTTTGGATTGGAAATTAAATATTTAAAATTCTGACGTCAGAAAATGTTTCGGCTTATAGAAAAAATGGTTTGTTTTATTGTCAAGAACGTTGACACAGAATTTTACGAAAATCCTAGATCAACAAATTTTGCGATAGCAATATCTTAATATTTTGTTATTTAGTTGACATTGAATTTCTTCAACATCTCCGGCTGCTTCTAAAATCTTTTTCTAACCCTCACCACTAATTCTCTTCGTGGTCCCCTTCAGCAAAACTCTTTTTTTTTTCTCCGTTACACACTTTCGTTGTATCGTCGTCTTGACTGACTCACTCTCTTGCTAATAATCTCTCAGTTCTTTCGCATCGACTATTGACTAGAACATTCTCAAGTACACAAACGACGGGTCGAAGTGATATCTTTATTATTTTTCATTGAATAGTCGGTAATGCAAAGTATGTCGAAATTTGACGGAATGTCACTGCAAGTATGGAAAACGATGTGAAGCTTCTTTCTTTCGGTCTCGAATTAAGTACGTGCCCATTATATAGTTTTCTTTTTGACCAAAGTTCGTAAAATTTTTCTGCCTCGTCGATATGGAAATTAAACAAGTATTCAGCCGCCATTTCTGGCTGTGGCTGGGTCAGTGCGGCATGACAAACCATCGCTTTAAGGTCAAGCATTCACTGCGAGTGGAAACCTGGCTATTATCCAATTTGGGAGAACCTTCGAGCTCAATGACTAAACTATTCGTTTCCTTTTTACTTTAGTAAACTCTTTTATTTTTTCGGCTGTCACGTTAAACTCGAGATTATTCACTTTTCCATGATCCGAACATTCGGCATCAAGTCTTTTCGTTTTTTCTTGTTCGAGAGTGTTTATCGATTGATTTTTATGAAAAAGTACAATTCAGTGAATTTTCGGATCGTCAGGACGGTGATTTTTTTTTCTTCTAACGGCAGCTCGCTTCTTTACCAGCGACCATTGTAGAGCCGTTTGACCGTATGGAAGCAATTATTCTTATGTGCTGCCTAATCAAAATAAAGAAAAATCGTGAGTTTTATTTTTTAATTATTTTTCTTCTCACATTAATGATGAAATGATTTAAAGAAAATTGTTTATTAGTTTTTATGCTGCTGTTTGATCGATAGAATCCTTCGATCTTATGGTTACGTTATCTTTACTGTTTTATAAATAGTGTGTGTATGTACAACAGGCAACAGAATACATTGACATGTTTCTCTCACGACACTGAAGTTCGCAACGTCGGGGCTCAACGAAAAAAACGTTTTTTTTTTTAAATTAATTTCAAAAATCATAACAATTTTCGTGACGATTTTGTTTTCGGATATCGAGAAATGATCGTTCTATTGTTTTGACAATAAAAAACGAAATTTCGTTGCATTGGGACGATGCAAACTTCAAAATCGCGTTTTTCTCACATTTTCGTCCTCTCAAAAATCGTAAATAAATCATGCGATGCAGCGCGTGCGACCTCGTTCGTAATAATAAAAAATATATATTTCGAGAAAATGTAAATTTGTATTATGGCGAATCGGGCATCATGAAAATTATTTGTTCATCGTAGGAGTGAGAACAAGGAAAAATAAATTCGAACGAGTGGAAAGCGGAGTTTGCCTCGTTTGCCTATGTAAATTAATTAAGTACAAAATTTACGATAAAATAAAGAGCAAAAGTACGTGACAAAAAGTTGGCAGTAAGAGGAAATCCTTTTTTTTTTCTTGTTTTCAATTCGTCACGTGCTCGTCCGAAGCCATCGGTACGCGATAAAATCCGTTGCTCATTTTTTTATTTTTATTTCTTTTTATTATTATTTTCATTTTCTTTTTTTTTTTTATAACAAAGCATAAAAATTTCTTACCTCGTAAGGTTTCGTTAGACCTTGGCTCGTTATGAGCTGCGCTACTATAAAAGTGTTTCGCGAACCCAATCGAAAGTTTGATGGAAAATTTGATCAATTTGGAAAAATTATGACGTAAAGATTTTACTTTGTGGAGATGCAATGCGAAAAAGAAAGAATTAGGTTCGCTCTCTCTCTCGTGTTTGCTTAGTATCTGCGGAAATATTCACTGATAATCGATTCTTCGGCTTAAAATAATTCTAAAGCGATGGATTTTTGAATTGAAGTCGAGAATTGATGAAAATGATTTTTTCACTCGAGGCTCTTCTCGAGGTTCGACTAAACTTTCTTTCTTATTACCAAAAATCAACGACTCAATAACGAGGATCGATAGCGTGTTGGGACGCGCTTACTTGGTCGCGTTCTCACACAGAAAACGTCAAGATCGAGCCACAAATATCCCTGCTATACAGCAACAGTGGTTTTCGCGTTACGAGCTATTTTCTTTTTATATCGAACATAATTTCATGGTCGCGTGATTCGAGAATACCATCGTTTCATTAACCTTTTTTCTCTGGGACTCGATATCATTGAGTTGAGCATCGAGAGGCTCGTGAATTTGAAAGCTTCTTCCAAACGACGGCAGCTCTCGACCGAGCCATCGATCGAGCGTACCAAGAGAAAATTAACCAATTTCTGTTGATCTCGATTCTCTAACTCTGACCAACCAACCAACCCCCGGAGTTCTTTCGCGATCTCGGCTTTTTGAATCTTAATTACGATAAATATCGTTTTCGAATCTTGTTCGTCGTCCCGCAGGGTTTACCAAAAGCCAACGAAACGTCTCTCTCTTGCGCGCGTCGCATTTTTTCTCTATTCTTCGCTTCAGCGTTCGCCTCGAGTGATCGGCCTGAATATAAAATTCATAAAACTGCGTAATCACTTTGTTCTGCTCGTTGCAAGTTTGACGAGTGTCGAATCAAAAGGGTAGGCCGTTGCTCGATGAAATAGACTTTTCCGGCAGATCGGTATTGTTGTTTGAGTTTAGTTTTGGCGCGTTGAGGTTGTTGGTGCAAGTTTCAGTCGGTCTAGGTCCATCGAGAAAATACGTAACCATACTTCCTTTTCCCTTGACCTGTATGCTCCCGCGACAAGTAAGAGGGAAGCCTTTGGACGATAGAATATCGTAAACTTCCTGAGTAACTTGAATACCGTCGAGTACGCCGGTAGAATCCATTCTCGATGCAACGTTGACAGCGTTTCCCCAAATGTCGTACTGTGGCTTTCTCGCACCGATGACACCCGCGACTACGGGTCCGATATTTATACCGATGCGCATTCG
This sequence comes from Hyposoter didymator, assembly GCA_037952995.1. NCBI lineage: Eukaryota > Metazoa > Arthropoda > Insecta > Hymenoptera > Ichneumonidae > Hyposoter > Hyposoter didymator. Next base: position 508,191 of record JBAJMU010000012.1, read on the forward strand.
AAAATTATTGAAACTGTGTTCGTTGACGTAGGCCAGCTGATCGCGAATCCTCAACGCATAATCCGCCATTGCGGTTACGTGTTTGAAGTCTTTCGCGTCTCGAGTACTTTTCGTTAGTCCTGCAATGGCAAACGATCATTTTAATTCATAGCTCGAAGGGCTTTTCCCTTTTATCGCCATTTTTCAATTTTACCCCTTCGAGTACACACTGGGTCATTTTGACCCGAGCATTTTTTCTGTCGCCGATCGTTTTGCATTCAGTGGCAACGAATGTTAAAAAAAAAACACATTTTTTTGTACATTGTACAAAAAAATAAAACGAAAAATGCATTTTATCCGAATTCAACGATTTAAAAAACGTTTCGGGTCAGATTGACCCAATGTACTCTTGAAGGAAGAGTTCACTCGAAGGGTTAAATGGCTGGGGATTATTGAAATTGGGCAAACTTTCGTTCGGTGGTGAGAAAAATTATTTTAGCTTCGACATAGCGATCGATCGGCCTCGCGACTCCACATTCGGACAACTTTTCACCAATCACAATATGAAGCCAGAGAGCTTAAGGTCGTCCAAGAGACTAAAGTTATATCTTGGCTCAATCAATCAACGTCAAGCGAAAATCGTGGCCCCACTGCATAATAATCGCTCTCCAAATGCGGCTCGAACGTTCGCTCGCGCGAACAGTAAGAAAGAGAAAATCCAAGTATATTTGACCGACCTGAAGCAGCCATGTACGTCGCCCCGGTGCTCTTTATCTTCTCGATATAACGGAAACCCTCCTCGGATAGTAACTCGTCAAAATCTGCGATTATTTCGTTCAGTAGCCTCAGACACTCGACGCCCTCGTTGTTCGACTCGAGCTCGACGTAGAACTCGGAAAAATTCGGTATCGAAGCAAACATTATGCACACGTAGTCGCACTGCTCGTGATAGAGTTCCTACAGCAACGCATGAAAACACCAACGAATGTAGAGACAAAATAATGATATTTAAAGTTTTTTCAAAGAAATTATTAACGCGCGCGCTTCATCTGTAAATCTGGGTCGTTCGTTTTTGGGAAAATACGACGGATCGGTCCATTTGTGGGATGGAACATTTATTTTCCCACCATTTTATAATTAAAAATCCAAGTTACAGTGGAAAATGTTTCGCTTTCAAAATTTTCGTTATTTTGCCAGTATATTTGGTTTCCAACGGAATCGTGAGCAAAACTTGTGACTGGAACGACAAAAATTAGCTTCCTAAAATATTTTTTGCTGCAATGACACGTTTTTTGAGGTTATTCAAAAAAACGTTTAGTCGAACGATTCGAACAAAATATCGCGATCTTTTCCAACAAAATTTGGTTTTCGGTGTAAAGATTGCGAACAGCTGCCGGCAATTTTTCAGAATTTTTGGAACAACAGTCTCAAAGAACGGTGCGTCCAGGTTTACAGACGGAAGGTGCGGAAAAAACGTTTATAGACAAAGTGTTAAGAACATTCGTTTGACAATTTGGTAGAAAAAAAAAAGAAAGAAAAACGATTTCTACTTGACTGATATCTGTGCTCACATCAGAGCTGACAGTTGCGAGAAAATGAGCGGCCACGTGTTCAGGAAGTATATTGGCAAGGAGCTTTTGATTATAGGCCTTGAGGTGCTCCATTTCTTCTTTTTCCTCGGTGGCCTGAAGCTTCCACAAAAAATCAAGTCTATAAGTTGCCTCGGTGTGTTGCGAGTGGGCGATCAAGCACGCCATGAAAAAGACAATAAGAACACCGGCCAACAATCTACAAGCTGGATCAATGTCATTCTCGTTGAGTGCCTCGTATACGCTCACAGCTAAATAGCACGCGACCACGATACTCAGCACTGCGACCTTGAAGACCGACGTCAAAATCTGATAAACTGCACAGGTCACCATAACCAGCATCACCAACACCGGAAATAACTGAAAAACAAACGTAGTTGTAAACAAACCCAACTGAGCTTCGTAGTAAATTCTTCAAATATGTGGCTCAACAATCGATATGGCATTTAGAAAATCTCAATCACCAATTATCAGCATGTTGAATAAAGGTTTTCTAGAATTTGGCTTTTCGTTTACTCCTATTCATTGGTCACTCGCACACCCCGTTTCTCATTTCACTGAATATACGCGACCTCAACGATTTTCGAAAAATTATCGTGGAACGGTTTTCGGATTAATGACACGACACTCAAGTTCGCAACCTTGGGGCCCAACGGACAATACGTTTTTCTATCGATCGTTTGTTTAATTTAAAAAACCATGGCAATTTTCGTATTGACTTTTTCTTTGGATCCTAAAAAAATATCGTTTTATTGTACTGACTGAATATTGAATAAGAATCATGAGCTCTGCTCAACATATTACTATCATAAAACGACTTTATTTAGGATTCTTTGAAAATTTTTTATAAAAAGGTTGTTGGACCAACAGTTTTCTCGGATGAAGAAAAATTTTCTCACGTTTAGAATTCGAGATAATTTATTTCCAATTTTTTATTTTTCCCATACCATCTCAACGCTTGTTAATTCAAGTCGCGTTTCGTTAAAAAGTTGCAAGAAACAAACAGAAGAAACGCGACTCCGATTTACACGCGTTTAGATCCGACAAATAAAAAACTGAAAATTAAATATCTCAAATTTTAAACGTCAGAAAACTTATCTCCATAGAAGAAAACTGTTAGTTCTGGTGCCAAGCACGTTTATAGAAAATTTTGTAAAAGTCGTTTTGTGATAGTAAAACCTTAGGAAATAACCGTTTTATTTTTTTTTTTCAATTCGCAGTTGGGTTTGAAATGGCGATATCGATCACTGCTAAAATCCAAACCAATGGTGCAATCTTGCTGGGAACGGGTTATTCGGAATCTGGAAAAAGATTTCTCCATGAAAAGGTTTATGGAAAATCGTTTGAAAGGGCTTGAAAAGGCCTGACCCTTCGATCAAACATTGAATGCGCCAGTAGCCGCGTGTAGCTGTAAATTATTATTCATTCCAGTTCTGGCTACGCGCCATGTTGCTTTATTCGAAAACGTCCCGCAACAGACGGGTGACTTGGTCCGAGAATTCTTTCATCTCTAAATCTCGTTGCTGAATCCGAACACGGACGATGGAACAATAAATGGATGAATGCTCGCTTAATTTTTATTGGAAATGTGGTCGAATTAAGGGAATCCTCGTGACGTAGGTTTCCATCGAAATTAATTGCATTTTTATTTATCTCGACTATCCATTGTTTCATCTTAAACTTTGTCGCGACTTTCCACGAGCCATTAGGTAACTTGTCAATTTTTCCATTTAAGATGTCGTTGAATAAGTTTGCATCGTTGGGACGTAAGGAAATTCTGTTTTTTCTTGCGTACAGCTCGGAAATTCTTGAATCTTTGGTCAGAATTTTTTTCAGGATCCAATGAAAAAATCGATACGAAGATTATCATGATTTTATAAATGAATAAAATAATTAATGGAAAAATGTCATGAAAAAAACGGTTCGAGCGCAAAATTCTATACTAACAAAAACACGAAATTAATAGTTGTAAGAAATGAAAACGAAACTGAATAAAACTTTCGCACCGCGATTTATTGATTATTCGTTAATTATTCGTAAATAAGGCTTCGAAATCGTATTGTTCGCTAAAGTGTTGTATTTCGCATTAATATCAAGCAAGATCAAGTTTCGTCTGCTCGGTGTCGAGTTACCGCGCGAAAGTATTCAAACTTCAGAATAAGCATGAGCAGAGGACAAGAAATTCATCCATCAAATGGTTTCAATGAAATTAGCATATTCACAATCCGTTTTCAATCAAGTTATTATTAAATTTACCAAGCGATCTGCAAAGAGCTCCTTAAAATGATTAGCATATGGAGATTGTAAACGTTTCCTAAATATCGTATGAGTCGGGCTCTCAGTTTGAACAGTTGGAACGATCTTAGTGAGTTTGAATGAAAGAGGCATCGTAGATGCTGATATTGCGGCGATGAAATCCGAATGGCATATCTGCGGAGCACTTGTTTCGGTATCCTTTCTGATAAGGGCATATTCGAGGAAATTTACGTTTGTATAGAAAGACTAGATCTGTAGGACACTCACGTCCGCATAGAGGGTGTAATAGCATGGTCCATTGGAGGCTGAAATGCTCTGGATCATCACCGTCGAATTGTCGAGCCACTCCGTGCTGTTGCTGCAGGATTCGCTGCTTCCCAACGTCATCTATACAAAGTAATTGCGCAAAATGGTAAATCATGACGTTTTTTATATTCAACATGACTGTCCGTAAATTTTAACGGCTTTCGAAATGTTTCGTTATTTTTGTTCTTCTTTCAAAGCTTCACGAAAACAAAATGGACGCAATTTTAGAAAAATAACTTCACCGTTGAGTCGGCATTCCGAAAAATTATACGAAGGTGTTTTTCTCTTTTATTTTATTTTTATTTGTTGGTTTGTTTTTTTTTTTTACTTACCAATGGCGAGAGCGCTGTTATGAATGTGAGAAAGACAACCATCGAAGCGATGCTCTGAGCTACGAGTCTGTTTTCAAATATCGCAATGGACGCGTTTCTCACACATTGCGGAACGGACTGAAAATAAATATTGATGTTTAATCGATTTTTATGAGGTAAAATGAGCTCAGGATCAGTTACCGTTTCGCATATTTGTGTTAAAAAAAAAAAAAATTGCAAATCAAACGCCTCGATGATACAAACGATATTTTTCTCATCGTTGGAATGTCTACGCTCGTGAATTCCAGAGAAAGTTTTATAATTTAAATCCAATGTCTGTTCAGCCGAGAGTCACTATTGTCATCTCGTTGGCTGCATGCTCCATCGAAAAATTTGGCATTGACCCGAAAAATATTCACTTGATACACGAGCCATTAAAAGCCGCGCAAAAGTCAAGGTTTTCTGGTTTGTGGCAGGATTCCAGCCAGACTAAGCCCCCGATCGATCGGTTTTTATATACGAGAGACTAAATATCGACACGACTTTCAAAAACACATCCGCAAATTTCATCCATAAAGTCTCAAATCCTTTTTTCTTTTTTTTTTTTACACATTTTCTCTTAACTTTGCAGCTTACCTCATTTTTCTCAGCCAACAGGATGCCATTGATGAGTCCAATAATTAACAAACTCACTGCAGTGCAAGTGTAAAAATAGACGCTCCTACAATATCAAACAAACGTCTCGTCATAATCAAGAAACTCGATGAAAAAATAGTGTGAATCACAAAAGTTCCTTCCTCAACTATTGTGAAGTTTCATTATGTTGGCAAGAGACAACATTTAAATAAATAAATAAAATTGATAAATAAAAAAATAAAAATAAAAATAAATAAATTAATTAATTCAATTCAAGTAAATGATAAAAAAATCGGTTTATTTTTTTTTACCGCTCCATAAAGGTCGGAGTAATTTTTTGAGTAGCTGTGTCCAGCCTTAGTGTCAAAGACTTTGGGAAAAACTTTTCATATTATAAAATTTAGTAAAAAACTCAAGAAGTATTAAGACAATGGAAAACACACAAGCGACGTGGATAAAATAGTTGATAGCAATCGGGAAAATACGAATATCCAGTTTTCTTGGAACTATCCACTAAAATTGATTGAAAATGAGAGAATAAATTTGTGAATACCGGGATAGAGTGATTGCTATTGCAAGGACAACGACCATGTAGACAACACCGGAACATATGAAATAGGCTGATAACATCCGATCCCTTTCCCTGGAGTACTGGAAAAAAAAAAAAAATGATGGACTTTTCAAGCAAATTTTTACGAGGAATTCCGAATTTTTTGGAGCAATTTTCAATTTACAGGATTCACCGGTTTTTCGGCAATTTTAAGATAATCTTTCAAAATACTTTTTTCAACGTTTGTGAATTTTCAAAAGTCATGAGAGTTTTTGTACCGATTTTCTCGTTGGATCCTCAAAAAAGAACGAAGCTGATGTTTGCATTGTTGGAATGCAATTTTCTGTTTTTTTTTTGCAGCCAAGGCCGAGATTCTCATTGAATATTTGGTCAGCACAATAAAACGATTTTTTTTTTTAGGATCCAAAGAGAAAATCGGTACGAAAATTCTCATGGTTATTGGAATTAAACAAAAAACGTCTTTATTTAGGGTTCTTTCAAAATTTTGTATGAACCTTCTTGGCACCAATACTAAGAATTTTCTTCCATGAAGAAAATTTTTGTGACTTTTAGAATTTGAGACATTTAATGTCCAATTTTTTATTTTCTCATCTAAACGCGTGTGAATTGAATTCGCGTTTTTTTTGTTTTGCTTTTTTTTCTAACGAGACGCGTGACCTCAATTTAACATGCGTTTGGAATCATGGTGAAGTTTGCATCGTTGGAATGCAACGAAATTCCCTTTTTTTTCTCCAGTAGAGCTCGTAATTATTATTCAATATTTGGTCCGGAAAAATATAATCCTCTCTTGCAACCGAAAAACTCAATCGACACGAAAAATCGCCATGATATTCAAAATTGAGTAAATAATTAATAGAACAAATATCTTTCGTGGAATCTGAACGTCGCAAATTTCAGAGTCATGCGTTTAGATGCGAAAAATAAAAAAATTGGGAATCAAATATCGCGAATTCTCAACGCCAGAAAAATTTTCTTCACAGGAGAAAACTGTTAACTTTGGTGCCAAGAACACTGATAATATTTTCTGAAAATATCGTTTATCGTCCACAGAAAATATTCAACAAGAATCTCGCGCTCTAGCTGCGCAAGAAAAAATAGAATTTCGTTGCATCAACGATGCAACCATTCAACATGATTATGATGTGTACGCGGTCAATATTAATTTTTGATTTGTCAATATTCTGGAATGAGAATATACGGTTTATATGAAATATTGGGCGCACCTTTTCCTCGATATCGGGCCTGCGAAAAGTCAATATAAAAGGTGTACAGTGCTCAGCTCTGAGCCTGTCGATGCTCCTGGCATCGATCGCCCTCATAAGATATTCGTTGACCTCATCCTCTGGATCTTTTTCACACTCGATGCTCTCACCAAAGCCTAGTCTGTCGGGAGCAAAAAGATTTCTGGAAATTCATCAGGGACACGAGGATTAAAGACATGGAAATGAATAATAAAAAACAAGATGTTAATTGGTTATTTGGATCGCACTTGGTCTGTTTGCCGTGCTGGGAGCCGTGGCCCATCACTCTCATCTCTTTAGAGACGTTGCCGTTGGCTGGATATCCTTTTTTTAAGCATGGGCTTGTCACGTTGTCCTTGAAAGTGTCACCCGGGACAATGAGGTAAGTTTGGATGTCGTGCTCCTTGAGATACGTATTTCTCTCACCACCACGACCCTCTTCCACTTCGTAATCGTTGCCAAGACAGTCCAACGTCTCCTTTGTAATGTGCACGCGACTTTGAGGGACCAAAAATTACAAGCATTCATTTTTAAATCTCTTTCTTCGCTAATTTCGTATCGTCGTTTCATTCATTTCGCTTCAACTTATTTATTCACGAATACTCTTCAGCCAATCTACACCAAGTTCTTCCTTTCGTTGATGCTTTCCGACTTTAATTAATCGTACGCGAACAATCAGTTATTTCTTTATTCAATGAAATTGTAAGGACACGTCGTGACCATCGGACTCTGAAACTTGCTCCATGGGGAGGGACTTGCAACATCTTTCGAAAGATTTAATAAAAATCAGACAATGCGAGACACAAACATGAATTATTAATGAAAAGGTGATTTATGACGAATCCAAGAAGAGGAATCGTCGAGAAAGGAATATACAATAAAAATGACTGATGTTTATTTTTTATTTGACAATGTTTTTCTCTGATATTCACCCTGGTATTCCTCCACTCTCCATGTAATTTGCGAGCGTAACGTCATTGCTCCAGACATCGAATTGCCATTTTCTCAATCCCAAGACTCCACAATGAACTCGTCCCGTGTGGATTCCGACTCTCATGTTGACGTTGACAGCCATCACTTCTCTGACAAGTCTGGGGAACAGAAAAGGTGAGAAAAAAATTATTCTTTCTATTATAAAAAAAATGGCGATCCATTTTTCAAGTTTTTTTTTTTTTTCATTTGACTTTTAGTCAAGATCATGGGAGAAGAGGACGCTCGGGATTGTTTGCGATTGTCGATTTCTTTTTCCTCTCGATTCTCGTGCCGTTTTCAAATCCCATTTTCGAGGCGCAAACTTTCGTTGTTTCGGAGATCCGTGAAAATATATTTTTTCAGTGCAGAGGTTGCAAATAACTGTGTGGCGTGAATTACGGTGGGTGAACCCTAGAGTATTTATTCGAGGAACTGACCGCGATTTCGTAATTTCATCACTGGCGCACACAATGTTGAAGTTTGCATCGTTGAAATGCAACGATATTCCGTTTTTTCTTGAGCAGATTTCAAGATTCTCGTTCAATATTTAGTCGGCACAAGGAAACGATATTTTTTCGGGATCCCAAGCCAAAATCGTTACGAAAATTGTCATGGTTCTTGAAATTGAACAAACGATCAATAGAAAAATCATTTTTCGTTGGACCTCAATGTTGCGAACTTCAGCATCATAAGAAAATGGTTTCGAATGAAAATTCTTGGTTTATAAAAAAATCACACAAAATTAATGATTGTAAGAAATGGAAAGAACAATCAATAACATTTTCGCACCACGATTTATTGTGCGAGATATTGGAAAGTGAATCAGCTGCTTCGTTGTTTCAACGAAATGATCGTGACGTTTCCACAAGATTTTATATGTAACAACGTATAAAATGATAGCATGTAAGGACGTTTTTTTAGAATCCACAGAGGAAATCGGTACGAAAATTGTCAGGGTTTTTAAAATTTAATAAACAATGATTGAGAAAAGTATTTTTCGTTGGACCGGAATATTACGAGCTTGAGTGTCACGTCACAGGCGATATAATGCGAAAAAAAAAAAAAATAGTTGGTCCCTGTGAATTTTTCACAGGAATGAAAAGAATCGCCGAAAAAATGGCTCCAAACAAAAATTCCACATTTTTACGTGGAATTTACGTCTTGTGTCTCGCACTAAAAAATGGTCGTTTTGGGATCGCAAGGGTTTGATACGAAATTGCCACTGTAGCAGACGATACGATACGTATGAAATTTGATCTGGAACAAGCCACGATCTATGTTTCCAGCAAGAGCTTATTGGAACGAAGAGATTAAGTTCTGATTCGACTTTTCAGTCAGTGAGTGCCGCAACGTACGGAATATGCATTCGATAAATCACGTCAACCAAATCGGTTTTTTAACCGACGTCACTTGAAGACCGTGAAGTGGAAATATATACTCAATAAATCAATGAAATTCGGTGGCCATTTTTCTCTCTACATTCAATCCCTTTCCTCGGAATTCCTCGCGTTTATTGGACAGCATTCGTATTCGAAACAGCGCCGCATAGAGGAATGACTCGGAAGAGAAAATCGAGTGGCCTGCAACTTTGATTATTTATCATTGAAAAGGATCGATGCAGTTACTTCATTTTTTTCAAATGGCAACTCAACTAGTCGAGATTTTTCAGAATTCAAAAAAAGTTCTAAACATTTTCGTGAGAATTATAATAATTCGTGCCCACGTGGATCGGAGCAGGGAAGAAAAATGTTAAGCTGAAGAGGCAATTTCTCTGAACGATCTTTTGGAAATGAAATTTTGTTAAAAATCGTCGATATTTTGTTGAACACGGTAAACTAAATATTTTTGGATAATTTCAAAATTTTCGTTATCTTGGCAGTATATTTGGTTTCCAATAGAACCGTCAGCAAAATTTACGATTGGAAAGACAAAAATTAGCTGCCGCAGAGACTTACTAGAATATTTTTAGCCGCAATTACACAATTTTCGGGATTATTCAAAAAACGTTTAGTCGAACGGATCGAACAAAATATCAATCTTTTTCAAAAAAAATTTCTTTTCAGTGTACTGTTAAGAAAATACGAAAGGTAAGAGAGCGTAGAAATTGGTCGAGAGTAAATTTCTCTGGTGCAGGAAAATACAATAGTCGCGCGTTGGGAGGAACGCACAATCCGAGGCGACACGACATCGCAGTAGAACCGAAGCAGCTTGTAGCCTGCCATGGTGATTGCCTCTGCACAACAGGCTTCGAAGGCTATCACCTTAATTACCCTCAAATCTTGAACGCTGTACTTACACCATGCAAGCGTGTGTAGTCTGATTACCTAATCTACGTTTAAACAGTCGCTTGCTTCATGGAGGATCGCTTGGTGGCTAACGAAGATTCCAAAGTTAAGGCTTGAAATTTGAAAACGACATAGAAAAATGTAGTTTCGATGACACTGACGTTCACAACGTTGGACTCCAACGAAAAATACGTTTTTCTATTAATTGTTCGTTCAATTTCAAAAACAATGAATTTATACTTTTTCAAAATCTGCGGTTTGTAAATAACGTCTTTCAAATGCCAATCGATCCCAACGCGATCCACGATTATTTCAACAATAAAAAAAATAAAAAAACGGAAATTGTAAACATTTTGATGGATTTTGGAAAAATCGAAAAAAGTTCAGTCGCTTTTTTTTGTCAAAATTTCTATCAATCAGTGGCATCAATACCCGTCACCTTTCGTAGGAACGTCGTGGCAACGATGAAACGGAATATTGTGAAGAAAACTTACGGATTATACGGCAAAAAAAGAAAAAAAAAACATGATCGAGTGTAATTAATTTTTAGATGGAATTCAGCTTCGTTAAGTTTTCATAGTGCGCGAGTTAATCAGACATTTTCTTCCATTTCTCAGGGACCAGAAAGAATTATTGTTTGTCGTGCTCGTTGGCAAGTTTTTTTCAACTGCCCGAATTCATTTAATCCGAGTATAAATAAATAATTCGCGGAGTCTATGTGAACAATTTAATATCTCGTCGGGAAGGACGTTAGCTAGAAATTGGATGGAGTAAATTTGCTCCGTTGAGCAACCTAGCGACGATAAAAAGCCCGCAGAGACACACGAGACTGTTCCGTTGCTGGCTCGACGCAATAGCTAGTGGAACAAGTCGATGTGTAGTCAGACAGACGCTACTTTCTAGTCTGCTGAAGCTTCTTGTCGTGGGAGCTCGTACACGGTGACGATTACTTCGAGTTTACTTTCTCAAAATGCATCTTTCTTCTTAATTATGATTCCACAAAATTGTCTTTTTCATTATATTATTTTCTAACGGAATTAATGTGATGCTGAATGCTTGATCAATTTTCAAAACCATCCAAGTTTTTCGAGTCGATAAACTTTTCCGGTCGTTACGTAATCGGGTGCAACGTCTAGAAACTTGGAAAATGCGATTTTTTCATTTTCTTGTAATTTGGGGTTTTGAGGAAGTTTTTGAAATATTGGAACCAAAGTTCCAATTAAATAAAATTAAAAATTAAAATTAAAATTGCAATTAAAAGATAGAAATAGGAAATTAAATCGATCGCGCAGGGAATCGGAATTTCCGAGACGATCGTTTCATTCAAAACATTGAATAACTCAATTAAAATTCAATAAGATCAAAAATTGAAATTGAATTTTATTTTATTTTTTATTTTTTTAAATTCAATTTTATTTTATTTTTTATTTTTTCAAATTCAATTTTATGTTATTCTAATTTAATTTAATTGAATTTTAATTTCCTAGGCATCGAGATAAATGAAAAATGAAGTTTCAATGTTGAAGGGTCTCAGCGAAACTGGGTTCCGCTTGGTAAACGCTCAACAAAGATTCAAAAATGAATAATTTTCATTCGATTGATTGATTTAATATTTTATCATTGATAAAGAAGTAAATAAGTCAATGGAATGAAGTTTTTCGGGCTATTTGGGTGAACGGAGCTTCCTGGATTTCGTCCACGGCTCCCGACTCATTAAAGCCAATCTCACACGTCCGAAAGTTTGAGCCTTCTTGTATAAGTGCGCCTGATTAGCCAAGAAATTTCATTAGGCGCGTAGAGAATTGAACGCGGCGGTTATGTGGCTGGCTCGGGTTGTAACTTTGCAGGAAAGCCTCACAGCTTTTATCCTTTTGTTTCGACTGCAAGGAACGAGGTCAATTTGTTCGCTCGAATGAAAAGGACGAAGGCTTTTCCATACTTGGGCGTAATCAGAATTTTCGTGTTGGGAGGATTTATTCGATATTGACGAAGAGGACCGAGACTTTGAGGAACGTCAGTATTTTTCATTTTTTTCAAGAACAATACGTCTTGTATTAATTGTTTGCTAAATTTTAAAAACCATGACAATTTTCGTAGCGATTTTGGGTTTGATTTTTTTTTCTGACTAAATATTGAACAAGAAACCTCATCATCGGACCTCGGTCGCACGATACAACGAGGTCGAAGTTTGAATCGTTGGAATGCAATGAAATTCATTTTTTTCTGGAGCAAATCTTGAGTTTCTCATTAAATATTTAATAAAAACGATAAAACGATCGATTTTTTATGATCCAAACGCAAAATCTGTTTGAAAATTTGCATCACTTTTAAAATGGAACAAACAACGATTAGAAAACGTATTTTTTGTTGGACCCGAAAGTTGCCAACTTCAGTGTCATCGTTAGATGATAAACAATCGCATTCAAGGGACGAATGATCGATTACAAGGCTTACGTGATCGCATCAATCATATCCAGACCCATCTCGACGCAACAGTGTGCGTGATCAGGCCTCGGTTCGGGTAATCCCGAAACACAGTAGTAACAGTCTCCGAGAAGTTTGATCCTCAGACAAGAGTGCTCAGCTGCCAACCGATCGAATCTGAAACAAAGAAGAATGTTCGTTAATGAAAATCGTGGTGATGAACAAGAGCAATTCTAATTAATGGATAAACAAGCGAGAGTAGCACAAGCCACGAACAATATTCGCATTTCAATTAACTCGAATTTCCCACATTTTTTAATTTTTTTTTTTTCACTCGTAGTCGAAAAAGTACGCACTGCGCAAATTTAATTACGAGAGCGTTTTTTCTCGCTAACAAAGATTCGCACTTCTCGGTAAAAATATAATTCCAGGTCAACGTTGTCATGGTTAATCCCTCTCGCATTACTTCGCTCGTGTATATCAACGAAAAGCGTTAAGAAAAAAACTATTCAGACTCCACACATGGGAGAGAGCTCCTCGAAAGTGGAATTTAACTCAATGGCTCGTCTCGCGCAGTTCACGTGAGTAAACAGCGAGGATCATAGCCATGCGCACATATATGCATGCATGTACATTAACATTCGCCTAATGTGCTCAACACTACATTGGAATTTCAAGATGCCGAATCGAGTGGGAATAAAGCTCGAGCGTTACGTTCGTGAGCTTTGTCGAATTAATGGTTAACTTGGCATCTTGGGTCAATCTAACCCGAGGTGTTGATGAGATCGATGTACTTTAGCGAACATGCATTTTTTCTTTCTTTTTCGTAGTGACGTTTTTGCAATTTATTTATTTATCTTTCGAAGAAAACGAAGAAAACAAAGTTCGGGTCGAAATGACTCAGTGTGTACTCGAGGTGTTAATTATCGAGTTTCACCTCAACCGTTATTTCTTTTTCTTCATTATTGTCACAGAATACTCTTCTCTGTGAATTTTTAATTATAAACACGCAGTGACAAAGTACCAGTCGCGGAAAACTCTCGTCCCTTCGGTCTCAAGGGCATCGTAAAAGGTTTTCCGTCACTCATTCTATTGAGCTCCGAGACTGACTGCAAATGCGTTACAGAAGAAAGATCACCCCCAAGAAATATTGCTATTCCCAGCTGGTGTACGCAAACATGGAATCAAAAGATGTTCGAATCTGTGAATGCACGCCGACCATACGCTTCGCACGTATAAATATATATTGGCAAATCGCAAAGTTCTTTGAGCGATAATGGAAAAAGATCCTGAGCGGACAAGCGGAATAAAAAATGCCGGAGTATCGTATAATAAGTTTGGTAGGAAATCGGTAAAAAGGACTTGGACGCGGATTTTCAAGAACCGACGCGATACCTTTCGAATGAATAATCAATTGGAATTTGTTGTGAAAATTGTACACAACGAAGTACAACGTCAATGTGAATTCATAACTGAAAGAATAATCAATAGATAGACGCGATAAGCTGCAAGAAACTTGTCCCCAGCGCAAAGGAAATTTACCTTTGATTACTACGAAAATTTATGCATAAGCTTTGCAATGTTTATTCATTCGGTGCGCAGACCCAAGGAATCGACTCGAACATGAATTTTTCAAAACTATTTTCACCCCCAAATCGTTATGACATCGCGGCTTATCAAAGACAGTCATTCCACTCGAATCGACTGAATAAATAAAGCAAATATATGTATGACATGCATAAAGATGCACGGAGAGAAAATCATATCAAAATTATTACGACGTCATAGTTCCTCTGGTGTACCATGTCGCTCTTGTAAAGCATATTAGCAAAGACACAGTAATTTTTAATAATTCATATTCTCCGGACAATCGTGCAAAATTTTTCCCGCTAAATTTTGACATTTTTCGCCCAATTGCAGACGAAATATTACTGCCTATGTGGAAAATCTCGTACTTGCCAGACCTCTGTAGAATTACGTACTCACCACCATGGGGTAGTTTTGTACTCCAGTGATAAAAATTGTTATAAAACATGGACTACTGAATATTTCGACTTGAAAATTGTTGTAGTACGTATTGAAAGTATTTTTTTAAAGATCCTTTACTTTATATAGCCAAAAATCAAATTTCAGTACACTAAAAAAAATGCTAAAACCAACAAAAGTGGAAAAATGTCTACTGTCCTTAATAGGGCTGGGGTAGTTTGTACCCCGAGGTGGAAATGTAAGGGTTAATATAATTCTCTCTCCATTTGTAAGTTCTCATAGAAATTTCGATGTTTTTCTTTTTATTATATAGTCTTTGTTGAATTTGTTGTGTGAAAAAAAAAACAAACAAGCTACTCGTTATTCGAATTATACACGTTTCGTGAGTCTGAGATTTGTTCTCGCACGTGATCGGAAATGGTTACATAATAATCGAGATTATTCTTGGTACTGACGAAAAAATTTGTTTGTGTCGTGTGTTTACTCCGGAAGCAACGACATTCCATACTCTCGGCATCTCCCAACTACAGTTTTCTTTTTTTTTTTTTTTTTTTTTTTTTTTTTTCCAATGAATTCAATTAAACTGTGAAAGTTTTAATGCTGAGGAATAATTCGTTTGAGACTGAGTCTCGAGGACTCACCTTGCAAAAAGTTCATTAAGAAGTCTGACCAACTCCTCGGCTGTGCACTGGTCCGACAGCGACGTAAAACCGCAAATATCAGCGAAGAGGATACTGAAAAAAAATCAATTGTTAATTAAGTTGTGCGACGTTAATAGGGTAAAAAAATAAATTATAAGATTTTTCACTGGAATTTCCCTTTCCTCCCAGACTTTTAACCGTTCGAGTGCACACGTCCTACCAGTGCAATATTGGGTCAATCTAGGCCGAGGCCTTTTTCGAATCGTTTTATTCCAGTAAGAATGCATTTTTGTTTGTATTTTTTGCATGGCTCTAAATTTATTTATTGACAAGAACAAAAAATAAATGTTAAAAAATTGGTCGCGATCAAACGCCAAACATTCGATGACGAAAAATTGTTCGGGTCAAAATGACCCAGTGTGTCCTCGAACTGACGGAGTTGTCCTAAATTTATTTATTGTCGAAAACAAAGATTAAATGCCAATCCATCCAAAGATATTTTTTTTAAGTTACGATCTACGTTTGTCATTCACACCTCTCGTTATGTGCATAAAAGGAAACTGCGGAATGATAATCGTAATTTTTTTCTACCAGATGGCCTCCCAGTTACAAGATCGCCAAGCAAAACGATTTGCACGGAAAGAACAATCAGAAAATTGGCTCTGAGCAAACACTTTGATCAATCGACATGATCCCATTTGATACTATTTGCCCTTCGAACATTCGAGCTCTTTATCAACCACGTAACTTGACTCTACCCGCTTTTGTGTACAATATCGTTTGGTGCCCCATGCGAAATGACTGGCTTTTCGTTCCACATCCTATCGATTACCGGTGTCTTTTCGATCCAAAAACAAACTCCGAGGCAATCAAGTCTTCCGGAATCAGAAAACGTACGAAATGTCCCTTTATCGTTGCTTCATGCCTTCCATTTATGCAAATGCAATTTTCTTGTTTAAACTTTTTTGAAAATATTTTGAAAATGTTACATTTTTTTCAACTTGGATTTTTCAATTCGTGTGTTAACAGATGGTTTTGGAAATTGAATAAACAATTGACAGAAAAACGTAATTTTCGTTGGACTCCAAAGTTGGAAAATTCAGTCTCATGTTCTGCAAGTTCCAAGCATTAGAGTGTCAAGACTAATACAATCTTGTTAGTTCTGTGTTAAAAATTTTTTCAGGCTTTTTCCATGTCGTAAAGCCAAACGCGGCGACGTTTAATTATTAATTTGGGACACGTACGCGGTTAAGAGTAATTATGGCACTTGATAATTACAACCGAACATACGTGCGGCTCGAACTTACGTCAGACGAACTATATTACTCGCCCTAGGGAAAATCTTCTTTACTCGATCTCATTTCACCAAGTGACCCAAGTCCATTCAAACACTTTTATCATTAGCCAAGCCAGAGAGAATCGAATTGGATTTCTTCAACCTGAGGCGAGTAAAGCATAGCAAAATAAATAGTGGATGGAAAAAGAGACTCGAGTGAAACGGCGAGAGGGAGGGAGAGAAAAAGCAAGAATAGCAAAAAGAGCAAACGTTCGACGTTATTTTGGAATTGCCGAAGGAAATGGCGGGACTTGCGGAAAAACACGCTAATGAGAATTCTATTGAGAGCTTGATACAAGAACCCGGCAAATTCCAAGTCTTTCGCGATTTCTTTTTATCACACGTTTTCCCGGTTGATCACTCGAACCGGAATTCAAAATTGAACGAATGATTTTTTGTATATTGGAATCAATTTTCAAATTTAGAGTTCGAAATATATTCGCTATTTTTCTTTCCTTCATCATCTCGAGAGGGATCTTCACTCTTGTTCGAATTTTAGGCTCTCGAACATCAGTGACAGATGTAAGTCGCTTTTTTTTTCTTCATGGACGCCGTCTCGTATATATTACCTGACGTTTTCGTGTCTTTGTATGTAAATCTTATGGAACATTGTGTCCTTCGGTTTCCCAGCAATATCTGCTTTCATCTCCATTGCGACGTGTCTTGGTAGAACGCTCAACAAAAGTCTCTCCTGCAAAAAAACAAATAACACACATACGGTTGTTAACTTTGAGCACTTTGTCATGATGATGAAGACTTGTATGATTTTTTTTTTTTTAAATAACGAACATCCCTTTGCAGGAAGGTATGATTGTGGTGCACTTGGCAACTGCTCGTTGAAGAACGAGGAGCATTTAATCAGGTCTTTGAAATATTCAGACGCCACAAAGTGAAGGAAAAATATTATTTTTTGGTCACATTGACTTTCATCCAGGATTCAGATAATTGAATATTCGAGTCGACGTGGGAGACAGACAAATACGTTATCATGATCATTAAATAAAAAAATAAAAAAAAATAAAAAATAATAAAAAAATAAATTACTAGTGGAATGAATTAATGAAAAAATAAACAAATTATAATTACACGAGATAAAAATTTCATAGATTTCGATGGCATTGAAGTTTACGCCGTTGAAAAGCAACGAAATTTTTTTTTTACCCATTGATTTTATAATTCATGCAATAATTGCGATTTTTCTGATGAATCGAGTTTTCGTATCGCGACGAATCTTCTTCTTGTCTCGTAGACAAAAACTACACGAGACTTTGGCTATCTGTTTAAAAAAAAGTAAAGGGATGTTTCGTTGCCTTCCAAAGATTCAAACTTCAGCGTTATTCGATTCCGTAGTATAACTATTTTTTCTTATAATTTGGATGAATCACGAGCGTTGATCAATTTTATTTACTGTCCTATGATTGCATAGAGCTCAAACCGGCTTAAACGTTTTGCTCTTCACAGCGCGAGCTAAAGATCTTCAAAGGAGTAATCATCGTAATCGTGTTAATTATTGAAGCGGAATAATGTCTCCTTGGCATTGCGAGAGGGATGATGATGATGACGATATACAGTGGAAATATGTCGCATTTGCAATTCCCTTTTGTCAGGAAATCTAAAGCCGTTCCGTAACGAACTGTGTATCGACACCGGGGCAGAGCATCGCTAGCCCTATTGCCAGGAGTTTAGTCGGTGAGTATATACGAGCTCGCAGCATCTGCTGGGAATGTCGGACGTACATATTGCATTGTCGATTCTGGATATCAGTGCTTCTTGGCCCGTACATCGTTCTAAATATTGGAGAGGGCAGATCTAACTGGATAACCGTGCTTTCCGCATGCAGCAGTTATCATTCTGCCACTGTATTCACGTCGACATTGATACGCTTCCGAATCGAAGAGCAGGATGAGTATCATGGACACGGGGAGCTCTGCTGTATAACCGTCGATACTCTGGCAAGTCACAGGACTTGACCTACTTTTATCAATGGCCTTGAACCTGAGGATCGTGCCCTTTTTATTATGGCACAGAAGTTTGCATCGTTGGAATTGAACGAAAAATGAAATCTCAGCAGATACGCATGGGTCTGTTATGTCCATTCAGCGAATGGCGTGAATTTCTCGTTTCTCGTATCGATTATCATTCAATAACAATGATGGGAAAATTTGCAGAAATTAGAACGGTTAGACGATTTTTAAAAAACTCAAATTTTCATAAAATTCGAAAAAACATAAAATTTAACGTGTTCCTAATTTCCTAAATTCAACGCCAACCTTCTTTTTGTGATACTCTATTATTTGTGGAAATTTCAAAATGTCGTGGAATTCGTATTTTTGTAAACATTCCCACAAAATTCTCAGAGAATGAAGAATTTTTAGAGATTGAAATCTGTGCAAAACGGGAGCCCTGTAGCTGAAACCGTTCACGAGTTATGAACGTTTGAATTTTACGGTGCCAGAACGTACTGCCAGAACACACACACACACACACACAAACTAACCCTCCGTAGAGTGTCTACGGAGGGTTAGTTTTGTTATTCATTATTTTGATAATTGATGGACTCGTTCTAATTTTTTTTTAGTAAACTCAGTTTCCGATAGCGAAAAAGACTGTCCCATTGTCTTGAAAAACACTGTATGCAAATTTTGCACTCTGCTATAACAAATAATCAGTTTCCGTTGCATTACAAAACGATCCCAGCTTCCACATCGTTTTTTATTGATAGCCCTTAGTTTTTATGGATATGAAGAACTTTCATGACTGTAACTGACTAATGACCAGCTCATTAAATATCAGAGTTTGGTACGAAAAATCTGCAACCATTGTTTTTTTAATTCACTAGCACGCTACGTCAGAATTTTTTGAATTCATCCATCGTTACGTGCCATTAATTCATCAATTTCTCGCTCACAAGGCAATTCTTTTTCCCTGCTTGCCACTATCTTAGAGCGCAGTCGTGTTCCTTCAGAGCTTGAACATGATTTTCCGGAAACTATTATGCAAGGACACGCCATGACGTGCCAAAAGCTTACACAGCTGTAGGTTAGTAGGGCGCTTTAGACTTGCCCGGTCGGATGCATATGTTGAATACTGCTGAGTCGCCTTTGCCATGTTACTCTGGGTCAACACACGCATTACCTTCATGGGAACGTCCTCCAAACTTGACGAAATGCTCTTGGGGAATTGATGCATGCAGTTCTATGGAAATCCACTCGTCCATCGGTTTGTCATTGGTAACTTGAAAATCTCGGAGAAGGGCCGTTTGTTGAAATTTTAATAAACTTTCTTCACTCGATGTGACTCTCCGAGTGCATACTGGGTCGTTTTAACCCAATTCATTTTCTGTCGGCGATTGCGTGGCATTTGATGGCAACGAATGTTGTCAGTATTGTTTATTTTTCATTTAAATAAAATATGGATAACTAACACTACTTCTGTAAACCTGGCTGATTCGTGTCCAAGCATATACTACGGGTCGGTCCATTTATTGGATCAAAAATGGATGAAAAAATTAATTTTTCTACAATTTAATAATTGAAGTTCCCAATTGAAAATTTCGAACAGTAGCCTGCGTTTTTTCAGAATTTTCGGAAAGTACTAACGAAAAACCCCTATTTATGAAAAGACAATTATTTGAAAAACGCCTTGGGTCAGATTGACCCTATGTGCATTTATAGGAGGTGTACTCTCGAAGGGATAAAAATGTCGAGTTCGATGCTAACTCGGCTCGCAGTGCAGTCAAGCGTCGTTGGATAAACTTGGAGGCAATCCGTTTGATCACGAAGAAAGATTCTCTCATGTAATTTTTTTTTTTTCGAAACCTTCCGGTTGGTTAAAATGAAATTCTTCTCTTTTTTATTTCGATCCAAATGTTTGTTTTTCAAGTGAATGTGTTCGCTGAAAAAGAGTCTCAAGATTTTCCCATCATTGAGAAACTCGAATGCTAATTATGAGGCTTCCAAATGTGCAAAACTTATGCGCTACCACGCCGTTACAAACTATCGCGTGGCTGGTCGAGAATTTCTGATTGAACGCAGAATACCCGTCATCAAATCCCTGCTACTATGTTCCACCAATTCGCTCTATACAAGAACGAGATTACGGAGGAATATTACGCGATAAGCCACGCTCACTCTTCAAAATCTCGTTAATCTTATAGACTCTCCGAATTTTCGTATCGCTCGAATTTCCGGTAGCACTGGAGTAGCCGTTCCAGCAATCGAATTTCTTCAACCCGAACAATCGTGCAAATTTGTACAGGAAAAAGGAAATTAATAAAGATTCTTCACTGTCCCTTAGGGATAAAATGGAAAAAAAAATTATTATCCCCTCGTCTCTGCAACTTTCTGAAATTTCTTATAAATTTTCAACCGCTACTACTCGAATGAAGATTTCGAGTCAATCGATTTTTGCTTATTGGATGGTGATAAACAATTAACAACAAAAATACAGGGAAAATGATTTAAAATATTGCTTTCAGACACGCTCGATACACTTGTCTGTGTCGGAAAGTTGGCTTTTATGCATTAAAGTTGAAAGCACGTTTGAAACGAGGCCCGTTCCGTAAGTCAATTTTAGCCTGGAAATTTCACTATACGCTTGATAAAGCTTTTGTGGGGAAATGTCGGGCTCCAGCTTGAGCTCGACATCAATTGCGATGGAGACGAGAGTGTCTTTAAAAAAAAATTGCGTTATAAGCCGCGCCTGAACGTGGGCAAAAATTTCGATCGTGCTATAAATATTTCATGTTTTCCCCAAATATGTAAAAAGCTACGTACCGCCTTTCGAGATGACGGTATGTGATGAAAGAAAATTAAAAATATCCGAAATGATGAAAAAGCAGCACAGGCTGCCTGTGAAGACGAAAATATCAAGGAATCTTTTCATTCATTTTCATCTTATTAGTCAGACGGCTTGGTGGCAAATGTCAGAGCAGCTTCCAATAATGGCGAATCGTGCTTGTCGTTTAATGAGACGATGTTCAAGTTCGATTGCAACGAAAAATTATTATTATCTTTCATAGCAGAGCACAACATTTTCATACAGTATTTGTCAACGATAATGGGACAGTCTTCGTTGCTACTTTAAAACTGAATTTACTAGAAAAATTGCACCGATCGAGTGAATTGATTATCAAAATAAAAAATAAAAAATATATTTTCCGGTGGATTCCAACGATGCAAACTTCAGTATCATCGCGTTTCATCAATTCCACAAAAACAAAAAAACTTTCTATTTCTTCGAAGATTAATCTCGTTGCACACTAATTAAGCAGCATCGTGCAAAGTGTCAATATTTTTTAAATACGAAATTAATACATTGCAATAATTATTCTTGGGATATTTTCGTTTCTATACCAAATCCGATGAACGGATTATTCGGAAGATAATTTATCATCATCACTGCTCGAAAGAAAATTTACGATATACATGGTTTGGATTACCATTGCTGTTTCTCTCTGGTTAATTATTTGTCATACACGCTACCAGTTTTTTTTCTTTTCATTGCATAACCTCATATTTTTTATAGCAGAGCACCAAATTTTCGTACCGTATTTGTCAACTATAATGAGGCAGTCTTCTTTGCCGATTGAAAACTGAATTCGCTAGAAAAATGGCAACAAGTGGAGTAATTATCAAAATAATGAAAATAAAAAATATATTTTTCGTTGGATTTCAACGATGTGTGATTCATTCAGTCTTTATCAAGTCGTGCTCACGTCTCCTTTAGGGATATTCTTCGCGCAAGACTCGAAAATCGTCTTGCTTAATCCCTGGTTGCCTCTTTGTCGTTGATTTGGTCGCAACAAACTTTCCGCCCACCGGTTGAGAGAGTAGAGCGAATCACGGAGCAGGTGATAAATATTCATTAGGGGCACTCGCCACTTGATCCATCGAACAATAAATTATTTATGAAGGAATTAATCGACGTCCAGAGCGTCCTGCTTCCTCGGTTTAAAACGTGCTGCATATTCCTTCGTATATACAGGTAGGTATTACTTCGAGGCGAGTTATAATAATGGCCGATAATTAAGTTAACGCTGTCTGGCGTATCAATGATAGTGACGACATCGGTGCAATGGAGCACGAATCTTTATCTAAAATTGTTTTCGAATATCCGCGCTGGCTCGTCGCCCTGCTCCTCTCACCCCACGACCATGTCCTCGTAATCTCCGCGAGTTTATCGATGCAGCAGTAATTGCGTTTCAAATCGTTTACTAATTATTATTCAACGTGTAATATCAATTTTCTTATAGTCGTTGGTGATTTAAACGAGCCTGCCTCGATTATGGGATCATATTGACCCTGGACCATATCGGACAATTGATAATCGTTCGATTGACAATTTAATCATGTTCAACAATAATAAAATTCTATACGGTTCTTTGAGAATCGTCATCATTTTTTGAGCATTAACTCATCTTTCTTTATGGGTTCCCACGAAAAACACGTTTTTCTATCAATTGTTTGTTCAATCTCGAAAACCATGACAATTTTCGTACCGACTTTGTCTTTGAATTCTGAGAGAAAATCGTTTTATTATTGTTTTGGCCAAATATTCAAGAAAAAAGAGAATTAAGTTGCATTCGGACGATGCAAACTTTCTTTTTTCCTTGACACGCCCGAAGTTTATTGTTTTTCATAAATTTTTTCGGTAAAATAAAAAGTTCTCGAGTACGCAAGGCGATCGACGAAATATCATCGTATGGTTTTTCATATTATTTTTCCATTTATTCCGCTGGCAGTCAGCTGGCAGGCTGCACCGATCGAACGTGACCAACGAAATATTTAACGAAATTGATCGCCAAACAAACACTCTGCTGCGGCACTCCTGGATGAGAAAAGTAATCTGATAAAGCTTCTAATCAACGAGGGGAAAATAAATATATATCACGTTTTCCCTTTTTTCCGATACGCACTACCAATTTGGCTTGTAACGCTATTCCTCATATATATATATATATATATGCACCAAATCGAATCGGGCTCGGTGCAGTGATTATTGAGTCGCGAAACCGGGGCCTGATTCTATAGCAATTCCGGGTACGCCCTCAACATTATATTTCATCCACTTGGGCTAATAAGGGAATGAGCGGAAAATGGATCCATGCGAGATTACGTCACGACAGGATTTTCTCCAGACTATACCAATCTTTGATATCACCCTAAAACCACTGCTGTCTTCAATTTCAATTTTCCTTCATAATTGCTCGAACCTTTTTTTTCACAATCAAGATACGAAATTTCCTGGAGGCCCTTCGATACAAAAACGAGGTGGAAATATTTTTTCCTCAAGCTTAACTCGATTTTTTCCATGTCGCCATTTTCAATATGACGTATCGCTCGAAATCGTCGTGCAAAATTCATCTTCAGTTGGAACAGAGACGTCTTTCTCGACATTATGTTCGGTATCGACGCGCCGTTCATAATTCGTCGGTGCTAATTGGGCTATTAACGAATCTCACGAGTCCTCTCATCACTCGCAATGAGTCGTAACTTCTCGCGTCGTAATCGGTTATGGAAACCGACTGAAAGGCATTAGTGCACATGGTACGTGCTCAATTCTGTATTTTCGTAAAAACTTTTTTTTCTCTCAAATCGCATTTAACAAGATGTTCACTCATGGGTCTACTATTTTACTCCCGGAGCCAAGTTCTCGACGATCTTGAAGTTTCATCGTTTGAACGCGACGAAATTCTGTTTTTCTTTGAGCAGAGCTCGAGATTCTTATTCAATATTTGGTCCGGACAATAAAACGATATTTTTTTAGGATCCAAAGAGAAAATCGGCAGGAAAATTGTCATTCGGTTTTTGAAATTGAACTAACAATTGATAGAAAAACATAATCGAATCGATCCGAACGTCGCTAATTTGAGTCGCCAGAGATATCGATAATAAAACCGGTAATAAAGTTACTCAAAGTACTAATTATGTTGATCGATCGGGTCGGGAAATTATACATGGTCATTTAGTAATATTAGTCTTATCGCAATTAGTGCTTGTGGGCATTTTTCCACGAGGGCGTATGCATTGGAAATTCGATCATTCCGAAAGATTTTTTATTCAAATGAGCTCGTCGTTTTTATTGTACGAGACGAGTTTCTCGCGAGACGACAACGTATGTTTAACGTTACGTTAGAATGGATGACGTTTTTTTTTCTTCAAATTGATTAGCAAAGCCATTTCTGTCAAGATTCCCATACGTTTCCCTCCGAATGGCAGATTTTCGAACCTCGCAGATGGTATTTTGCCAGTTTAAAAGAAAAAAATCTCGCAGCCGAACCCTCTTTACCGAATTTCATCCAAACCCGTTATTCGGTTATGGCGATAGAAAAGCTGTCGCTCTCGAACACATTTTTTTAAGAAAACAAAAAAAAAAATTCTTATGATGTTCCATGGGTTATGTTGAAAACAATGTTTCTTTTTATGGCTACGATATGTTATCGATTTGTGGGAAATTCGCGGAATGATTTGTAAAGGCGAGATCGTCCTCGAATGGAAATATTTGTGATACATGGAATTTTTGAAGGCCTGCAAGTGTCTCTAGCTTTTTAACCCGCAGTAGAGACACATGGGTCTGGAGGGTCCAGCCCATCAATGGGAAACGATGTAATGAACTTTGCCGTTTGAATCGTCGCGCACTAATCAAAACAGAGATGGGAGGGATTTGTCGAGCGTAATCGATAATCCCTTCTCCCAAAATTGGCTAGCTGACCAGACAGCTCAAATTTTCGGTCTCTTTCGCCCCGGATCCGTTGGACAAGGCACATCGTGGACTTCGACTCCCTTCAACTTATCATCGCTCTTATTCGATCTGATCAATCGAGTAAGAGAAAATCTGAATCGTGGAGTGGCAATCGTTTCTGGATTCCGGGGTGAGGAGCCAACGTGGGATCGCATCGCAATTGCAAGATAAGAAAACTTTTTCTCATATTCGGAGCATCATTTTCTTTGAGTTCACCAAATTATAATGATTGTCAGCGAATCTTGCGAATATTGAAAGCGTGTGTGTGTGTGTGTGATGAATAAGTGTGTGAGAGGAGCGGTATGACGAGAATTTTCAATGGTATAAAAATTTAAGGAGAAATTATAAACACGTGTTAAAAATATAAAATTTAAAGAGTAAAATTATTACAACGAGAAATTCAAGCCATTCGGTCGAGCGAATGGCTTGAATTTCTCGTTTTTCGTATCGATTACCATTAAATATAAAAATAATAAATATGAGGAACCATATTTTTTTTTTTGGTTTCCTCGTTGTTGCGGAATGAGCGTTATTGAACTCCCGCTCCGCGACATGCACTCTCAGTGCGGCTCTACTATCGCGAATCTCAAAACCAAAGGAACGTAACAACTTGACCAGCAACCATCTTGCTCTCTCTCTCTCTTCTTCGTCGATCTCCCAACTGAGACGACGCGTGTGAGCTCTCGCTCTCTGGTACCTCGAGCGGCACGAGGCATCGCCTCAAAGCTCTCACACGTTCTCGTGAATTTATTCTGTACAACTCGCAGTCGTTTGTGGAAAAGTGTCCGCATTTTCACAGCGAAGTGACCGCTCATAATTTCTCTAATCTAGCCTTACTTATCATTTCTCGGTCTGCTCCACCCTCACGCGGTGGACACGTGTTGGTTTGACGCACCCAGTGCGAGTGAACGCCCCTAATATCGACTTTAACTCATTGTAAATAGGCAAATAAAGCAAAGAACTCATTAACTCATTGTAAATAGGCAAATAAATCAAAGAAAGGCTATAGTCTCCACAACCGTCTCGTGCCACATCATTATTTCGCATGCAACAATCCCACGCCTGACTCCAACTCGCTCTCGATCATATTTCAGCGGCAATCATCCGGGGCAATTTCCGGAACACTCGTAGAGGAAGCTTTGGGCATCGGGCATCTTGAGCATCTTGAGGAAGCAATTTGCAAATTTCAATTTGCAGCGTTTTTTGTATTTGCATTTGAATTTATATGATTTTGACAACACTGCTGGAAAGTAAAGAGGAAAAAATCAGATTTTCGTGAAATTCGGATAATCATAAAATTTAAACCGTGCAACCGATATTTCCCGAATTCAATACCAACCATTGGATTGTGATACTCTCTTTATGAAAAAAAACGTTAGTAATGAATCTTAAAATTTGTGGAAGTTAGAGTGGTTACATCGTTTTTTTTTTTTATTGTAAAATAACAAATGAAAAAGAATTTTTTTTGCATCACCCATTGCAGACTCTCTTTCTACGGATAAAAAACTACTTTTCTGAATTTTTTCAGATTTTTCAAACGAGCCCGGGTACAGTAAAAAAATAGGAGGACGCCCCAGACCCATGAGTGTCTAGGAAGGTATGCGCAAATTTTTTGTGCATCTACGGGGGGTTAATCGAATCCAATCGCTAGCTACCCCAGTAGCAGCGATTTCGCATGAAAAACGAAAACAGTGAAATATTTGTCTGTACAAAAAAGGCGGTAAAAGTTGGAGGGAATTTGCAGGAAAGTGAGAGATGAAGCGTGGAAGTTTAAACGCGTTGTGACCGCGGAGTAGTAACAACGAAATACCGACCTGTTGCTGATTCTCCCGTTGGGTGGTCAACCGCGCCTCGACACACTGTCGGGTTTCGAGAAATGCCTGCCTCTGCGCTAACTCTCGAGGATGATGGGTCAGTGCGCCAGCGACGTTAGTTCCGCCGACGATAACGATCGAGATCAGCAGCTGAAAATTTGAAATTAGAAAATATAGCGACAGTTCACAAAGTTCTTTATATTTGGGGGAAGAAACAATTTGTTCATTTCATTTTTTTTTATTTTGATTTTTTTTTATGGCAGCTTCGTCCGGAGGAGAAAAACTGCAAGAAAAATCAGGAGAGGATATGTGCATGTGACACGGTAATATTTGAAAGGGTATCTGATATGCGTGAGTGGGAACAACAACATCGAAGTGTCATGCAAAAATGTATATTTATTACACTTTTCAGAATAAGCTGGATCGTCATGTTTTGCTGGCAGTAAACATGACACTCGCTCTGGAAAACAAAACGTAAGCTTGACACGTCGTTCGCATGTTGCATTCCAGTCACGCAATTCACGAATCGAAATGACAAGAGGTCTGCTGTGAGCACAAGAATTCCTCCAGCTCTCGTGTGAAATGATACTGAAGTTTGCATAGTGGAAATTTAACGAAATTTTTTTTATGGCACAGTGTGACCTAAACCCACATTTTACGCACGCTTTTCCGTGACCTGAGTTGCCTATTTCTGCACGGTGCGTAAATGAATTCACCAACTTCACTCATGTAAATAAAATTAAAGAAACCATATTTGAATGTCATTTGAAGCTTGAAAATTCACAGCAAACAAATGCCAAATTAGGGATAGGTTAGAGATTTTCAGTGACAGCCAAAACAAAGCGAAACGGTCAGCTCTAATTGAACTCAGCGGATATAAGAACTGTAAAATTGTTCCGGACGCAATAAAAGAAGTCGCGAAATCGGTGACGTTGAATGTGTTGCCCACAAAATCGAAACGATTATACACAGCAGCGTATAATTCATTCAAAATATGGCGAAAAGAGAATAAATCCAATTCTTTTTGCGAAGACGTGCTGCTCGCATATTTTGCCCATTTATCAAAAAATACTCTGCATCGAGTTTATGGGCAACATATTCAATGTTGAAGACGACGATAAATACGTACGACAACGTTGAAATCTGTCAATATAATAAGTTGACAGCATTTTTAAAAAGAAATAGTTTGGGGTATCGCCCAAAAAAATCGCAAGAAAATATTTATAAGTTTTTGAAAGAAGCACCGGACGATACATATTTATGCGAAAAGGTAAGTGAAACTTTAATAATTCAATTCTACATCATTCAATTTTTGTTGTGACTCTCATCATTTGTCGTAAAAATCATTTCCAGGTGGCTCTTATCTTCGGAATTTCTGGGGCATTGCGGCGAGAAGAGTTCGTGAACATCGCTGTCGGTGATGTGAAAAAAGTAGAGGACAATGTCCTTTTGGTTCAAATCCCGAAGACAAAAAACTTCGTGCGAAGGTCTTTCATGATTATGAACGAACTGTACCACTTCTGCTGGAAGTTCATGCAAAGAAGACCCCAAAATTGTGCCAACGATCGATTTTCTCTTCGGTTTTCGAAGGGAATTTGCTGCCAACAGCCTGTAGGCATAAACAAATTCGGATCGATCCCCAGGGACATCGCCGAGTACCTCAATTTGCCTGACGCGCAAAATTTCGCGGTCCACGGTTTCCACCGGACTTCGGCGACACTTTTAGTGGATGCAGGTGCCGATATCACGGCTTTGCAGCGACACGGCGGCTGGAAATCGGTCACAGTCGCTTTTGGTTATATCGCGGACTCCATACAGAATAAAAAAAGAATATGCGAGCAAATAACAAACGGAATGGAGATAGCGAAACGACCGGGAGACAACATCGTTCCTAAGGAACCAGAGCCAAAACCATCGTTTTCCGGGGTCAACGTGAGTGAAGGCGCCAAAAAAAAAAACAAATACCGCTCCAGCCTCAAGAGCATCATCACCTACCCCTTCCACTCCGATAGAAACCAACCAAGGAAAAGGAACTTATTTGTATCATCCGGACATAGGATAGTATTTTCAGAACTCTACTGAAGAGGAAGGGCCTGCTCGACCGAATTACACGTTCAATAACTGCAACATAACCATAAATGGCCCTTGTGGCAATGTTGTCTTCAATAATTGCACCGTCACCCAAACGTCCACTACCGAAAATAAAAGTGTGTAGACTGAGGAAAGCGATTGCTAAATTAATGTTGCAGTTGGATTCTTGTTTGAATTATATCGATGGTCCCGAACGGCTATATCGTATCCCGCTCAGAATTTCGAGGAGTATCGTAATTTATAAGGTTTACCTTATTAATTACGATACTACTAAAAGTTCTGGGCGAGATACGATATAGCCGTTCATGACCATCGATATGAGTATAAAAAATAAAGCTCATTCCCGTTGTCCAATCGATTGTCATGCTAATCAAGAAATAAACATTCATGGATGCTGTGAAATTTTATTCTGTTGTAATATTATTTGATTTTTTTCCTTAATAATGAACTTTTAAAATAGTGATCTCAACCAGTGGGGAGGGGGAGGGGGGCTGCGTACCCCCAAATCCCCCCTGCGAACTTCACGCCGTGCAATAATAGGCAACTTAGGTCACGCGTATCGTAATGAACTATTTTTCTATCGGTAATTTTTAAATTAATGCACTCGATGCAATTTTTCTAGTATATCCAGTTTTCGAACCGCAAAGAAGACCGTCCCATCATCGTTGACAAATGATGTTGAAGTTTGCATCGTTGCAATGCAACGAAAAATATATTTTTTCTTAATTATTTCGATAATTAATGTACTCGTTCCAATTTTTCTTGTAAATTTACTATTTCGGATGGCAAAGAAGACTTTCTCGTTATTGTCGACAAACACTGTATGAAAATTTGGTGCGATGCTATAAAAAAATAATGACTTTTCGTTGCATTTCAACGATGCAAACTTCAACAACATGTTGACAAATGCAGTGTGAAAATGTTATGCTGTGCTATAAAAAATGTTGAGTTTTCGTTGCATTCCAATGATGAGAAATTCAGCGTCGTCTTTTAGCGTCACTTTTTTTATCCTGTTCGTTCTCATAGTGTGTAACGAAGAGCACATATTTGGGGAATTGGAATACAGGAATACCCATCAACCATACAGACTACGAAACGATTAGTGTTGGAAATCGATTTTGTTGACTCTTCGAGTACACACTGGGTCATCTTGACCCGGACAATTTTCTGTCACCAATTGTTTGGCATTTATTAAACCTTCGAGTACACGCATCCTCTAAGTGCATATTGGGTCAATCTGACCCGTGGTATCTTTCAAATTGTTGGATTCCGGTATTCCGTGTTTATTTTTGAACCGACGTTTTTTGTAGTGAATTGTCTATACTTAATGGCCCTAAATTAATTTTTTGACAAAACTGAAAATGAAATGCCAAAGTGACGTAAAATTGTTGGATTCAAAATGACCCAGTATACACTGGAAAGGGTCAATTTTCGTTTTTGTGAAAAAATGAATCAAAGCCCATAAAATATGAATAATTCTCTACAAAAATCGTCTCTACAAAAAACAAAAAATGCATATTTACCGGAATACAACGATTTGAAAACCGCCTCGGGTTAAATTGACCCCATATGCACTTGTAGGATGTGTGCACTCGAAGGGTTAATAATCTTTCTTTGTGGAAAAATTTGAAAGGAAAATATTCAATTAGTATGGAGGAGAGGCAGTGGCTCAGTGGTAACGAGCCCGGTTCCCACCCAGGGGCCCCGGGTTCGATTCCCGCCGACACCAATGGATTTTTCTAAGTGTCCCAAGCTGTACTCTTCGTGGTTCGGAACCCACGTAAAATAGTAGGTCCATGTGTGCGTAGTGGAGAGGAGACAAATGGGGAAGTGTGAATGGTGGAATAGGATGAGAGAAAAAAGTGGAACAAAGATGAATGAAGGGGGTCAGAGGAAGCACACCATGTACAAACCCGCTAAAGATATGCATGTAAAACTCCACTACATACATATTTAATTAGTATGCTGTTAAGTGAATAAATAAAAAACAATGGATTCGGTGGATTTCATCCATTATACTCCATCGTATTTGGTAGGGCTGACGGAAAAGAAAAAAAAAAATAAATGGAAAATAAGGGACTGTCCTAACTCGAGGGGAATACCAACCGAAAGTGGATCCATGGGCTTTCTCTTAGTTCAGAACTTCTTAGGAATCTCTCGAGAGATCTTCGTGGCCATGGTACCGAAGTGTATCATAGTCAGCGTCGACAGTGATATTGCGTAATGAATCAATGATAAGATATCCGAGATCCTAGAGTCTCGAAAGACTTTGCGGTGTGTTTTGATCTTCTCGACGGACGAAAGATAACTCTACGGAAGTTCCGCGGAAGAACGAAAAAGAAAACACGTCCGCTTGGCTAAGTGTATTTTCAGGATGATCGGAAATGATTCTCGTTGGTAGTTTTCTTTTGAATTATCTACTCCAAGATGTTCAACACAATAAATATTATTACGAATATAATCGAGAATTACTGGAAGTAACCTTATTGAAGAAACGCGAGATGAAATATTGCGGAGGTTGAATAATCCAGATAATGCGAATAATCCGGATGAGTCCAAAATGAATAATCGATCATTTTTTATGGAATTTTTAGTTTTTATGCCATTTCCTTCGGAATATTGCGCAGTGATTCGACGCGAGAAGTTACATTTTCTTACAGACTTAATAACCGGTTCCGACTTATTTCAACCCTTCGTGGTCATCAGGGGTCAAAAGTGATACAAAGCGCAAATTCGAGTTAGAATTACTACAAGTTATTGGGGCTTCGAGAATTTTTTTTTCACACATATTGCTTCTTTGCTGTTATTTTTTTGATCTTCTGAAAATTCGATGAAAAAATGTTTCGTTGATATTCTCATGCGGAAGGGTTCAAACTAATGTCTTGAATTTTTATGTGTCGTTCGGAACGTTACTGGCAACGTGGTAAGAGTTTAAACACGGCTTGAGTCATTCCGACCCCGTGTGACCAGCTCGTTATTTCTAGAATTCGCGGCCACGGAGGGTCAATTAAGAATTCTTCTTTCATTCGTGTTTTACACATTTTTTTCCACAAAATGATCGAAGGTCTTATATTTTTATGAGACAAAAATTGTGTAATTTAATAGAAGGTCGTGTGTGGAGATCCGGGACGACAAACGCGGTTGATTGTGGAGTCGAGCTCCGTCAAAGACTGCTGAGAGTTTGGCCAACAGGTACGAGACGACAATTTCGTTTCGTCCCAACTATATATACGATCCATTATTGAGTTTGTCGAGGTTTCGTGGCCAGGTCAGAATAGCAAGGCAAGGTAGATTGCTTAAACAAGCTTTGAGCTAGTACATTTGAAAATGATGCTGTTGCACGCGTGTTTCGCCATGTAGACTTTGTCCTTGCGATCCTCGTTCTCGACGCCTGAGACTTTGTCATCGTCACTTGCGAATAAGCCAATAAAATTGGCGTTGCCAAGTACATGCGGGCGACGACGTCGTGCTGGGCGATTGGTTTGTTAGGCTTCCGGTCTTTGAGGCGTGAACCAGAAAATCGGTGTGCCATTTGCTTCCGGATTGTCCGAGACGCGTTCAGAAAAGTTTAGATCGTCCAGTAGGACGAAAGTATTTTATGCAAAATAATTGTTTCAGTTCCTTATAGAGGAGGCTATGTGACAAAGAATTTTTTTTTTTTTTTCCACTTTCCAATGTCAATGTGCTTAAAATGTCGGAAAACATTGAAAAATCATATCGAGAAAAAATGCCCGGATCAATGTGTGGGCACCGTAAAATTCAAACGTTCATAACTCAAGTTCGCCCAAACCGTTCTCGAGAACGGTTTGAGCTACAGGACTCCCGTTTTGCACACATGTCAATCTATACAAATTCTTCATTCTATGAGCATTTTGTCGGAATGTCTAGAAAAATGCGAATTCTACGGTATTTTGAAATTTTCAAAAAAAGGGTGTCGACGCTCTAACTTCCGCAAATTTTAAGATTTGTTACTAATTTTTTTTTTATAAATGGAGTATTATAATAAGAACGTTGGCATTGAATTGCGGAAATATCGGTTGAACGGTTTAAATTTGTATGATTTTTCGAATTTTACAAAAATGTGAGTTTGTTGAAAAATCGTCCAACCGCTCTAATTTGTACTATTTTTGTAAGATGTTGTGTACAAGTCTAACTGCCTCTATCCTCCTTACTTTCTAGAAGAGTGGTTCAAATTATATTATTTAAATGCAAATACAAACAAAAAAAATGCTGCAAATTGAAATTTGTTGGTTCGCCTCACGTCTCGGTGCTCATTGACGACTGCACAGTCGCAATTATGACTTTTCGGCGTCAAGTTAATTGGATAATTACAAGGAAAAGCGTAAATCGGATAATGCAAGAATGAAGAAAAACAAGAAGTGGTTTTTGGCTTGATATGAGATATGAGATATAACTCGGTTGGATCGTCATACCTCGAATTAATCATTTCCCAAGAGAGAAGGGAACTTTCACTAGGCTATATTGTATTTTGGGTGAAGCTGACAGCCTCGCAAATTACTCGTACCATTCGTCGAGAATTTCGTGCTCCATATATCCTCGGAAGGTGTTGCCCTCGGTCTCTCATACCTTCTGCATAATTCAGGGGGATAGAACAAAGGGCGAGGGTCGAAAGTTCGCTAAACCCTCGCCAAGAAAGATGTTACTTGCTTTCTTTTTTCTTTATTCTTTATTCCTTTGTGCCCATGGGGAAAAGAGTCTGGCTTTACATGTTCCATGATCTAAAAGTTGTTGCTGTGAAAAGGTGTATAAGGTTGGTACGATGTAGTTCTACGTATACGCGGTGAAAGATTGATTGAAAAAGAGGCCAGGACACAGACGGAGACCATGGAATTCTATGGCTGCTACATTATCACCTCGATAACTTAATTTATTGTTGTTGTTTTATTTTTTATTTTTTTATTTTACTTTTTTAATCATGTCGCGTTGAGAACGAATTCCTGATTATTCACAGCAGTATGCTCCTGATCGGACCAGCATTTCCATGATACCGGAGTCTGCATCGTTGGAGTGCAAAGAAAAATGATGTATTTTTTAATTTATTATTTTGATAATTAAACTCATGAGTGCACTCATCCTATAAGTGCATACTGGGTGAATCTGACCCGAGGCGTTTTTTAAATCGTTGCATTTTGCTAAATTTGAATTTTTGTAGAGACATATTTTTGTAGCAAATAATCCAAACTTTACGGACTTAAATTTATTCCCTGAGGAGAAGAAAAATTACGTGCTAATACATTCGTTGCCATTAAATGCCAAAAAATCCGCGACAGAAAATTGTTTGGGTCAAAATGACCCAGGGTGTGCTCGACGAGTCAACCAAATCGATTAGTCAACAAATTCAATTCTAGTGAATTTAATTTTCTAATGGCAAAGGAGCCATTATCGTTGAATAACACTGAACGAAAATTTGAACAAAAAAAAAATTAGTTTTCGTTGCATTCCAACATTGAGCTTTTCCCTCGGCTTTTCCACTCCTCCTCGGTGACTCGGACCTTTTACTTTTACCCTTCGACTCTTCTTTTTCGAGTCTAATCGACAAAAAAAGATTGGAAATATATTGCGATTTGTCGATTGCGTTGGCAAGCGTTGATTAATCGCGCATCCACATGTATTCGGATAAGGGAATGAACATGGACGACATATGAATTAGAAGATTTATTTGCCTTTCCACATTGAATTCATGCCCTGAGGGTCTGCCCTGCAACTCTTCGTTGGCTCGCTCGCTCGCTCGCTGTGCGATGAGGTGAAAATGATCATTTCCGTCGAGGTTACCAGTAATCCGGTTCAAGCTCGTCCTCGATAGCAAAAAGACTCTCTATTGGAAGCTCCGACGTGGATTAATCCGCGGATAAAGTCGTTCCTCGTTTGACTTTTCAGAATGTCTCTTGACGTTGCCCACTCGCGGAATTAAATATAAACCGATACGTGCCGCATATACGAGAAAAAGAATCGATCGCCGCACGAGTATGAAGAAAAATAAATTATATTTGCACATTTTCTTAAACATTTATGTCGACCTACATGTTTTTTTCTGCACAGGCTTGTCTCTAAAGACATATCTTTTCGGAATCGTCATTTTTGCAATCATTTGCAATGACGGCCGGAATGCGATTGAAACACGATAGATAATTCCCAGTCGAATCCTATTCGTACACGTTAAAAAGTAGTCAAACAAAAAAAAAAGTTCGAGCGACAAATTCATTAGACTGCGAAAGGTCTCCGCGTCGTCGTCTCCTCATTATAATTCGGGAGGGTAGAACGAATGAACAGGACGATGGATATTATTACGAAGTTAAATGACTAGAAAAGCTTGTAAGTTCACGGCTGAAAGGAAAGATAATGAAGGTCTTGATACATAGGTTGGAAACCTCGACACACAAAAACTTGTCGAATTTTTCTACAACTCGTTCGCAAGGGGGAAAAAAAATCTTTTCAACGAAAAAAAAAACGCTTGACATATTTTTTTTTCTGTGAATAACTTTGACCCTTCTCAGCACCTTTGGATTTGGGGCGAGCCCTTAAAGCTGATTATTGTTATTTAGGCAAAGACTTTGCCAAAAGAAAATATGAAATCCTCATCGTGCACGGCACGACTTGGCTGTTTAAACAATTTTCAAAAAAACTCGATAAACAATTTGCAAATTTTAATTTACAGTCATTTTTGTATTTGCATTAAAATTTTATAATTTCGACAACCCTTCTAGAAAGTAAAGAGGCAGTACTGACTTGTACACGATATTTTACAAAATTTGCAGAAATTAGAGCGGTTGGACGATTTTTCAAAAAACTCACAATTTTGTCGAATTCGAAAAATCATAAAATTTAAACCGTTTAACCGATACTCCCTAAATTCTATACCAAATTTCCTACTAGGATACTCTATTTGTAAAAAAAAAAAATGAGTAATAAATCTCAAAATTTGCGGAAGCTAGAACGTCGACACCTTTTTTTGAAAATCTCGAAATGCCGTAGAATTTGTATTCTGCTAGCAATTCCAAGAATCTCAGAGAATGAAGAGTTTGTATAGATTAACATCTGTGCGAAACGGGATACCTGTAGCTCAAACCGTTCTCAAGTTGGAGGACCAACTCTGCGCCAGGGGTTTTCGCAGAGAAACGAGTAAGTTTTTGGATGAAATCTTTTCCTATTGTTAAATAGTGCTAGATTAAAGGATAATTAATTAAGGTTAAGGTAAGTAAACGATAATTTACATGGAACGAGAAAAATGATTACAAATTTACATTTTTTACAGGTTCACGCAGACTGTGAAGACTGTGGAGAGAGCGAGGTCTTTGCAGGGAGATTTTTCCCTGCTGCGCTGGAGTTTTGAGGATGGAACGGAAATCGACTACAGTCTTGGTAAGTTTTATTTTTTAACAATTGGGATTTTAATTATTTGTTTTATCTCAAATTACTAATTTAATTTTTTTTCTCTTTTTCAGGATTTTTAAAGCTAAAAAATAGACGACGGAGGAAAAAGTTCTCGTCGTAAAGTGACGTGCAACATGTTGCTGAACTACATCTCGCAGATCGAAAAATCGTGCACGTCTTTCTTGGGGTTTGGCTCCTTCACATCATGTACGAGTTTCAAACCGATCTGTTGATAAAAAACCGATTGCGGTTGCAAAAATGAAATTACGAATTTTCTTTTTCATTTGCTATTAACCGCTTAATTACGACTTTTTTCTCATGACCTTCTTTAAAGAGGACGTCATAATGAACAAATTTTATTTGAAACTTTTTTCGATAAGACGCGTTCCGCAAAAATTATCTCGAAAATAGCAATGTTTTCATTTTCAATAATTGTTTATTGCTAAAATATACCTTGGAAATGTCCGAAAACTCAGGACTATACTTCCGTATGGCCAAACAACCTATAAAAAAAACTGGCCAGAGGGTGGGCCTCTTCAATAGGTCTTATCTTAAGGAGACTGAACAGCACCCAAAAATGGAAATTACTCAAGTGGAGATTAAATAGCGAGGCTCTTGACGAGCCGCAGAACCGTCTAGGCAAGCTTTATCGGAATGAATAATAAAATAGTTCAGAGTTTTTTTTTTTCGTCGAGCATAATTCGCCAGGAACGAGTGAATGCTCGAGTGAATGTGATAAGCATTATTTTAGTTTATAATTGATAAAGAAAAAGCTTCGATAAGTACAAAGTGCGAGTAATAGCTCGGACTTTGTACACAATAATTACTTTATCGCACGCTTAAGGAGGTTGGATCACAACGATACAATGTTGCTGTGCTAAAGCATGTTGAAAATATAACAAAATTCGAAAACATGAGAATTTAATAAAATTTGGTAAATATATTTTTTGATAATATATGCGACAGTACAAATTTTTTTAGATTTTCCCATCACGTAGTACTTGAGTAATCGAACCCTAAAGTTGACGTGTATAAGCATAGAGTTTACATATACACGGATATACATATCGTGCATAAGAAGTTCGATTTAATTCTCAATTATTTCATAACCATGTGGTAAAAAATGTGGAAAAAAATTGTGTTCCTATTCTCGATGCCAACGAATGTTATCATCAAATTTGATCAAATTCTGATTATTTTGATTTCGCGATCCAACCTTCTTAAGTTCATTTTCCCAACCCCATGTTTACTTTGAACATTCGCACGTGTGTGGGCTCGATCAGAAATCGAGCCGGGTTGTTATTTTTTCCTTTTTTTTTTTTACAAAAGTATGGCTGATTGTGAGGAGAGTTTGGGCGTTTAGCTGAGATTATAAAAATGTTGGGTTGGCGGTTAGTTTTTGTGTCAGCAGTGCCCTAGAAGGGGGGAGGGGGTTCAAGCTCGTGAGATACGAGGCTCACGGAGCGTGTTACACAGCATATCGTTTCTCAGAGGCGCCGTCGAGCGTGCTGCAAGAAATATCGATTCGTACCCTCGTGACTTGGACTTCCGGTCTCGTGGGGAAGCCTCCACGTCTTGTGGATATCGCGCCTCGATCCACGCCGATTGCACACACCGAATCACCTTCTCCTCCCTTGCCTTCTAATTCCGACCCCGCGTACAATGACTAACGGCTGCTCCTATATTTTATGGCAGCCGTTTTTTTGTTTTCGTTTTCTTTTTTTTGAGATTCGAGCCACAGCCTGGTGGAATTTGTAAATACCAATTTCTTCCTACACAGCCATCATTTTTATTTCCCTTGCAATCACACATCTCATCTACCGTTTTTATTTATTACCGACATTAACGATAACGACGCTGTACAATAATTAACATTATCCCAAAATCTCATTAGGTTTGAATATGTAATTTATCCACACGTCATCTTTGGGCTGTATTTTAGCCTTTTCCGAGCAAACCCTCATGCCGAAACTCAGCTTTGAGGTGAACTTGAAAACGTGCGAGAACCAAAAGTTGACCCCGAAACTCTAATAACTCTTACGTGATATGACTTGGTTTTGAAATTCCAGGCATTGTTTTTTGCTTCCTCTGGCAGGAAGCTGTGTGACGGTGCAATTTTGTGCCCCATAGTTTTCAATGTCAATGTGCTGAAAATGTCCTAAAACATCAAAAAATCATATCTAGAAAAAAATGTCCGGATGTGTGTGTGTGCGTGTGCGTGTTCGTGTGTGTGTGTGTGCGCGCGCGCGCGCGCGTGTGTGTGTGTGTGTGTGTGTGTATTATAGCACTGCAAAATTCAAATGTTCATAACTCGAGAACGGTTTGCGCTATAGGGCTCCCGTTTTGCGCGGATGTTAATCTATACAAGCTCTTCGTTCTCCGAGATTCTCGGAATCGCCAGAAGAATACAAATTCTACGGCATTTTGAGATTAAAAAAAAAAGGTGTCGACGCTCTAGCTTCCGCAAATTTTGAGATTTATTACTCATTTTTTTTACAAGCAGAGTATCCTAATAGGAAGGTTGAATTTAGGGAGTGTCGGTTGAACGGTCTAAATTTTAGGATTTTTCGAATTTAGCGAAAATTTGAGTTTTTTGAAAAATCGTCCAACCACTCCTATTCCTGCATATTTTGTAAAATATTGTGTATAAGTCGGTACTTCCTCTTTACTTTCTATTCTTCTCCTTTTTTTTTCTAATTGTTATCATCGTTGCTGCATTTTCTCCATCATCTGATAACGAAATTCCCGTTTTTTTTTCGAGCAAATCTCAAGATTCTTACTCGATATGTCATCATGACAATGAGACAATTTTTTTCTTTAATGGTTTTTGAAATTGAGCAGAAATTATGGAAAAAAAGTATTTTTCGTTGGATCCCAAGGTTGCGCGTACCTCAGTGTCATCATTATTCGGACGTATAGACTCGGGGCTTTCAACGACGAGCTCATCTCTTATCATTTTAGCCTCAAATTTTTCCCCTGTTTCTGTTCCTTCGAGATTCCCCAGAGTGTTGCCTAAAGCCACGTACTCTTGGCATTAGGCTAGTGCATTAGAGCACTACCTTGTCACATGGGCTCCGAGGCAAGGGAACGTTTCGGAAAAACTGGCTAATACACGAGAGATTCGCCGTTATTGGTCCTGACATTCCCGCCGAAAATCCCGCAGCGATCCAACCGATTCTTTTTTGCCTCGTTCGTTTGGACGTTTGGAATACGAATAGTAAACTAATTCGAACTCTGAACCATCTCGTGTGTGTTTCCACTTCAGAAAAATGCGGACGCGCCTCGATCTAGCGACTCGGAGACGCAAGTACATTTAACAGCGAGTCGCTCCCAAGACTCTTTGAAGCGAAAGGACCGCGCTTCAATCTGTTTTCGAAAATTGTTGCTGCAGTAACTCGATAATTACAGCGTTTTGAAAGATGTTCCAGTTTCGCAGTCTT
Source organism: Hyposoter didymator (assembly GCA_037952995.1). Taxonomy (NCBI): domain Eukaryota; kingdom Metazoa; phylum Arthropoda; class Insecta; order Hymenoptera; family Ichneumonidae; genus Hyposoter; species Hyposoter didymator. The sequence continues at coordinate 548,203 of JBAJMU010000012.1, forward strand.
TTTTTTCATCTTTCGTTTGCGTCTATTTTCGACTCTGTAGCTTATTTCGTTTTGCAGATATGAATATTTTTATTAACAGTACGAAATCTGCTTGACCTTTTCCTGTGTCGTACCGACGTTACGTTACGAGTAATTATGCGCATGCAGTTACGTATTTTGTGAAACACAATTCCAAGTAGTTATCGATGAGAAAGCGCGAAATGGGTGCTGGGCTTCGTTTGACCAGAGTCTCGTTGCTCTGTTGTTAATTATTGAGATTGACTGTGAAACAAAACACTAACGAGCTCCGATTGGTTTCGTAACTACGATTCGCGTTTATTCTTGTCGCGCAGTCACTTTTTTACGCGGAACCATAGGCACGTCGAACGTGTTTCTATATTCGCGGAGCGTACGGCTACGCGACACACACACTCCAGGACCTTTGAGGGAAGCGGGCGACGCGTAGGATTCTCTGCCAAAACTTTTTTTCAGCGAAACTTTTCTTCTACAGAACAAAAATGTGTAAACTCGTTGCGATAATGAAAAAAACAACTTTTTCGTGCTTTTACTTTTTATGGTGTTCGTGGCTTTGCCGCGGCCAAACAACCGCCGCTGCTTTTTTGTTCATCGATAATTCAGGGAGAGTCAAGAAAGCGTTATTGATGAACGATGAAAAATTAATGTCACTGAATTTCGCAACGTTGTGGTCTAACAAAAAATACGCTTTTCTATGATTTGTTTCTGAAATTTCAAAAAGCATGACAATTTTCGTACCGATTTTCTCTTTGGATCCCATAAAACAAATTGTTTCATTGTCCTGACCAAAATAACAAGAATCTCAAGCTCTGCTAAAGAAAAAAACAGAATCTCGTTGCATTCCAACGATGCAAACTTGAACATCGTAAAAAAAATTCTTATGGTGTTAAATATGGTGCGTCACCATATTATCAAGAGTTGCATGTTACACCACAGCTGGGTGATAAGAAACAGTAGCAAAAAATGTGAACCTTGTTTCATCCATTTCACGATCATATCTTTAACCCCATAGAAATAATCAACTTCTATGGAGTTAAAGAGCATGCGCCACCATATTTTTGCATGGTGCACCATTCCCGAGTGATGAGAAACTCTAAAAAAAATTGGAGCTGTTTTAAGGTGGAGCCGTGATTCGACAAATTTACTAAGTTATAAAATTCTTTCGTAATTGATAAAATCGTGGAAATTCGTAGCAATTAATTGAATCGATGCTGAATTACTTCTTGGGACGGAATCGTCGAAAATTTCGGGCTTCATCTTATTTTCAATGGGAAAAATTGTTCCATTTGCCATTAAAATCGCTTTTGGCAATTCGACAACGTTCGTCATCGGGCAAACGAAAAATAAAATGCACCGAACAACAGAAATACGTTCGTACGTTGAATCGATGCGAACATCGCGATTCAAAAAGTTTTGGATTTCATCAAACGACCTACGGAAGGTTTTCCCTTGACTCTGCGTGCGGCGATTCCTCGTTCCGACATTTCGCAACCCAGAACTCTGGGTAAACTCTGTCAGACGTATCCACGGATCTATAGATCTACGTACTATTTAGGTACTCGATGCCGTGCTCTGACGCTCGTTCGACCGAATCGATAATAGTCGAGTCTATCGTCAGTGTAACCTCCGACTTTTTGTTTTCTAATAAAAGGATACAGGCGATATCGAATGACATTGGAGGAACACGTGTATAACACAATTTCCTCAAAGCGATCACGGTAACGGATTTCGGAACTCGTAAAATTACTTTTGGGTCGAAGAAACGTCAAAATATCGCGTCAAATTTCTGTAGATAATTTAGCCCTGCAGGTTCGCGTCCCGTCAATTGTTGCGTTGTTGCTCGGATTAAAAAAAATTATTCATTATTATTTATTATTATTCACTATTAATTATTATCATTTGTTAATATTTATTATTATTATTAAATTTCTCGATTTAAAATCGCGATCTCGCACTGACACAGACGAATAAATCGGCCATCGTGTTTCTCTGAATTTACTCACATCGCTGGAGGAAAATAATTCGAAAAGGTACATTTGTTCCTCTTTTTTCTTCCTTCCTATCGCGAACTCAATATTTTTGCACTCCGTCTTGGCTCACATTCGAGTAACTGCAGTGGCAATCGCCGTCTGCGTACAGTCGTTTTGCTCTACTTCGTGCGATGTCGTTTCCGAGATACTTTTCATCAGAGGGCGATGATGAAATCTCTCGATTCCCATCGTGTCTGACCAGGCGAATACTTAAACTACTCCCAGGCCATTGCTCTGTCGTACGGAGAGCATCAGTATTCTTGATTATTCAGTAACTGCAGTTCGCAACGTTGAGGTCAAACGAAAAAAAACTTTTTCTATTGATTGTTTGTTTATGTCAAAAACCAATTGTGAGATTCAACAGAAATTCGTAATTGAACCGAAATTCAAATCGAAACACTTTTTGAACCGATTTTCTCTTTGGCTGCTAAAAAAATATCGTTCTACTGTCCTGACCAAATACTGAATAAGAATCTTGAACCCTGCTCAAGGAAAAACAGAATTTCGTGCCGTTCCACCGATGCAAACTTCAAATCGTTTACGACCGAGACTTTCGTTCAATTTTCGTTTGTTCTCGAAGTGTTCATAAATTATAATAGCTTCATGTATCAATGAGTGTGCATGTCGTCGCACTGATAAACAAATTTCGTTGGAAAAGATCGATATTTTGTTCGATACTTTCAACGAAACGTTTTGTTGAATAATACCAAAAATTGTGTCATTGCAGCAAGAAATATTCTAGAAAGTCCCTTCGCTAATTTTTGTCGTTCCAATCGTAAATTTTGCTGACGATGCGGTCAGGCACTAAATATCCTGCCAAAATAACGAGAATTTTGAAATTATCGAAAAATATTTAGTTGTTCGTGTTCAACAAAATATCGACGATTTTTAACAAAATTTCATTTCCAGTGCAAAGTTGCTCGATTAAAACCTGAAGCGAGTTTCACATTTCGTAACTTTTAGCATGCTTCGTAAGCAAAAAGCTCGATTGACATGCTCCATTGAGAACGAAACACTGCTCGTTCGCAGCGTGTCAAGTAACCGTAAATTAAGTTACTAATTACTGCATGGAGACTTGTGGATTCGGTTGAGGATCGAGAAAGCTTTTTTTTATTCAAAGTTTCCAACAGACTCTCGATACAATGGACGTGCCCCGATGTCGATAAACATTGTAAAACTGGTTGAAAATGTGTCTCGCATCATTTCAAAAATCAGCAATCTCTATCGTCTAGTATATCCTCTCAAGGAACCGCGGTATATTTCTGACAGAGCATCGACAAAGAATGAAAACTTTCTCCCCCTTCTTCTCTACGTAATTAGTTATTCGCAACAATAGCTATTTCCAGAGGCTGGAATCGGAAGAAAAAAAGTCCAGATCTCAAATCGTGTTCATCCCGCCTTGACGACTAATTGGAGTGTATGCAGACACTTGGAGGGAGAATAATGAAAAAAAATGGGGGCTAATGGGAGCGTACGATTCTCCAAGTGTTTCGAGATGTCCTTTGAAATCAACTGTATCAATTACCCGCCACGCGAGCCTTCGCGTTACACAACTCTCAATGATACGACGTTGAAGTTTGCATCTTTGGAACATCTTTGGAATGCAATTAAATCCTCTTTTTTCTTGAGCGGATCTCAAGATTTTTATGAAATATTTTGGTCAAGACGATAAAACGATCTTTCTCGATAATGAAAAGACAACATCTGTTCGAAAATTGTCATGATTTTGAAATCCCCTTTTAAAAAGTTGGTGAGTGACGCACGAAGTTGGCGACCAACGGGGTAAATTGTTGCCGTTTTATTCGTGCCGTGATTGGTCGGTCCGGTTTCGAGTCTCGCTGCCAGTTTCACACTCGCAGTTCCGCTGTCATTTTGACAGTTGCGTGTATACCCGTGCAGTTATATGTTCCTTTCGGAATGAAAGGAACATATCACGCGTCAGGAGGCCGCAGACTCCGTTTTTTTCTGGAAAATAGTGAATAAAAATCTTTTGCCCCGTGGTGCCGAATTACTCGGACGCGTTTTCGTAGTTCTGGCAATTCGAGGAGATGCAGGGAGTTGCCCCGCGTGTCCTCGTGAAGGGATTTCGTCGATAGCGTCGCTGGATGATTTTTTATTCTCATTGGGGTTCGGAGGGTCAAATCGTTTTCTTTACTGGGGTTTGCAAATGAAATGGGACCTTTTATTTTT
>JBAJMU010000012.1:553359-576568 GCA_037952995.1 Hyposoter didymator
AAAAAAATGAAAAATTACTACCCGCTATGGTGATTCGAGGCGATGCAGGGAGTCACCCTGCGCGTCCTCGTGAAGAGTTTTCGTCGATAGCGTCGCTGGATGTTTTTTTATTCGCTTTTTTTCGCGAAAAAATCGATTTAAAAACTTCGACCCCGTGGTGCCGAATTACTCGGACGCGTTTTCGTAGTTCTGGCAATTCGAGGAGATTCAGGGAGTCGCGCCCTGCGTGTCCTCGTGAAGAGTTCTCGTCGATTCAGTTTTTTTTTTTAAATTTTATTCACGATTATCGAGAAAAAAACGGAGGCTGAGGCCTCCTGACGATTGTAGAGCTGTTCTTCTCATCGAACCTGTCGTATCAGTTCAAGTTATCGCGAATAAAAGGAGCGCTGCAGCGCCACCAGACAACCGTTCGCGCGCGTTAGCGCGCGTGATACACCCTAGTCCTCTAATAAAAAGTTCATGGGCTCAAATGTATCGAATATATCGAAATAATCGATTCCATTGTTGACGCTTTATTCGTGCTGAGATTGGTTGCTAGAAAATCTCAAATTTGGAGTTCCGCTGTTTGGTTTGGAAGATTCGGCTGTCGGTTTGACAGTTGCGTGTATATACGCGTGTGGTTATGTGTTACCATCAGAATAATTTTTTTTCTTATGCATGACAGTAGAATAGTGAAAAATACACCAATTCTAAGCCGAATTAGTTCCGGCGGCGGCCCAGAGGAAACAGCACATTGGAAATAATTTGTACGTCGTCAGTATGGAGCAAGAGGAAAAGTATTCACAAAATACGCGGCGCTTCATGAGAAACTTCGTTGCCCAGGTTAGATATTTCAAATATCAGTGAACTAGATCGACCATTTATAGTTGTTAGACTCCAGGTGGACATTGCCATGATTATTTGCATGCACGTTGATATTTGCATGGGTTGCGCTGTCTCGGTAAACGATTTCATCGTCTTTTATGTCCCGGACGATGTAGGGAGTCGCCCTGCGTGTCCTCGTGAAGAGTGCTCGTCGATTGCGTTTCTGGATGAATTTTTATTCATTATTTTCGACAAAAAAATGCATAAAAACTTTCTTTTTTCTGAAGGCCCAGTCGCTTGGACGCGTTTTCGTAAATCTAGCGACCATGGGTGATGCCGACAAATGTCGGGTGGTGCTCACCGATAAACAAAGGTGTTCAGAGGTGTTCAGCGGTGTTCAGCGTCTAAGACGCTGCCGTCCATCTCGATAAATTATTATATATGAAAAGAGCGCTGCAGCGCTACTAGAAAACCCGAGAAAACCGCTCGCGCGCGTTAGCGCGCGTGATGCACCTCAGTTTAACAAACGATTAATGGAAAAAGTATTATTCTGAAACTTATGAATTGTGCAATAAATAGCTTCGTGATCATCGAGACATTTGTACACGACCTCCTCAATGCTTCGTGTAAAAACATACCAAACTTTAAGAATCCTATCATCATTACTNTGCAGTCGCGACGATATGTCTTCAAAAATAATTTATTGATATTAAGTATTTAATACGTCTCGGGACGTAACAGTAAAAATTTTACGACGATTGGGAAGCTCGTTATCAAAAATTAACATTTTGTTGAGAAAAATTTTTGCAACAACGACAAAAAATATTTATCAATAAACTTGGCTTTGTTTCCATTGCTTTCAGTATATCGTGGATATTGAAAAATTGAGAGGTAGAAAAAAAAACTTATCGCAAAGTTATACCAGTTTCCATAAGACTACATTTGACTACATTGAACTTATCAATGTTAATTTTTCAATAACGAGCTTCCGAATGGTCGTGAAATGTATACACGACCTCTAAAATACTTCTTACAAAAACATACCAAATTTTCCGAATTTTCTTATCATTTGCGATTTGGGTCTCGACATCTTTAATAATGCACCATACGAATTATATCGGTACAAGTATAACGAGGCTTAAGCTGTTACTACAACTCTTCATCGGGACTGTGTGAGCTCCCACAATTGCGGTTTGTCATTGGAGTTCAAGTAGGTGAAAGACGAGCCAGCTAAGTAGTTTCCAACCGCGAAAGCGAGCGAGAGAGGGAGAGACAGACAGACAGACAAGAGAGCACAATGCCGATTGTGAAGTAGCATCGCTGAATGGTTTTTGAATGGCTGCTTAATAGGTGAAAGTTGACGATGGCAGTTGTTGTGGCCTCGGCCCACGGATGGTGGAGAAGCAAGTAAGGTTGATAGGTGAATACAAGAGGCAGCAGCAGCGAGCTTCAACGGCTGTGGAAAGCTTTGGCATCTGCGAGGTGCTCCGCTTCTCGTCTTGCCCAGCACTTTGTTCTCCACAGCGAGTTGAACTTTCCTTTGGTCCTTTGTGCTTCAGCGACTAACAGAAGGTTGTTGATCGTGTATCGATTTCTCAGGCGCTCCGGGCAATCTTGTGAGGAATAAGCCGAGTAGCGGTTTGCATGCTCGTCAATAAATACCCGTCGATATAATTGACAATTCGCAATGAGATAAATGTGTTGTAGAGATCAAGCATTATTCCATGATGCAGTTGACCATTGAACTCTGGAGTAGCGTTCATTGTTCGAAAGCAGGTCGACTGCTCCAGGAGTGCGGAGTGAATTTCTCCAAACGTTTTATATCGAGGAAACAAACTTCGAGAAGTCACAATGGATTTTATGCTTTCAACAGGCTCTAAGGTCCTCCATGACATCGAAGGTGGAAATAATTCTCATCGCGGCTCAAACGAATGCGAGAATTATTTCCTGACCTACTTGGCTGTGCAAGTTTTTGCCACCCCGAACTCGAATTACCCGAAGAACGAAAGTTAACGTGCAAAAAAAAAGGTTGCTCTGCCAGTGACGCAGAACTAGACAGTCACGAGGATAATCCCTCGAGACCCAAGTCTGGCTACTAAAAAATTGGTGAAGAACGCCCACCCCTTAATCCCGCTTTTATCATGCATTGGGTGGGCGAACTCCAAGAGAGAATATTCTTTTTTGCACTTTTAATAAATTAGACGATGAAAAGAATTGTGAAAAATAACACGTCCATTTTCTACGTTAAGGCAAATGGACGAGCAAATGGAACTGCGAAAATAATTGAAAAAAAAAAAAAAANAAAAAAAAAAAAAAAATTAAACTCGATACTTTTTCTTTGTTTTCTCGAAAGCAACCACGAGAGCTCAGTGCAGATTTATATTTTTCGTGACGCTGTAGATTGGACGAGATCTCTCTCGTTGTCTCTACAGGGTCCGGAGGGACCCAAATTTCACACGTTTTTTGTGGTTGCTCGTCCCAAGCATTTCTGCTATTTATTTCTGGTTTTTAAAGTTTAGAATTGATGTTGAGAGACCGGAGGATGGGACAGGTCAGTTTGAAAGTGGTGATTTTTGTAATAGCCGAATGCAGCAACCTTATTGGGGGAGTACACGTGGACAAAAGGTTGTTTGCAGCAGGTTGGCAATCCGGTCGAGTATCACCGAAGAGACTTTGTTACGAGCAGCAAGGATCCACGTGTTATTTCTTTTTACGAGAGCGTTTAAAACTCAACGTTGTGTACGAGACTGTGTGTGTTTCTGGGTTTTTGACTTTCATAGTTATTTCCTGTACTTGTGATGAGGTCAGTGATCTCGGGGTCTGTGATAAAATGAGAACAACGGGGCCAAAGGAGAGAGAGAGAGAAGATGCGATGAAGCTGGCTGAAAATTTGAGTAGAAATCCCACGGAGCCTCGGGTCTGTGAAATTCAGCTTTAGAGCAATTGAGTGTGTACATGTTTTCCGTGCGATACGTATAGCTGCTTGTGTACTTTATTATTATGTAGATGGAATTTTCCTCGGAGCTTGAGAAAAGAAACCGACACCCTAGGAATCCATCCGAAGAGTAAACGCGTGTCTGTGTGTCTGTGTCTGTGTTTATGTGTGTTTTCTCTGCTAGCCTTTTTCTCTTGAAAGGGTAAATCTGTCGGGGATTTCAAAGCATTTTCTCCACAGTCTTTTGTTTTTTAAAAATTGGGATCGTGTTGATGTTTGTCTCTCGTACATCATGCCCATGACAGAGGCATGTGTTTAGTCTCTGCGATCGCATAACACTGCCGGCAAGGAAAACACTCTTTTCCATTGAGGCTTAATCTCGATTGTCTTGCGCAGTGGCATAATCGATAAATCATAATAGAATAGCAACTGTTATTGATGGAAGACTAACACGTCCGCGTTATTGTCGCACGAGTGAAGCCTCGTGTGGGGACGAGCCAGTCAAGATGAGGCGCAAACTCAGCCGAAATAATGTTTTTCAAAATCTTATCGACATCGTGTCCAATCTCGCGCTCGCAGAAGCAGGCTGTCCCTTGTGGGACGATGCGATCATTTTGGGAGAACGAAACATGCTGAGACTATTGTCGAGCTGTGCTGCTGCTGCTTCTTCGGTTTCATGGCGAGAGAAAATTTACGTGGGCGCCATGAGATCGACGTAAAGGGCACACAGGAACGAAATAGAAGAGAAGGAGCGACGAGCCGGCCAAGAGGGCTCTTGGCCTGCTCGTCGGACCAGAACAAACTGTACACCTCGATAACTCGAAGCAAACAATCGAGACTGTCACATGCTCCAATCTATAGGTAACACAGTGTCCAGTGTCCACATGGTTGCTTGTGTTTAATTGTATATAAAAGAGAGATGAGATATATAATGGATCCTTGGCCATCTCCATTTGTTTTGCCGGAGTTTAGTTGGTCTGTACTTTTTCTTCGTCTTCGGGGATTCTCTTTAGAACGTAATTTAACTTTGGTCCTCCCAGTGACTATCGAACTATTAGTTAAATAAAACAGACGAGGTTGAAGTTTGCATCGTTGTAATGCAATGAAATTCCCTTTTTTATTGAGCAGATCTCAAGATTCTTATTCCATTTTTGGTCAGGACGATAACGATGAAACGATATTTTCTATGACACTCAAGATCGCAATGTTGGGCTCCAACGAAAAATATTTTTGCTATTGATTGTTTGTTGAATTTTAAAAACCATGACAATTTTCGTAACGATTTTGTGTTTGGACCCTAAAAAAAGATCGTTTTATTGTCCAGGAAAAATATTGAATGAGAATCGTAGAGTTTGCTCAAGAAACAACTGAATTTCGTTGCATTCCAACGATGCAAACTTCAACATCGTCAAGTTTCATTGATTTTTACTGAATTTCATTGGATTAATCATGAAGCTTCCGCAAGGTTGATCCACCAGAGCTTATTTCTGTTTATTGTAACAGAATCGAATTGTTCCAGAAAAATGGGACCCAGAATATGCGTTTTTCAAACACCAAGCCTGCGTGACTAAGCCTTAAAAACCGTTAAGCGACGGAAAATAGCATTCCGCGTTATAAAAACAGCCCAACTAAAATGATTTTCGTTGAAAAAACGAAATTTCGATGCATTCCATCGATGCAAACTTCAACATCGTCTTTTTACCAAATCCAAAGACAAAATCGGTCGGAAAATTGTCATGGTTTTCAAAATTAAACAAACAATTAATAGAAATACTTCCTTTTCGCTGGGTCTCAACGCTGCAAACTTCAGCGTCATGAAAAACAGTCAGAGCTTCACGAGCAGGTCTGCTGAATTCCTCAAAAGGTTGACACAAAATGATTCAACGAAATTCTCAAGCTCGTGCCTTGCATTGCCTCGGAAATAATTAAATGAAGGGCTTTGCCCTTTAAATTCGATCGAAATGTTGCACTACATAAGTGTGTTCATTAGACCGGAATTTGTCTAATTGGACGCCGCGAATTGTGCATTCCATATTCCGCGTATGCGCAACATTATCGAGAGTGTCCGCAACAGACAAGCGTGACGAGAGCAAATGTCCAATATGGTCCTCTTGTATCAAAGTTTACGTTCTGGAAAGGGGTAGCGCGATCAGAAACCTCCATCGCAAGTACATATGCGGACGATACACATTTAACAAGCCAACGCGAAGCCTCTGCATATCAACGTTGTTTTACGAACTTTTCTATACATGGCTTTTCATGCGGATACGATTTCATGAACACTATCCTGAAAATTCTCTAATTTCGTAAAGACACGTAGCCACCGAGGATTTTGCCTCTCGACTAAATTTAAAATTCTGAGGAAAATTTTCATTTCTGCCCATCGACGAAAAATCCCCTTTTTTCTTAATCAATTTTTGAAATTGATAAAAAAATGAATGGAGAAACGTATTTTCGTTGGAGCTCAACGTTGCGGAATCGAGTGTCATGAAATATTTTGGACTTTCAGCTTGGCACTGCGAATCCCGAGGCCGACACGTGCGCGTTTCGGTCATTGTATAATCTATTATTCGTAAAGCGTTACTGATTCAGTGCATAGGTATGTTTATGATAATTGGAGAGGAATATTCTATTTCCATGTGGTGGGAAGCCCCGAATGACGAAACCTTTCCATATGCTTGAGGTTAACGAGGTTTAGCGATTGATTGGGTACTTGATATTCAGCACGGTCCTAAGTACAGCTTCCGAGCAAACAATGGCATTAGAATACAGTTGTCCATCGGCTATGACGTTCGATTATTATCTCAACAAGTAAAATAATTATTTCCAAGTTTGCATAGATGGATTGCAACGAAATTCTCATTTTCCTTGAGCAGATCTCAAAATTCTTATTGAATATTTCGTCAGGACAATAAAACAATCTTTCTTAAGGATCCAAAGACAAAATCGTTACGAAAATTGTCATGATTTTTGAAAATGCCCAAACAATTAATACAAAATGTTGCGAACTTTTTTTTTTTTATCTAATAGCATCGCGACGTTGTGCCAGCAACCGAAACGAAAAGTTGATGTCACTATAGAAACATTTCACGATGTTAACAGCTCGATTTTTTTTATTCCCACCGTGGACCATCGCATTTTGTTTCGATTCCATGAATGAGGTCATATGGTCCTTAACCCTCACTTGCGACCTTAAGGCTAATTAAGGAAAATAGTCATTTTTCCACTTTTGTTGGTTTTAGCTTTTTGTTTAGTTTATTTACATGTAATTTTTGGCTATATAAAGTAAACAATCTTTTTAAAAAAGCTTTCAATATTGTTTACAGGAATTTTCTGCCGAAATATTCAGTCGTTCATATTTTATAACACTTTTTGTCACTGGGGTACAAATTTACCCCATGGTGGCAAGTATGTAATTTTCCAGAGGTGCGGTAAGTAAGGGTTAAGGATAACTGTGCTCACAAGCTAATTATTCTGTGAACCACGAGCATCGTCAACTTTCAGGAGAACAATAAAACGAGCAAAGCTTCTCTTCCCGTTGTAAAAACGAAATAATATGATTTTTTTTATTATTATTGGAATTGAAAAAACGAACAATGTCTCGTGCGGGCAATTTCCCTGATAAATCGAAGGAGGCTCGAGTTAGAGGTACAGAAATCAAGTTCGTATCAATTGAATTGACAAATGGTGCGTGGAAGCAATTTGCCAGCTGACAATCAACTCGAGTGATTCGGATACAAGTGGCAAAGGGAGGGAGGGAGGGAAGGAAGGGAGTCGAGTGACAAGGCTTCACGTCAGAAACCTAAAAGGCACTGTGTCTATTTCCGCTAAGGATATATGAATATCATTCTGGCTAAAAGGACGTCTGACACAATTCCGTATTTGTTCACATAAGGGAATGGTTTTTGAATCATTGATAAAATTGGACGCGTGAGATTCCGGCACAAAAGTGTGTATGTGGAAAAAATCGAGATTTCGAGTTAAATTGCTGCGAAGGATAAATCGTGCTACTGGGAGAATAAGTAACAAATGTTGCGCGTACACTAACGATCTGGAAAAAAATGATGACTGCGCGAACAGCATGGAACGTTGAGAAGTAAAAGAAAAAAACGTTGACATCGATCGATAACCGAGCCATAAATTGCCACCGTGCACTGACGTTTTTTGCAGCACCATATTACATCAAAATAATTGAATAAAAAAATCATCTTGTTCGACGAATTAAATAAAAATGAGACAGCGTCTGTCAAACAAAAAAATGAAGTTAAGGTAAACGCACTTGAGAGTAACGAGAGGGTCGCATGAACAAAGAGAGAAAATGCGCGTCGTTAGGGTGGTATACCCAAAGGATATCGAAGAAACGAAATAGCGTGCGATCGTAACTTCGGAATCTTGACAAAAATCCAACGACAAATATTTTTTCTGTTAATTGTTCGTTAAAACCCTTCGAATGCACACTGGGTCATTTTGACCCCAACACAACACATTTTTGTCCCACATCCATAGTTTTTTTAAATAACCAAGAAAACTCGATAAAAAAATCGACCAACTTCAAAATTTGATATCTCGATAACTATCAACGATATCAAAAAATGTTATTCTTCATTTTCGATTTGTTTCATCGCGATGTACAAAAATCGATCGTCAAATCTTGGCACCCCGTAAACCGTACTCTCCCCTCAACGATTTTCTGTCACCGATTCTTTGGCTTTTAATTTTCGTTTTCGTCAAAAAATATATTCATGCTCATGAAATTTGCATTATCAAAAAAAAAGCATATTCACTGGTATACAAAACCAAACGAAAAACGCCCTAGGTCAGATTGACCCAACACGCAATTATAAGGCGTGTGTGCACTTAAGGAGTTTCGGTACAGTAAATCAAATAGCTTAGAAAATTTTCAAAAAATTTCCATATGTTTGTCGATAATATCAAGGCCCAACTGCAAATTTTGAGATCGATTCACAACATAGTTTTTAAGAAATAAATGTTTTTTGTAATGCGTTTTAACACGGGGTTAAATGGCACAAACCATATTTTTATTTGTCATAATTAGAAAATAGCTTACACATAAAAAAAAAACACCAACTTCCACGTTGTATTTATTTGAAAATTGTGTCAAATTTCCAAAAAGTTCCTCTACATAATTTGGCAGATTTTCGTAAAAACAAGTGACCAAAATACTCATTTTCCATCGACTCGCCACGGTCGAAGAAAGTAACGGCAACGTTGCACCGTGCCAGGATCGGCGCGAAATTTCAAACGGTCCAAATTGCGACTACACCGTAAAGACAATTCCAACTTCGGCAATATGATCGCGTTTCGAGGTTAGATTGCCCTCACAGCTGTTCGCGAGGACCCGTCGACAGTGCAGGCCGGCCACTACAAGCGAAACGAGACACGACGGAGCATAGTCGCGGTTGCCACGTCCGCGTCGCGTTTTCCATAATTTTTAGAAGCGACATAAAAAATATCCACAATGTGATAATTAAACTATTACATTCCTTATTACAGAAAATATCGATATATACATAATTACACCCATATTATTCTTAATAAAGACTACTTTTAATAATGAAAAGTTAGCATGTAGAAGTTGGCGCCCTGCTACAATACAATGGATTTGCCACCCTGATCCCCCCCAAAGATAAGCTGTACCGAAACTCCTTAAAGGGAAATTGAAAAATTTTCCGATTTTCTTTTCGGATCCTGAAAAAAAGATCGTTTTATTGTCCTGACTAAATATTGAATAAGAATCATGATTTTGTTGCTTTCCAATGAGATAAACTTCAACATCGTCTCAAACTCGGTCGTGTGAAAATTTTCGCGATATCTCAGCTGATAAAATATGAATTTTTCAATCCTGTCACGAGGGCGCAGACTGGCTCGCCGGTGGCCTTGAAACTTTTACGAAAGGTCGAGCCACCAGAGGCTCGAGCCTCGTACGAGGAGTTGCGTGTGAGTAATGGCAAAGACGATTCGTGATAAAAATCTAGGTGACTAAATGACACAATCTTCACGAAACTCAAATTTTCCGCGATTAACCAAAATGCCGAACAAATTAGATTTCGTCTTTTTCAATTTTCAAACGAAACAAAAACACCCATTTTCTACTTCCTACAAAGCGCGCGCACTGAAAAATATTGAAAAACTTGGAGAACGATGATTTTTGCGACGGATCATCGAGAAGCAAAGTTGGACTGAAAATTCGTCTCCGAATTCATTTGCTTTGCAGGGAGGCTCGTGCGGGCTCTGTTGTAAAAAGTTTTCGATCCCCGCATCAAATGCCCTCTCAAGCCTTGCATGGAGAAGAGTTTTCAAGGTTTCGTAGCAGCGGATAAAGCGCCGCTGACGGTTTTTCTCAGTGATTGCCTTTTTCAAGCGCAAACTTTCGTTCGAAAATAACGCGGCGTTATTCGTCACGTATACGCGCGAGGTACAAGAGAAAGAAAGTGATTTATCGATGGGAAGAAAATAAGAGACGTGCATAAAAAGAGTAGAATCGTGTAGTTGGATACTCGAGGGAATTTGAAACGAGTAAACGTAGTGATGGCGCAGCAGAGCAGGTTTGTTGAGCTGAGAGCTGCGAAAATGGCGAATGCACAAGCAAAGTCACCGCAAAGCGTTTTGATAGACGATGTAAACGTCGTTCCACGTCGCAGGCTATTTATCTCTCAATTTTCCCGCGATCCTGAGGAGTAAACCCGAAGCAAAGACGAGCGACTGCCGAAAAACTGTGCTCTGCGTCATTCAAAGAGCGAGCGAGCGAGCAAGCTTTTCCGGAGCTTCGTTCTCGTCATTACGGCGCGGGAAGCTTGTTGAGGAACAAAAGTGAGATAAATAGTGTGGGAGGGCGAGTATTTAGACGGCTCGAAATAAATAATATGACGGTGGAATCCGCCGTTGTAGAGAGAGCCGTTAAAGCAACGAAAAAAGTGCTGAATTTTTGGTGAAAACGAATTTTGGTAAACATTTACGATCGCCACTTTTTCCAAAAATGATGGGAATTTTTTTTTCTTCGGAAACTTGTTGCTTTTATTGCAACAAGTGACATTCCATGGGGGGAGGCTAACATTTCCCTTAAATTCCCATAAATTATGGTGTTTTCACCTTTTCAAAAATACTAATTAATGATCATCAATTTTTTAATTAATTATTTTAATTAAAGTTCTAATGAATAATACTAAAAAAAATATAAAAAACAGTTAATAATAAATAAAAAAATGAAAAGTATTGATTGTAAATATTTACCCGAATTTTCACCGACTGCATGGTAAATCGGGCGGATTCGAATTTAACTGAAAAATAATAATAACGCCATTTTCCTTGGAACAGTAACCTTTGCCAGGTGATTCATTGGTTCCTCCGAGCCAGGAGCACTTTGAGAAACAACGCAGGATAATAAAGAAACATGCTCGATTTGCTTGTCGTTAAAAAATGGCCCACAATTTTAAACTCAATAAAAAAAAATCTTCGTTGATGCGAAAAGTAACTTGGGATAAGTAACAAAGTTAGTGGAAAAGTTGCGCGAAGAAACGACTAAATTGAAATTCATGTTGATTCAGGAAATTGTGAATAAATCAACAAAAATTCCTTTATTTTTATCTCTTTCGTTCTTTCTGGCATATTGCGCGAAACGACTTTTCGTCGAGTGGTCATGGAAAACCGGAAAAGCAGGCTCGCGATTACAAGGTCACGGGCGAAGTAATTTACACGAGCGACGTAATCAACACACGAGCGTAAGCCTATCGCTGCGGTTAATTCGCAGTCGAACGACAACGAGAATCGTTAGAGAGCTTAGTTCCCGAAGAGAAACAGTGCGACGCGTTGCATCCGATAAGCTCGCGGTACGATCTAAATTCGCCATGGAAACAGTATCAAACAATTTTTTCATCATCCTCTATTTGCTAATCTCCCTAATGGCAATATCATGCGGATCCGCCGGCAGTAAGTAAAGAACTGAACAAAAATTATTTGTACGAGCAGAAATAATTTTGGATGCAAAAAAAATGATTAAAGGGATTGAGCAACAATTGAGAAAGTTTATGGAAAATAAATTCATGTTTCATCCTCAAAAGGTGAGGCTCGGCCGAGGAAAGTGGAACAAATGCTAAATTCGGTCGCTCCTGACGAGTATCCTTACAATTGTGAAAATTGGTAATCGCTAATAATGAGTTGTTGCCTGGATTGATAAGGATCGTGGGACTCGATTTTTCACATTTCCACGAACAAATGTTCGACCAACGAAAAAAAAAAAAAACGATAAAAGGAAAGAGCAGTAAGAAATTGTAATAAATTTCGACGAATTTGTAAAGTTATTGGCATAATTAATAAAAATGAGTTTGGGCAAGGAGCAGAATTAGAGTTTTGTATTATTGGCGTATGATATAAAACTGATTGTTGTTTATAAAAATTGAGTTAATTTCCACGACACTGAAGTTCTCTACATAGGGATCCAACGAAAAATACGTTTTTCTATTAATTTTTTGTTTCAAATTCAAAAACCATGACAATTTTCCGACCAATTATGTCTTTGGTTCCTAAGAAAATATCGTTTTATCGTCCTGACCAAATATTGAATAAGAATCTTAATGAAAAGCCGAATTCCGTTGCATTCCAACAATGCAAACTCCATCTTCCTCAATTTCCATGACGCCGAAGTTTGCTAAGTTTGGATCGAACGAAAAATACGTTTTTCTATTAATTGTTTGTTCCATTTTTTGAAAATATGACAAATTTCGTACCGAAATTATTTTTAGATCGTCAAAAAAGATCGTGTTATTGTCCTGACCAAATATTGAATAACAATCTTCGTTGCATTCCAATTATGCAAACTTCAACGCCGTTAATTTCCATGACACTGAAGTACGCGCAGCCTTCGGCTCCAACGAAAAATAGGATTTTCCATTAATGGTTTGTCCACTTATTAAAAACATGATAATTATCGTAGCGTCATTGTTTTTGGATCGTCAAAAAATATTGTTGTATTGTCCTGATTAAATATTGAATAAGAATCTGGCTATCTACTCAAGGAAAAACAGAATTTATTCATCGTGGTTTAATTAATAATTTAACAATGAAAAATAAACTCACGTGTGTCATCATCAATGGATAATCCTGAGTCCTGTAGAGCAAAAGAATATCGACGAGGTGAGCGATGGAGAAAATGATACCAGCGATGCAAGCATGACGGAGTCTTATCGGCAAAAGTGCATAAGACGTGTAGATGAAGAAGCAGACAGCCCAAGCGGCGGCGAGTGGTCCACCAGTGCGTAAATCTTTGCTCCTCGCAATCTCGTCCGGCGTCATCGAAGCTTCGTCGCCATCATTGAGCTCATCGATATCGGTCAAAGATGCTAAATGTATACTCAAAGTGACCTGGAGTGCGAGCAAGGTCACGAGAACGGCACCGCTAATACTGGCCAGCCAGACCTCGTTCATCCCTGGTCTTGAAATCGTTGCGACGAGAACTGTGAATAATCAATAATCCGCCATTAACACCAACCAATTATTAATAAATGAATTATCGAATATTTCACGTGTTCCAAGGGCCAAGGTCGTTTTCATTCTTTCGGCAATGTCAACTATTCTATTTATTACATTCCAATCATTTTTTTCAATCATAAAAACGGTCACCAACGAATTGATTGGTGCAACGTCAATTACTTACTTGACGTTGCGATTTATTTATTTAATGTATTTCATTTATTCAATTTATTTAATTTATTTAATTTATTTAATTTATTTAATTTATTTAATTTATTCAATTTATTTAATTTATTTAATTTATTTAATTTATTTGATTCATTTAATTTGTTTACTTTGTTTGATCCATTTTATTTATCTCATTTATTTTATTTATTTTATGTATTTTATTTCATATTCGATTCAATTCAATGTACAATAAGAAATGTTATTCATACCAGCGTAAATGGCGATACAGGCGGCGAGAGTAATAGCGAGAAACAAATTTTCCGATTTCTGAACAAGTATGCGGAAAGGCTGTTCGTTGAGGAAGATCAAGCGGAAGACGAGCAGTAGACCGAGGGCAAAGGCCAAACCTGCCAATAGGCCCAATACGTGTATCATGTTAGACTGATTCATTCGAAGAAAGTACCGTTGATATAGCATCTCCACCTGCATTAAAAATAACAAATAAATGCAAAACGGAATTCAAAAACGAGTTTTCAATCCTGCAAACTAAATAATCATTGGGAACATCCAAATTTTTTATGACACTGAAGTTTTCGCAACGTTGTGGTCCACGAAAATGACTTCTTCTATACTAATTGTTTGTTCAATTTAAAAAACCATGACAATTTTCGTATCGATTTTCTCTTTGATTCCTGAAAAAAAATCGTTTCATTGTCCTGTCCAGCTATTGGATAAGAATCTTGATCCATCCTCAAGAAAAAAAAAAAGAATTTTGTTGCATTCCAACGATGCAAACTTCGACATTGTAATCATTTTTCCAATATTCGTTCGTAGGAGAAAAATCTATCGACTCAATGATGGAGCGACTGCTCAGTCGTCATGAGTTTAATGTTTCACTAATACTTTTTTGTAATACATAGAAAAAAAAATCGAACGAAAGAATCATGGAAATGGTGCCCACTCCAAAGCCAGTGTGCTCGTGTTTTCGAAAAGTTTTCCCTCCAGAAAACTACAATTTTGTAATGGTGGAAAAAACGTGGGAAAAATGTAAGGATGATGGCTGAGAAAATGTTTCGCCATCTCGACAGAGTCAAGTAAATCGCTCTGGAATTATTCCAAAGATCTCTAATTTATTGATTGAATGTTCTTAAGAAACCACTAATTTGGCTATTCCGAGGGGCCATTCACTAGTGAAATCATTCAATCACATCGAATGAAATCACGAACGAAATCATGAGAAATCGCTTGAAATCATCCGTCATCGTCGATTTCAAAGGATTCTGAAGAGTTTTTGAAATTACTTTGAAATCACACGGAATCACGTGAAATCACATGCATTTATGAAATCACGTGGATTCTTTATTCTTGGAAGAATGATACTTATAATTCTTGAAATAATACTTATAATATCGACGCTTCTTACGAAAAGTTATAGCGGACGGTTACGATCGTGACCGATCGCGACTCCCGCGACAATGTATTGCGTACTTTCCAGAAATATTTTTTCGTGTTATTGTTTGTCGAATATTGAGCAGGCGAATCGGTGGTATAGTTAAAAAGAAAGAAGGGGGGAGCCCCACCAACGATGCTATGAGCAAGTGGAGTAGCAAAGTGGTGGTTGGCATTTCTCCGCCGGTTATAACGGATAAGGGCATAAAACTTGATGAAGGTGTNTTCTGGAAAGTACGCAATACATTGTCGCGGGAGTCGCGATCGGTCACGATCGTAACCGTCCGCTATAACTTTTCGTAAGAAGCGTCGATATTATAAGTATTATTTCAAGAATTATAAGTATCATTCTTCCAAGAATAAAGAATCCACGTGATTTCATAAATGCATGTGATTTCACGTGATTCCGTGTGATTTCAAAGTGATTTCAAAAACTCTTCAGAATCCTTTGAAATCGACGATGACGGATGATTTCAAGCGATTTCTCATGATTTCGTTCGTGATTTCATTCGATGTGATTGAATGATTTCACTAGTGAATGGCCCCTCGTTCAATACACGAAAAACGATTTTTCTCGAGTACGACGAGTAAGCCGCGCATGTATGTGGGCCAAGCGATGGAATAGTAAGAGGGCGACGTACATGAAAGAAAATTGACTTTTGGAGAGGAAGCAGGCAGTCGCGGTAGTCAGGGTGCTGCGGAAAAGAATCTTCGCTAACGACGACTCGAAGCGTCCGCATTTTTGCGACTGGTCTCTCTAAAAATCTAGAGGCTTCACCTCCGCAGCACTACTTGCCCGACCTCATTGGCTTCCTTTTCATATATCGAGGTACTCGTGACATCGACGTCGCGACGTCGAGGTGACGTGGCCAAAGCAGCTTCGTGTCCGGAGAGCATCCGAAAAGAATAGGGTGAATGCACTCTCTCGAGAAACGCTTATCAGAGGATTAGACTAAATGACTGTGCAGTCGGAAAAAGTAGTGTATCGTGTTTCACCTTCGGAGTCTGCGTAAGGTGAGCATAACCCCGATTCACAATGTTCATCATTGAATCAAATTATCTTAAAAATTATCAAGTTATCGATCAAGGCTCTTGCGTTTTATGAAATTTCTTAATGTTAATTGTTCAATAAATAGCTTCTTAATCGTCGTGAAATTCGTACATGACCTCGTGAGAATACTTCGTGTAAAAACATATATGCAATTTTAATAATTCTATCATCATTACTTTAATCACCTTAAGGGTTGAAATAAAAAATGACAACGAAACTCGGAAAATTTAGTATGTTTTTGTATAAAGTATTTAAGAGGTCATGTAAAAATTGCACGACGATTAGGAAGCTCGTTATTGAAAAACTAACATTTTGTTTGAAACAATTTTTTAAACCATCACAAAATATTATTTTACGTAACAAGTAAGCAAGTAAGTAACTCGTACGAGTGTCATTACAGCACTCTCCTTCGGCTCGTGCCGCAATTCGCACTCGTGCTCGTGCGAATTTGTATCATAAGCCTGTGCTCATGCGGCAACTTCACGCGCGATGATATTCGTCACTTTCCGCACATGTTGCGTACAATATTTTTTGTGGTACTTGCCTCGAAAGCTTGATTTTCGATTCACGTTTTTCGTGCGGTAAAGTCCTCGTTCCGTGCGGTAAAGGCGACTTTACCGCACCAGTGCCGTAAAGTAATATAAGACAAAAGAGCAAACGTTGAGGAATACGCCACTTTCAGCACGGAAAACGCGCATCGAAAATCGCACTTTCGGGGTAAGTAGCACAAATAGTATATTACGTACCTAGGGAGGAAAAGTAGACTACTTGAGGTAGTCTAGTTTAACTCCCGTGGTGCGTATACGATTTTACCGTCCGACGGAGGCGGAAAGCGGCAACTTCGGCCCGCGCAGCGGGCCGAAAGTTGCCACTTCCCGCCCGGAGGGCCGTAAAAATATTCATCAATAAACTTTCTTTTGTTTCCGCTGGTTTCAGTATATTGTAGACCTTGACCTCACAATATTAACAAATTGTGAGGTCAAGGAAAAAGCTTATTGCAAAGTTATACCAGTTTCCATTAACTACATAGACTACATTTGACTACATTATTCAAGTTATTAATGTTTATTGTTCAATAACGAGCTTCGTAATCGTCTTAGAATTTCCACACTATCTCTTAAATACTTCATACAAAAACGTACCACATTTACAGAATTTTCTGATCATTTGTGATTTGGGATTCAACATCCTTAATCGAAGTTTTTCAACGATGTTGAAGTTTGCATCGTTGCAATGCTACGAAATTCTGTTTTTTCTTGATCAGAGCTCATGATTCTTAGTGAATCTTTCATCAGCTCGATAAAACGATTTTTTTCACGATCCGAAGACAAAATCAGTACGAAAATTGTCGTGGTTTTTAAAATTGAACAAACACTGAACAGAAAATCATGTTTTTTCGTTAGACCCCAACGTTGCGAACTTCAGTGTCATCTTCCTTAAAATTTTCAAAGATAAATCCTCGAAACCGAATAAAAACTGAAAATCAGACAAATAGCATTGGCGAATTTGCTCGAAAAAGAATAAGACTCGGAAGAATTCGACAACAAGAATAGTACAGGTTTGTAACCTGCTGCAACAAAAAGATGAGAGAAGAATAAATAAAAACAAAAATGGAGGTGAAAAAAGGAGTTTTATAAAATGGTTTCAAAAGTGGAATGGCCGAGCGAGGGTTCGATGGATGCGGAACTGGCAATAGGAGGGCGATCGAGAGAGCGGTATCGATTGATGCTCTGTATACAGAGTTGCCGGTCGCGCGTGATACTTCGTACGATATGCATTTGGCGGAGCAACTGGCTACCTGCATTGTCGTGTCTGCAAGTTGAATGCATTACGAGCAATTGCTGCAAATTTTGTATCCGAGTGCGGAGGCTTTCCTCCATCACCCCCCCTCTCTTCTCCTATAAACGTGAAACGGGGGGGGGGGGGAGNAATGATGTTGGCACGGGGGTCCATCAGTAGGGCAGACAGTCATGTACATCTATGAGACTAGAATCCCTCTCAAACTCTCTTGTGCAGTCTCTCATAGCCACATGGTAAAGTGGATGGTGAAGAACTTATCCTTGCTCGCGTGGCAAAGGGGCAGGGGGGGGGATAAGTGGTACATCGTACGACCAAAGTTTCGTGAGCTCATGGGCCACATGTATTTCTCCCTTATTCCCTCTATTACTGCAACATGTACGTGTGGTGTGTGGGGCGAGCACTGTATCAAAACAGAGAGGCTGTGCGAGTTAATGCGTCTATCGAGGGATGGGAATTACTACGTTGAGCACCAGCAGCAGCAGCAGTTTATGGCAAGTGGACAAGTTTCTGTTTCTCTTAGAACAACACGCCGAAAAGAACGTCCATGACGATTATTTTCGTCTGGTGACTGGCTACAGGATGTTTATATGCAAAAATTCTTTTGATACTCTTTTACAACGTCAATAACAGTTAGCAACCTCCAATAGACTCAATGAAAATAGTGACAGGGGCTTTTTTTATCGTCGTTAGTTTTAACAAAGAGTTTTTATACGAGTTCGTCAACAACGGGCTCCCTCTGTGCGCAGTTTCGCATTTATTCTTCGTGATCGAAAGTTATACGCGGAGGGAACTCCGAGACGAAAAGGCTCGCGAGTAACCACCTGCGGCATTTATCGAGAGGATGGCATACAAAAAAGAAAAAAAAACTGATTTATGAAAAAGCAACGAGGCGTAAGCTTCTTAGCTTGATGGCGAGTTACCATGGCAAAAGCGAGTTCATTTCGCTCGGCTATTTTTACAGCGCGGAATAATATTTTTCGTCGCTTAACGGGTTGAGCCGAAGTCACGCAAGTTTGGTGCTTAAAAAACGGATATTCTCGGTCCCATCTTTTCAGAACAATCCAATACTGCTGTCACGATAAACAGTGATAATCTTTGATGGATCAACCTCAGGCAAGCTTCATGGCGGATCCAATGGAATTAAGCAAAAATCAATGAAACTTGACGATGTTGAGGTTTGTATCGTTGGAATGCAACAAATTTCAGTTTTTTCTTGAACAGAACTCAAGATTCTCATTCAATATTAGGTCATGACAATTTTTATTCGCGTAATAATTATTTCATTGGATTCAGTTTTTGCGTGCGAAAACATTCTACAGCAAAATAATAATTATTCTAAAGTGTTTTTTTTTTCGTTTGGATTCAACGGGAAAACCATAATTACCCAAAAGTATCGTTTTTGGGTTTGTTTCGGACGATGTTGAAGTTTGCATTATTTGAATGCAACGAAAATCTATTTTTTTTTTAGCAGAACTCAAGAGTCTTTCAATATTTGGTCAGCACAATGAAACTATATTTTTGAGAATCCAAAACCTAAAATCGATACGAAAATTGTCATGGTTTTTAAAATCGAACAAACAATTAATAGAAAAATTATTATTCGTTCAATACCAACGTTGCGAGCTTCAGTGTCATTGAAACGTGTGCGTCGTTCGAAAATGAACATTAAAACGGGCTAGATCCAGTAAACATCATCAAGAGCAAAAATATCAACCCTCCGTGGTCACCAGGGGTCCAAATAACCCCACGCGCAACTTTGAGCTAGACTTACTACAAGTTAGCCTTCTCTCCAACGGTGTTTCGGGTGCCCGATTTTTTTTCCTACACGTACATTGCTACTTTGCTGATTTTTTTTTGCCATTTTGATAATTAAAAAAAGAAAAAATTCCCTCGATTCTCATTCGAAAAAGTTTCAATTGATATAATGAATTTTTATTTGTCGTTCCGAAACGATACTGGCAAGGCGGCGAGTGTTCAATCATGGCTGGGGTCATTCCGACCCCATGTGACCAGCGTATTATTTTTCCAGAACGCGTGACCATGGCGGGTCGAAGGTTATATTGTTTCAGGGTGAAAATATTATTTTGTAAAACCGATGTATTCCAAACGATGATTTTGAGAAAATATGGGCAGCGTGAGGGAGTTATGATCAAAATTGCGCATCCTTTGGCGCGATTCAATATTCGCGAAAAGCTTGACAAGGAATTAATTGTGAACGGGATTGGGCGAGGCTAATAGGAATTATGAGATAATGCAAAAGGCTCGATAACGATTGTGATCGAGAGCATATATTCCGCGTATCGTGTCGTGTAGGAACACTTAATCGCGTTTGTATCAAGCTATTATAATGTAAAATTCTATCGAGTGGGAGATAACAGAGCGTTGAACAGTAAAACATTCCGATTTTATATTTTACATGCGATTATAATCGATAAACTGCACCGACGGGACATCATATGAGGTGCGAACGATTTTTCTTATTTCTCGTCTCTATGAGCTTATCGCAATCCGGACTAAAAATAGTTGGAGAATTCCATGAAAAGGAATTCTAGACTCTTAATGAATCGCGCGATTAAGTTACACTAACGACGTTGTCTCGTTGTTATTGGAAAAAATATTCGTCACCGTCTATTTCGAGGTTTTTGTGGTCCAACACGACATAGTATATTACATACCTAGGCCATAAAAATAAGAACAGCACACAACAAGCCAAACAGCCAAAAAATAAGAACAACAAATTTTTTTTGTTGTTCGCTGTCGTAAAATAAGGAATCGGTGTACTCGGAACTTCAACTCGATCCAGCTCATCAATTTTGATTGAATCTTCTTCGTTTACTTCGAATTCATCGGAAAAGTTGCTCGAATGGTGTGCTTCATGTCTGGACGTTCCCGGATTGTTTGTACCAGTTTCTTCAGCTGCACTTGTTGATGGTCGTGGACGCATGGCAACTGAACTGGATTGTTGAGTGATACTTTCGTAAATTTTCGCTCGATTCTTCAATGAATTCTCTACGTATCCTATGAATGGGAACATTAGTTGTGAATAAAATATCAGGAAAAAAATACCGTTCGGATATTGAATCCTGAATTGATTCTAAAAACCCAAACAAACTCAAACCATGGTCTCTGATAAAATTCAAATGAATAAAGAGAAGACCAACCTTGAGCAATTGCGGTTGATTCCCATCCACCAAGTTGTTTTAGCATCGTTGTATTTGCACCCGAATTCGACAGGAGAGTCGCGCCAGTTCTTCTATAACAATGACCCATATACAATTTTGCGTTCGGCAAATTCAAATGAGATGCGATTAGGTGAGGTGTTTCTCCAATTTTGTTCCTCCCGATAATTTGTTGAGTGAATTTTCTCCGATGATACTGTATCAATAATCTATCGGTGAATGTTTGCCCCAGCCGCATCAACATGTATTTCTTCACTTTTCCATAAAAAAGATCCCCGATTATGAATTGGCGAGGTGTTTCATTTTTCGTATCGTTTATAGATACGAGATACTTATTGCCAAGATCCTCTACATCATCGATTGTCAATCTGGTGAGCTCATCGCATCTAAGAGGTTCACAAATTCCCAGTATCGGGATGACCTTGATTTATCATCAATATAAGAATATTAATATTAATGAATTTGAAAATTCACAAAAAAAATGTCAATACTAACCTTCGATCCTAAATTCTCGTAATCTGATGTGTCGTTCACGAATTTCATGATTTCTTCCCACTAGAGAACAGAAGATTTTTTTGGTTTATAGCCTTTCGAGTGATTTTTTATTACATTTTTCAAATTTTGGAATTTGTTGATGTCGATGTTTTCGTTAGAATTCAATTTTTTTTTCAACATCGACCAAATGCTCCATAATGTTGATGGTTTCAACTTTTTTGATAAATTTTGAAAATAAACTATCAAATTCGTTTTTTCAGAGCTTGACAGAAAACGTTTATGCTCGATTTGCCATTTTTTGTAATTTTCGTAGATGAGCTTGTATCGATCGGTAGACTTTTTTGGTAACGTTTCGGTCTGTATGATTAAGTTGGCCTCTGCATCGAAATCTCTCAATACATCTTCCTCGTCCATAGATTCATCGGTTGAGATCGTGTGGTCCATTATTTTTCGTCACAACACTGATTTCACGTAACCAAAGAACAGCTCCGATGTCAGAGAAAAAAAGGGTTAGCGACACGCCACCACTGATAGTTGCGAAAACTTTACGTTGTGCGCGAAAAAAGTTTTCGCTCCCACCGTTATTCCGTTGTTTTATCAAAGCAAGAATCTCGGTCTTCCGCACCAAAATTGATGCGGGATCCACGTACTTTCGACCGAGATATACAGAAAAAAATTTGATGTTAACGAGATGGCAAAATGGAAAGCTACGCAGTATAGGACCATACTATTGTATGTTGGACCGGTGATTCTGCGTGATGTACTTCCACTCAAATATTGTCGTCATTTTCTGTTGCGATGCCTGCAGGCGATCGGCAGGCGATGGCCTGCCGATTATTGTGCAGTGGAAAACTCGCTGTTCTCTATACGGATTATGCGAATTACTTACTCCGAAAATTTGTCTTCCTGATGCCATCGTTGTGCGGGCCTGCCTCGCAAATATTGAATGTCCACAATTTAATTTATATTTCCGACGACGTTGAACATTTTAACTTGCCACCAAACGAGATCTCAGCGTTATGGGCCGGAAATTATTTAGGGAAACTTAAAAAATGAATACGGACTCCAAAAAACCTCTCAATTCAAGTCATATATCGATGGAGAGGAAGCGATTCCCTCGGCGAAAAAAAAAATCCGCATTCGAAACAACACGAATGGCGTCGTTCTCCAAAAAGGCGTTATCAAAGAACTTATGGTGCAAGGCATGCTAATAAAATCAGCTCGACCGAATAACATCGTGGAATTAACTGACGGAAAATTAATGATTATCAACAACATTTTGGAAAAAAATGAGATTAATGAAGAGGACAACAACGATAAAAAATTTGCTGTCGAAGGATTTTTGGTGACAAAAACTGGCGATGTATTTTCGCGGCCAGATTCATCGCTAAAGTTTGGCTTCAAACACATCTTAGAAGTGCCCAACGAAATAACCGTTGCGTCAGTGGATCAAATATCGTGCAAATGTTTCGAAAAAATAACGAATAATGCTCGGTATGCAGTTCATCTGCTGCTCGAATAATTCCATGGAAAAAAATGAATTAATCTTAAAAATCAGAGGAAGGAATGCGAGCACGTGGCAAAACATCGGCGTGCATCACTCAGCCGGTCTAGGCCCGCGATCGGGCACCGTCGGTTCCCGATCGCATTCACTCGTTACTTGATAACGTTCACGCCCAAACGGTGGCGGTGATTATTTCAATATTCTTGAAGAAATCTTGCGTGCAGAATCCCGCCGAAACTGTCAGGTAACAGTCCGTATTTTTTTTTAGTACATTTCCGAAGTGTGTGCATTTAGCTCCACTCTTTCGGTACACCCTTGCGAGTTTGTACCTATCCCCC
>JBAJMU010000012.1:576580-590995 GCA_037952995.1 Hyposoter didymator
CCCCCCCCCCCTCCCCGTGCGGCGCGAACCGACTTTCGTATTTTCGCTGTATCGCATTTGCCACGGGTGGAGGGAAACCGCGAAAACCTCACCGATACAGCGTGTAACCACAACTAATGCCCCCTGGTGGCAATGCGAGTATACTCGCAGAGCGACCAGGTCGCACTTAGGAGAGCCACCTCCTCTTTCCATCTTGTTTCGTGAGCCAGCCGATGCACGGCTAGGGGGTCACCAGCCGGGCGATAAGGAACGCTCGGAAGGCACCGCCAAACCCTGCACCGACCGCCCACGCAACATGCGAGGATTTTTGGACCTTTCAATATTTGAGGTGGTTGCCCAGCCACCAGGATTGCAGTGAAAAACCACTTGAGTGTGTCAGAGGTGTTTGCCGGGATTCAAACCCGGGCCGCCTGCGTGCGGACCCGAGCCTCTATCCCCTAGGCCACTGCTCTCCCTCATATTTTTAGTAATTTCTTTTGTTAATATGACCACGTCTCTAATTATTGTTTTTGCATGTTTCAGGATGGCTGACAGTGAAAAAAATTGTAAATTTTTCGTTGTTGAATTTGACGAATCGACGGAAGATAATTTTCCAGTGATTGACTTGATTCCGAAGTCGTGGGTAGTATCAACTGGCCGCGGTTTACGGTGTCAGTATTCAAACGCTTCCGAATATAAAGTAAAAAAATGCATCGGAAGCACGTAAGTAAAAAATGTTTACATTGTTGCGCCATGCCGAGAGCGTGTGCCCGTGACTGGGTGTTGTTGAATTTCTTTCTATCGCGTGGCGCAATACTGGAGCCAGCTAGTCCACCGAGGTTTGTTTGTGAAATTGCGTTTTTCGTTCGTTTTGATTTCAGGTGTATTAAGGCAGGGTATAGTGCAGGATAAATGAAGGGAATGAAACGTTCTTATTGTTGTTTTTATTTTACAGGCTCTTTTAAATTCTCTTTACTCTTATATACGCTCGCGCACGTGTTTGCTCTTCTTTGCGTATATCGACAGACTAACTCGCTCACAACCGTTATCTCGTTGCTCTCTCTCTCGTCACGCTCACTCATTCGCCGCTCGCTCCGACCCGATCGACCAATGAGTGGTCTCGCATTCTTCCGCGCTTGTACGCTCTAACGCTCTCATGCGACACACACGGAACAATCCTCAACACTTCCACCGTTTCTGTGGGTCGGACGCTTATTCACACCCATACTCTCACGCAGCATACAAAATCGCTCTCTCGCAAGTGCTTTTGTGAAAATGTCCGCTTTTTGTTTTTCCGTACATACGTACTCAACTCTTAGCTCTTTCGCCTCGACTTTCTCACGTATAAAGTGGTAACGGATATCTATGTGTTTCGTACGTTTGTGAAACTCTGGATTTTTGACTAGTTTTATCGCACTCATGTTATCTACGTAAATCACAGTCTCGTTATCACATGGATGTCCGATACCCTCTAACAACCTTCGCAGCCACACTGCTTCCTTGGAGGTTGCCGACGCAGCGACATACTCCGACTCCGTCGTGCTTAACGTAACCAACTTTTGTCGTTGGCTCGCCCACGTAACAGGACCACCAGAGAACTGAAACAAGTAACCTGTCGTCGATCTCCTTGTTTCGAGATCGCTCGCGTAATCTGCGTCTGAGTACCCAACTAATTGCGGCACGCTTCCACCGCCTCGAAACTCTATTCCGTATTCGATCGTACCCATTAGATACGCCATTATTTGTTTCACAGCTCGCCAGTGATCGTTGTTATGATTGTTCAGAAATCGACTCACAGAGTTAACCGCGTATGCCAAGTCCGGTCTTGATATTCCCGCCAAAAACATTAGTGACCCTACAGCCTCTCTGTACGGCACGTTTTCCGCTCGCTCTTCCCCTTCTACAACAGGTTGTAAAATCACGCTCGGATTCGCCGGTACATTCACTGGCTTCGCATTTCTCATACCAAACCTCTCAATCACACGCTTCGCATACGCACTCTGGTGTACAAACAGTCGTTTCTCTTTTCGATCACGCTCAATCTGCATACCGACAAATAAGCTCGTGTCGCCAATCGTAATTCTAAACGATTCGTCGAGATGCTTGAGAACACTCTCTAAAGCCTCTCTCGACTCCGCAGCGATCAACCCGTCGTCCACAAATAACGCCAGATACACTACCGCTTGCTCTACTTTACTGACGAAGATACATTTATCTGCGTCTGTCTCGCGAAACTCGAATTGTCTCAAAAATTTGCTAAACTCGCGATTCCAACAACGAGGTGCCTGTTTGAGACCGTACAGGGATTTTTCCAACCGGCACACAACTTGTTTCGCGTCACTTTGTTTCAACCCGTTTGGCACTTCCATGAACACTTCCGTGTCTAGTTTCCCGTAGAGGAACGCCGTTTCCACGTCGAATTGAGCTAATTCCAAATCTTTCTCCGCGACGATTGCCAACAAAACCCTCAGCGAGTCGTCACGTACGACCGGTGCGAATGTCTCGGTAAAGTCAATTCCTTTTCGTTGCATGAAGCCACGTGCGCAAAGACGCGCCTTGAACTTTACCAAGTCGCCTCTCGTATTCTTTACGACTTTGAATACCCATTTCGAGTCGACTGTCTTCATTCCCGGTTCCCTTTTTACTAACGACCACGTTTTGTTCTCGTCGTGAGCTCTCAACTCCTTGCGGATCGCTTCAACCCATTTGTCAGCGTCGCTGCAGCGCATCGCTTCCTCGTACGACTCCGGAACCTCATATTCGGCCACGTTGATTTCGTATCGCGCTGGTCGCTTTAACGACCCTCGATCGCGCAATACTCGATCGTTCTCGACTCGTGCTTGATCAACCAACCTGGGCGGAATATTTTCCCCTTCTTCGTTTGCTGGCCAAAACACCTCGTCTTCTTCGCCATTTGATTCGCCATCTTGTTCGTTGTTCTCCTCTTGTAACGGAGCTGCTTCTTCCACCTTTGGTAGAATCATTTCGTCGTCCGACTCTCCGTTCGCTGAGAGCGTAATTTTTCCGATCTTTTCGTTAAATGCCACGTTTCGCGTTACCGAGACCTTTTGCGTTACAGGATCATACACGCGATAGTTTGAAGAATTCGAATCGTACCCGACAAGCACCATTTTCTTTGCTCGAACATCGAATTTTGTTAACTTTTGTTTCGGAATATTTACAAACGCCTCGGACCCGAAAATACGCAAGTGACTCAAATTTGGCTTACGACCGAGCCACATTTCGTACGGCGTCGCACCGTTTCGCGCGCTCGATGAGCTCGCTCTATTCATTAAATAAATCGCGGTGCTGCACGCCTCTGCCCATAATTTTACCGGTAAACCTTTCGCGTGTAACATTGTTCTCGCACTTTCGACCAACGTACGATTATCGCGTTCTGCTTTCCCGTTTTGTTCGGGCGTATACGGCGCTGTGTACTCTCTTTGTATCCCGCGCGAATCGAGATAATCGTCCATCTCTCTGTTTCGAAATTCGCGCCCATTATCGGACCTCAATACCCGCATCGTTCTCCCGAATTTATTTTCGATCATTTTATCAAACAATTTGAATTTACTCAATACATCGCTCTTGTGGCGCAAGAAAGAAATATGTCGAAAACTCGAGGCATCGTCCTTGAACGTGAGCAGAAACCGCGAACCCCCTGGTGACTCTACTGGCATTGGCCCACACACATCCGTGTGTATTACTTCGCCCGGTATAGTGCTCGCTCGCACGCGTTCTTTTTTAAATGCTTTTCGATGCGATTTACCTAATTGACAATCTTCGCAGAATACCTCACCAGTTTTCGGCAATTCAACCCCTTCGACGAGTCTTTTGTCCACCAGTTCGCGTAGCGCTCTCCCGTTCACGTGCCCGAACCTTTCGTGCCAAATCTGGAAGTTTATCTTCGCCACGTTCGCCTCGTTGTTTTCTTCTTCTACGCCCTTCACTCGAAACAGCATCCTGAAGATCTGATTCTTTTGTTTGATTCCACACGCGATGACATCACCATTGTTTCTTATAATCACTTGTTTTCCCGAGAACGACACTTCGTATCCGCGAGACGTACACACTCCAACCGAGAACAAATTCTTTTTCATGTCCGGAATGTACAGAACTTTTTCTATAATCGACGAACTCCACGCGCCGTTTACGTACTTCTTGATCGCGATTGTTCCTTCGCCAACGACCTTGCACTGTTTATCGTCTCCGAGAGACACCGAGCCGCCGTCGACTATTTCGCGATACTCTTTTAGCCACTCACGCCTGTAGGTAATATGACACGACGCACCACTGTCCGTTATCCACGATTCGCTCTTTGAAGCTCGAAGCACCGAACTCGCGATATCACCGGGTATTTCGTACGTCCCATCTCTACCGACCTTGTCCGAGCGTCTCGAGCACGTTTGCTCGACGACGAACGCACAATCACGTGACCCGCTCGTATCGCCGTCGCCGTTTTCCCGCTTTTTGTTTCGGCAATCCCGCGAGAAATGTCCGAACTCATGACACTTGAAACATTTGAGTTTCGTTTTGTCCCGCACGCTTCGTTTCTTTTTCACGTCTTGCGAACCGACTTTTTCACTTTTGTTCACTTTTTTCGTTGCCGAGAAAGCACCCGGAACTTCGTCGTTCGCCGACAACCGCGCCTCTTCCCGCAAAAGTCTCTCTTGAAGGCTCTCGAGACTCTGTAAATTTGCCGGCACGTTGTCCCACGCTGTTTGAAACGTCGCGTACTTCGCGGTTAAACTCCCGAGAATTTTCGCCATTATCGTACTGTCCGACACTAATTCACCAAGATCCATCAACTGAGCCGCCATGTTCTGTACTTTCGCTATGTGCTGCATCATCGAGTCCTCTGTAGCCATTTTGTACTCGTACAATCTCGTCATGAGCATAAGTTTGTTCGACGCCGATTTTTGCTCGTGCACACTAGCTAATCTCCTCCACATTTCACTCGCCGAGCTGCACGTTAATAACGGTCGCAGCTGATCCGGCTCTAATGTCGAGGCCAGTAAGAAACTCGCACGGGCATCATCCGCTATCCACGCGGCCAGCCCCGCGGCTTCGTCGACCGGTCTTGGTCGCGTTCCATCTACCACGTCAAATATGCGATTCGCGATAAATAACATTTTCATCTGGAACTTCCACGTTTGATAATCTCCTCCATCGAACTTCGTGACGTTCTTCGTGGAGATCGCGTCGGACATTTTCGATTCGATATTGCCTCGCGGCCACACGCGTATGTACCGGTGTACAAACGTTCAAGATGGCTGCCGCTTTTCGACCTCGTGTCCCGCGCTCCACTCTTTACGAACACTCACTTTTTGCACAGTTACTGGGTACCTGGGCCCATAACCTATTAAGGCAGGGTATAGTGCAGGATAAATGAAGGGAATGAAACGTTCTTATTGTTGTCTTTATTTTACAGGCTTTTTTAAATTCTCTTTACTCTTATATACGCTCGCGCACGTGTTTGCTCTTCTTTGCGTATATCGACAGGCTAACTCGCTCACAACCGTTATCTCGTTGCTCTCTCTCTCGTCACGCTCACTCATTCGCCGCTCGCTCCGACCCGATCGACCAATGAGTGGTCTCGCATTCTTCCGCGCTTGTACGCTCTAACGCTCTCATGCGACACACACGGAACAATCCTCAACAAGGTGACTACGAGCAAGGATTGCGACGTCTAAAAAGGAGTTTGAAAAGCTGCGAGCCCGTACCTAGCACTGACACCTATAATGAAGAAACCACTGTCACACTATTGGATTCTGTTTCGGAAAAGCAACTCTTGAATTATCTCGATACAGGTCTTCCCCTCGATGATGACCTTCGATTGTCCAATATCTTTGGTCCGGTTTTTTGGGTTTTTTTATTTTGGTATAGCAATTATATTGTTTAATAATTAATGTTTAATAATTATTCTTTAATGATTAATGTTTAATAATTAATTTCGATAGGTGAAATTAGTGAAGTGGCATCAGCAAATAAAAGCAGACTGACCAACAACGACAAAGCTAAATCTGACAGGAACGGGAATATTACGCAATACCGAAATGGTACGTTCGTTTGGAAATTCAATTGTTGATTAAGAAACGCAGCAGTGGCTTAATAATATTTACAGTATTTACATCGCAGTGCTCGGCAACTTATACGATCTGTTTTTCAGAGGATTTGAAGCGTTATTCCGATGACAAATTGAATCAAGTCAAACTGGAGCTGGCAAACAAAATAGAATCAGCTAAGCGAAGCATCCAGTACGACTTGGATCGAAAGATTAACGAGATGAATAATAATATTATGTTTTCGTCACGGTCAACATTACAACACGGCTCAGACGCGAGAAAAAAAAATTTAAATACTCCGCTGCCTACCACCAATTTGGACGACTGTTTGAAATTCGAACGGTCTCTGCAGGACAGTGACGAGGAAACAAAAAATGCATTGGTAAGTGTTGTGACGGTTTTTATTTTTGGACCGTCACTAAAGCAAAATTTTCAAGATGAACGGCTTCGCGATGCTCCTGTTCGGTACTTCGGCCACGCTACGATCTCACAGGGCTTGTCTAGGGCGATAATATTGTTAATTATTTATTACTTTGCATCCCGGAATTTTATTTCATGTCGAGCGATTTCGGGAATGCGAGTTAGAGGCCATTTCGAATTTCCTTGTCAACACCATCCACGCCTGACCCAAGGACGAAGCAACCGAAATCTCACGGAAAGCTCGAGAATATTCGAGTTGGAAAATATTCGCTTGGCATCGAGGACTTGGTCGTTTTTCTATCGTTACGTCAAGGCCGTCGTACCCACCCGATTCTCCCGTCGTCAATCATCAAACGGCGATCATCGCATCATTCTCGCGAAAGTCCCGTGAAATATGCGAACTCCCCGGTCCGCTTTGTGTCGTAAAATCGTAATGGTCGAGCTAGGGGTAAAATGCATTATTGCGAGTGCAGTTTCCCGAATTTCAAATTTCTTGGGGCCCTGTCTAACGCTCGGACCAATTTTGTAATTGCAACGGACCTGTCAACAATTTTCGGGAGTATTCAAAATTAGGAAAGGGGCGGGAGACGGAATCCTCGTTACGCGTAACGCTCCGGTTCTCGGGGAGATTCTTGGGAAGTATCGAGCAGAGAGGACGTGTCGCGAAAATGGGAAGAACACCGTGAGTTCCCTCCTTTTCACTTTCTGGTTTGGCTAGTGGGCCCTCGTACATCTTTCCCGGGTCATTTTTCTTGGTTGTAATAAATTAAAATCATTATCGTTTCTCTCATCGTGTTGAGAGAAATTTGGTCGCGGTGACGACTCTTTCGCGCGTTCCTTAGTCGGCTCTTTCGAATTTTCGTTATCCCGCGATCGCCAGTTTAGCATTCGCGTTCAAAGTCAATTTATCCTATCGAAGGGTAATCGTGGCCGTACTCGAAATCTCCAGTTTTTGTGTTTTGTGTAATAAATAATTGTTTCCGGTTGGCGTAAGTTGTTTCCCGGGCCGAAGGATCGCGAAAAGTGTGAAATTGTGTGCGTGTGTGAATGAGATCGTGTGAGTGGGTTGGGATATTAATCGAATAACGTTCGATAGCTCGGCCGAGCAACCGAATATCGGGGGCTCGGTGTTCCGCATAAAACATCGTTGACATGTCGTGATTTTGCCATCGTTAAGATTTACTTTCTCGACTGTGAGTAGAACCACGGAGAGAATAAATTCGAGCTCGTGTTAAATTTGTGAGAATGCAGGATCCCGACCAATTTTTCTGTGTATGAGAAATATTGCGTGAGTGAGTTGGCGATTCTTCCCCCGCGGTTCATTAGAGACGCGTGATGATTACATTCTTCGTTATCCCATCAAATCTTTTTTATTGTAGTAGTAATGGAGTTTTTCCCATGCATACCCTTCTCGGGTTTTTACATGTTCGAGTTTTTTCCACAATTCTCATTATTCCACAATTTTTGTTATTATCTCCCAATTTTTTGTTCCACACTACTTTATTCGATGGACCTACTATTTTACGTGGGTTCCGAACCACAGAGAGTACAGCTTGGGACACTTAGAAAAATCCATTGGTGTCGGCGACGGGAATCGAACCCGGGGCCCGCTGGATGGGAGCCGGGCTCGTTACCACTGAGCCACTGCCTCTCCCCATCTTTTTTTTTTTTTTTTATTGTATTAAATTTATCAATTTTCTTTGGAAGCGTCAATGTTATCCCGAGCGTGCGTACTTCTCTTTCTTTTATATTTCGTGGTCCGACTATTTTTCAAATCAATGATTAAATTCCTTGTTTTTTTCAATAATTTTGTGTTCTTTGATTATTCTCGTGGAGACCCTGCCCTTTCCCGCTGCTGGCAAGCTGGTCGATTTTTTCGCTCTCTCTTCGCATCGAGTCGCTTTGCGACTGGCGCCCAACATATTTTTCGATCTTTGATTTGTTAAAAATCGACGGAAAAGAAAGAGCGGCTTTTGTGGCGTTTTAGGTCTTGTGAAAAATTCGTCACAGTGTATATAATGATAATTTACAGTTTTTTTTTATACGTATAATTTTCAATAAAAAACTAATAGACTCGTTCTATCTACAAAACTACATCGGTGATGATGTTTGCAAGACCTACAAAGCCATCACGGATAGTAATCCATACGAAATTCATGAAGTACAAACAAAGACGTCGATTAAGCAGTGTTAAAGATCACCACCCGATCAATCGACACTGCCTGGAGCAGGAAAACGAGAGTACGAGTCGATCGTCAAAAAAATTGAAGCTCAGTGAAGAAATCGACGTATCGGTTAGGGCGAGTTTCGGATATCGTATTATCAACTTTGTGACCATTTTTTCTGCGATTAGTAACGTTGTGAAGTGCAAAAAGTGCAACGGTGACATTACGTTTGCGAAAAAGAGTATGCGTGGACTCGGTTTCAAGTTAGTGATGTCGTGTGACTTGTGTGAACCAACCATAGTCGAATCAAGTCCTCTCATCAATCACAGGGCGTACGACATAAATCTACGAATCGTATTCGCATTTAGATTATTGGGAATTGGTCAGAAAGGAACCGATAAATTTTGTGGCATCATGGATTTACCGATAATTGTATATCACTCGTTTTACGACACCGTTGTCAAGCAAATTCTCACTGCTGCAAAAAGTGTTTGCGAAATATCGATGGAAAATGCTGTAAAAAAAATGCTGCAAATTGAAACTTGCAAATGGCTTCCTCATAGAGGAAACTTTGAGCATCGTGCTTCTTGAGCAACTTGAGGAACGCATTTGCAAATTTCAATTTACAGCATTTTTCTACTTTCTTGTATTTGGATTTAAATTCAATAATTCCGACAACTTTGCTGGAAAGTACAGAGGAAGTACCGACTTATACAGAATATCTTACAAGATTTCGATATTTTTCGAAAAACTAAGATTTTTGTGAAATTCGAAAACCCATAAAATTTAAACCGTTCAACCGATTATTCCTGAATTCAATACCAACTTTCCTATAAAGATGCTCTATTTATAAAAAAAAAAAAAAAAAATTAATAATAAATCTTGAAATTTGCGGAAGTTAGAGCGTCGACACCATTATTTTGAAAATTTCAAAATGCTGTAGAGTTCGTATTGTTTTAGCGGTTTTGACAAAATTATCCGTGAACGAGGAGCTGGTCCAGATTAACATCTGTGCAAAAGGGGAGTCATGTACCTCAAACCGTTCTTGTTACAAACGTTTGTTTGGGTTTGTTACAAACGTTTGAATTTTGCAGTGCCAGAACACACACACACACACACACACACACATATCTGGACATTTTTTGTAGATATGATTTTTCGACGTTTTGGGCCATTTTAGGCACACTGATTTTGAAGACTGGAAAAAAAACATTTCACCGGCAGAAAGCTTTCTCTATGAGGAAGCAAAAAAGATGGGCACTCGACTGAGAAATATTTTCAGATCACGCGGTACGTAAGTAGACGTTTTGCGTACGCTTCGCGTACACAAAACCTCCATTTCCGCAGCTCGTAATATAAAATTTCGTACAACACGCGTACGAAAAACTTTTTCTGACTCGTGCGATTGCAGCCCTCGCCTTCGGCTCGGCCTGCAAACTCACACTCGTCAGAATTAGTATATTACACACCTAGGGCAGGAGATAAGCAAAGTCTCAGAACACATGTAATGACAAACATGTGGACAAACGAAATAGTACATTACACACCTCGGCCAGGAAAAAAGGAAGCCTCAGAACACATGTTTGTCAGCCTTGGCCTCGCCTCGGCCGACAATTACATGTGTTCTGAGACTTTCCTTATTTTCCTGCCCTAGGTGTGTGATATACTATTTCGTCCTAGTGTTATAATGTACTATTATAGCACAGTGTGATCTAAACCCGCATTTTAAGCACGCTATTCCGTGCCTTGAATAGCACTTTTTTGCACCCTGTGAAATCGAAACGGCCAACTTCACAGATGGACAGTAAATCATAAAAATTACATAAAATGTCCTTTTTGACACTTCGAAATTCACAACAGACAATTGGAAGAAAAGGGATAGGTTAGTATGTCGTCTAGAAACAGTGTCGTCCTGTAGAAAACGTGACGACGAAAGTTTTGACGGAACGCTAACCTACAGTTTTTGATTTGTGAATTACGTCATATATTGAAAAACGAGCAGTTCGGAGAGTAAACTCAGTGAAAACGGTGAAACAGTGCCGGAAGTTATGAAAGGAATAGCAAAAACTGTTACGCTAGATTTGTTGTCCGCCAAATAAAAAAAAAACTATATACATCAGCATACAACGGATTCAAGAAATGGCGATAGGGAAATAAGTCGAATTCTTTTTGTACTGCTTGCATACTTCGCTGATCTTGCAACAAAATACTTGCCAACAAGTTTATGGGCTACATATTCGATGCTAAAATGCACGATCAGCAGCTATGATCATGTCGATATTGATTGCTACAAAAACTTGACATCTTTTTTGAAAAAGAATGGTTTAGGGCTTCACCCGAAAAAATCACAAGAAAAAGAACATTTAGAAATTTCTTAACAAAGCGCCGGACGATGTATATTGATGCGGAAAGGTAAGTACAACCTGGACACTTATATATTTAGATCAGATTGTCCAGTAACCAAAATTATTTCTTTCTAAACATTATGTTCAGGTTGCGCTTATCGTCGGAATTGCTGGGGCATTACGGAGAGAAGCATTCGTCAACATCACTGTCGATGATGCCAAGAAAATAGAAGATAATGTTCTTCTAGTTAAAATACCCAAGACTAAGAACTACGTTTTCAAGATCATACACGATAGCGGACGGATTATTCGAGTTCTGTTGGAGATATATGCAGGCCCTACCGGAAACTTGTTCTGCTAACAGATTTTTTCTCCGTTACTCCAAAGGCAAATGTATCCAGCAAGCCGTTAGAATCAATAAATTTCGATCGATGCCGAGAAACATAGCAGAATTTTTGGACCTGCCTGATGATAAAGATTTTACCAGTCACAGCTTGCGAAGGACTTCGGCGACTCTTTTGGTGGACGCTGGTAAGGACCTAACGACGTTACAACGACATGGAGGATGGAAATCTCCAACTGTTGCTTTTGGATACATCGCCGATTCGATAAACAACAAGAAAAGAATTTGTGATCAGATAAGTAGTGGAATAGATATCCAGAAGAGAGCCAAAACAACTAATTGTGTTCCTGATACTGTGGGATAGCTAGATCATGGAGCGTCAACTTCTGGAGTTAATACCACTTTGAGATCAAAGGAGAATCAAGCGATAACTCCTGAAACTGCTACCACATCTATCTTGAAGAAAATGCAAAATTCTAAAATTTCCATTTCCTCTACACTGAAGCCAAATCAAGAACGTTCCTAAAACTGATGAAAGTATAAACTATGGTATTTCTGGTGATTGCGATCATGGGAGTTCTAAGGAAACTTGTGAAGTTCAACCACGGGAACCGAAATTCCCTTGTTTTTATCATCCAGACATTGGCCTTCATATTGAATGCTCAACCAATCATGATGCCACCTACACAAAGTTGCATTTTTAACGATTGCAATGTTCGAGTCACTGGTTCCAGTAGTACTTTTATATTTAATAATTGCAATGTTAAACATGAAGCTGTGCAGACAGAAAACAACGTAAAAAAAATTGTGAATGTAATTCGATACACCGTGTCAACTTGTTTTGTTGTTATTTGAATTTGAATTATAGACATTCTGTTATGTTATGTACATTGCTCAATAAATGTACGTGTATCAATCAAATGTATACTCTATTCATTTTATTCTATATAACTCATCTGTTATATGTATTCTAGTTTTCTTTAATCAAATCTTTGCAAAAAAATTGAAAAAATGGCGAGTTGATGTTGTGACATAACGTGTATTGAGTTTAGGTAATAATTTTAAAACAATAATTTCATCCATCGGCGGGTTCNTCCATCGGCGGGTTCCCCCCCCCCCCCTTCCCTGCCCACCCCGCGTCCGGGGCGGGCTTATGTCACATGTGCTATAAAATAGTATACGATACTTGTTCCCTAAGTTGTCTATTAAGGTAACTACTGTACTCCAGTGGAGTCAAAGCACGGTCCGTGAAAAAAAACCCATGAATCTTTAAAAAATGCAAATCCCATATGTACGAGTTCCTGAGACATTAATTTCTTTAGAAAAACATCATAATGTTAAGTTTTTAGTAAAATATCGGAAGAATAATTAATAAAGAATTCCCGGTATTGCTAATACCAACTGTTAAAATCACCGAAAATAATGCTTCTAACAGATGCGGCTGAAGTCGCTGCACAATTTGGCAACGTCGTATTATTCGTACGTCGGTATAACGTAGCTTAGCAGTCCACGACTAGCGTAGTCACCGATCGCTCCACATTGAAAAAATGGCGGAGCACAAAGTACGACTGCGAGATAAACAAGGCCGATTTTCGACAGAAAAAAAACATGCGGTCGGTGGTTGTGTAGTATTTGTACAGTAACTACTTCCCATATTGATAACAAATAACACGACCTGAAACCGCCTACCATTTTTCGTTTCGTAAAATTATTTATAATTTCATCCCATGATACTTTTCAAAATGACCGCCCGAAATGAGGTTACGAATATAGTCTCTTCCGTGGAAGCGCCGTTGTCAAATTTCTATGGCCGACTAGTAAGAACGAGTATTTAGCCTGCACTTTACGTACTTTGACATTAAATATCTCATTTACCTGATGGTGAACGCACATTTTTTTTTGCAAACACTTTCTTATATAACAATTAATGGGATCAAATTTTTTCTGACACGAAATCTTTTCGGAACCGTGCTTGAAAAGTCTCTTTATTCAGGAATGTCTACGATTCCCTATGTTCTCCCGTGTAAAACGAAAGAATTTCGAGTAATTATATCTCTGTTATGAGATGGTCAATAATTTTTTAATTAATCGTGGAAACGTATGATACCATGTAGAATGACATAGTTTTATTTCAAAAACAAATCTTTTTTTTCCCTTAAACAGTAGTTACCTTAATGCACGGAATGCACGTCACACGTCTCGTAATATCCTCTACTAAAAAGTTCATGGGCTCAAATGTATCGAATATATCGGAATTATCGATTTCATTGTTGACGTTTTATTCGTGCTGTGATTGGTTGCTTGAAAATCTCAAATTTGGAGTTCCGCTCTTCGGTTTGGAAGATTCGGCTGTCGGTTTGACAGTTGCGTGTATACGCGTGTGGTTATGTGTTCCCATCAGAATGTTCGCGATTCACGATTTTGAGAAAAAAACGGGAAAGCGGAGGCCTCCTGACGCGTTTTCGTAAATCTGGCGGTTCTGAGTTATAGAAAAATTCCTTCCGTGTGTCCTCGCGAAGAGTGCTCGTCGATTCCGTTTTTCACAAAAATTTTATTCACGATTATCGAGAAGAAAACGGAGGCTGAGGCCCCCTGACAATTTTAGAGCTGTTCTTCTCATCGAACAGCTCTAAAATATATTGGCTTTAAGAC
Source organism: Hyposoter didymator (assembly GCA_037952995.1). NCBI lineage: Eukaryota > Metazoa > Arthropoda > Insecta > Hymenoptera > Ichneumonidae > Hyposoter > Hyposoter didymator. The sequence continues at coordinate 590,550 of JBAJMU010000012.1, forward strand.
GCTGTCGTATAAGTTCAAGTTATCGCGAATAAAAGGAGCGCTGCAGCGCCACCAGACAACCGTTCGCGCGCGTTAGCGCGCGTGATGCACCCTAGTTCCCCTAATAAAAAGTTCTAGAGTCACGATATATTTCGATTGTGATTGAAGCCCTTTTATTCGTTCTGTGATTGGTCGGTCCGGTTTCGAGTCCCGCTGCCAGTTTCACACTCGCAGTTCCGCTGTCATTTTGACAGTTGCGTGTATACGCGTGCGGTTACATGTTCCTTCCGGAATGAAAGGAACATATATCACGCGTCGGGAGGCCTCAGCCTCCGTTTTTTTCTCGGAAATCGTGAATAAAAACTTTTTGCCCCGTGGCGCCAAATTTCTCGGACGCGTTTTCGTAGTTCTGGCAATTCGAGGAGATGCAGGGAGTCGCCCTGCGCGTCCTCGTGAAGAGTTTTCGT
>JBAJMU010000012.1:591817-648871 GCA_037952995.1 Hyposoter didymator
TTTATTCACGATTATCGAGAAAAAAACGGAGGCTGAGGCCTCCTGACGATTTTAGAGCCGTTCTTCTCATCGAACAACTTTAAAATAGATTGGCTTTAAGACGCTGTCGTATAAGTTCAAGTTATCGCGAATAAAAGGAGCGCTGCAGCGCCACCAGACAACCGTTCGCGCGCGTTAGCGCGCGTGATGCACCCTAGTAGCATTAAAAAACGCCAGGTCTCGGCTCGGCACTGATCGATCAACTCACAATTTATTATGGCTTAGCAATTCGTCGGATTCCAAACTTATCGGAAGATATGAAAAAAAAAAACAAATCTGGGCGACGTTATACCACAAATTATCAACCGACCAAAAACCGCAGCACGATGGATGCCCAGGATTTTGGTGCGACTGGAAGAAGGCGCAAGCGGCAAATTCCTTTTGGACAATTTCCATCATACCCGCCACTTTCCGAAAAAGTTTTCAAAACGATAAAACCAATTTACAAAAAACTGAGCCGAGACGAGTTGCTGAATCGTTGCTTAGGAGAACATACGCAAAACGGCATCGAAATTTCCAACGCACCGGTCTGGAGATTGGAACCAAAATCGTATTCGAGCGGAAAAATATCCTGACCATATCGACTGATATTGCAGTATGTGCTGTTTTAACGATTGCTTTACGGAGCGTTTTGAAAATTAGGAAGGCGCTGCAAATGGATATAAGTGTCCAGTCCTATAATTTTTGCCTCGAAACCAACGCAAAGCGAATCGAACACGCCGAACGAACTTTGACACATGCAGAAAAAGAAGCGCGCTCTGCCATGAAATCGTCGAGGAAAGCAAGTGAGGAGAAATTTTCTAACGTTGAAGGATAGCTTTATGGTTCTGGGATAGCAGATTAACGGTAAAAAATTTTAAGTCATGAAATATTTCCTCCCGTCATATGTAAAACTAAAAACGCGCAACCACAATGGCACGTAGCATAACTCGAACAATTTTCATTCTTTTGATTTCAAATTTTGACAAAATCTTTGAACAACATTTCGAAGAGAACCACGTAGGGAATTTTCAACAACGTAATTAAAACATTTTTTAGTAACACATGATTGTCTTTTTTTTTCGCGAAAAAAATACACTTACTGCTCGCCAATTTTACAAAAATAAATATTTTAAAAATCCCGTACGTCATTCTCTAGCTTTAACCATATAGATATTGGAGAATTTTTCATGTTCTAAGTCATAATTGCATCAATTATGCTGCTCGCCGCGGTGCGCTTTGAATTCGTCATGGCTCCAGAGAAATGGCTCAAAGCATCGCCACTTTCGAATATATTTGGATGTCAATTTTTTGTAACATTCTTAAATAAACATTTAACCCGGCGTGTCTATACTGAATTTCCGAGAACACGGTGCGTATACTGGGTACTTTAGAAAACAGTCGGGTTTACAAAGTTTTAGAGGCTTCTGAATAAACTGAAAGAATTCTGGATTATTTATTGAATTATCTACTACATGGCCCAGCAGCTATCAAACCCAGAAATTTACGGGTAGAAAAAGCCTACCCTTTATGCATAACAGAGAATTTCGAGTTTAAAATTTTGACTGTTCCTTTAAAGACCCAGTATACACACGCCGGGTTAATAATATGCTTGAATTGTATTTTCTTATCGCCTTTGTTTCCCACCAAAAAAAATCGTAAAAACAGCGTTTCTTAAGCCCTTACAGTAATGTTGGCGCAAAAAAAAAGAATTTTGTCGAACGTAATCCAACAAAATATCGATCTTTTATAACAAAATTTTCTGTTAAGTGAACGATGCAAACTTAAACATTGTTATTTTGCACTACGGCAAACTAATTCTGTGAGCGATTTTGATTTCAGGGTGAAATACAGCCGAGGAAAGGTTGAGAGATCGATGAAGGTGAAATGTCACGTTTTATTTTATTTGGCAGACAAGAAGCAGCATCGTGTATAGACACTTGAAACGTTAATTGCGTTTGAGGTTGATTCTTGATTAGATGAGGCAAAAGGAGGATAAACTTCTTTTCGAGGTGGCGGCGGCGGGAAGGGACTAGCGAACCAAGGGCAGCGAAATTGCAGCCCGTCATCATTATTTAGTTTGAAACGTAAATTCTCAAGTATCTGATACGCAAGATGGCTCTATATATAGCCCGAGCTTGATCCCCGAGTTACGTCGACAATTACGCTCGCCCGCGTAACGTACAGCAGTCGGAGCGGGAGATCGATTACGGTATGCGTGAGGAAACAGAGGGACCTGGAGAAAGAGAGCGAGAGAGAGCGAGAGAAGCTGCGACTAATGATGATGATGACATAGAGTTTGCTCCAAAGACGATGAAAGAGAATCGACTTTTTAGCCAGAAAATTTCTACGATAATAGCAACATCCAAAGAAACGTAATTGTCAAATTTTTTCATTATTTTCATCAAATTTCGAAAAGTCTCATCAATGAAACGGTCCAATACTTAAAATAATCATCTGGTAGCATTTGTTTTGGATGAGACTGTACATCGAGATGATGATTACGTAGACTCCGGAGACAGGGATGAGTGGTTGATTGCCGAGCAAGGGTTGACGATTAATTCGTGCGATGCGTGGGTAGAACCTTGCCAAGGTATAGACTCAAAGCAGCGTAGAATTTCTGGTCATATGAGATTTGGGATCCTCGAATACACTCAAAATTCGAAGGAGACAAGATTGTGGGAAGGATTATTGACAGAAAGAACTTTCGTACCGATTTTCTCTTTTGATGATAAAAAAAAAATTCGATTTATTGTCCTGACCAAATATTGGATAAAAATCTGGAGCACTGCTCGAGAAAAAAAACAAGATTTCGTTGCATTTTAACGATGCAAACTTCGACATCGTAAAAAGTCATGGAAAATAAAATTCGAGAAGGGCGATTAGGAGTCGGCAATTTTTTCCAGATAATCGATGACGACACACGAAGGAAGGGAGACGAAAGAAAACTCTTAACTCATTGATTTGAAAGAGAACGACGTAATGTCATTTTTTCTTGATCAGAGCTCAAGATTCTTTTGCAATACCAGGTGAGCTGCGAGGCGAAGCCCGCAGGCTCTAAACGGTACGGCTAGCTTAGTGTATGAACTAGGGTGTTTCAAAAAAAAATTCATATTTTTTTTTGCCGAACTAACTGGTTCAGATCTTACTTTGATGCAAAAGAAGTAAGATCACCAAAGGAAAGCTTGAAATAAAAATGTCTAGAGGTGTCGCACGCTCATTGTAGTTTTCCCTTTAAATAACATGGGAAATATTACTCTGCGTGTTCACAATGAGATAGCTTCTTGACGGCGACTGTTATCATTTACTTCACAGCGTGTTTCCGTAGCAAATTTTACGCTCTACAAATAAAGTCTCTTGCAAAATAATCATAAATCTAACCATTTGATAGTTATTAACTTTTCAAGTAGTATTAATGATGAATTTAACCGTTTTTCAACTATTTCTGCTAAACCATCAGTTTTTAGATCATACTTCTTCGATCTTTTATGTAGAGCTGTCAATTTGCAACATGTTGACTCCTGGACGCGTTCGCTAATTTCATGAACTGGAAGTTGAGGCTTATAAAAATAATTAATTACAGAAAAACTCATTTTAAACTGCTTTTATTCCGGAAATCGACTACTGATCCTTTTACCGACGGAGCTAATGGCAGTACCAATGTTTTCTCGATTAAAAATTAAAAGTCAAATATGGAAATCCTTCCATTCATAATCGTCACTTTTTTATGCAGAAAATACGTTTAGTTCAAAATTAAATCGCAATAAAATAAAATAAATTTGATTAATTGTGAATGAATACCAGGGTATCACTTGTTTCCATATTTTTTTTCATCATTTCAATGGATCAAGAGACGCGGCAGCGGCTCTACACCAAGTTTCAATTATATAAATAAAGTTTGAGAAAAGTTTTTGTGTTATAAATTGTTTGCTGGCGCCTAATTCCCGAACCATGACATTTGCGAACTCGTCCAAGAGTCAATATGTTGCAAATTGACAGCCCTCCAAAAAAGTCCAAGAAATGTAGTCGTAAAACCGACAGTTATGCAGAAATAGTTGAAAAACAGTGAAATTCATCACAAACATAACTTGCAAAGTTAATAACTATGAAATGGTTGAATTTAGAATTATTTTGCAAGGGACCTTTTTTATAGAGCGTAAAATTTGCTACGGAAACACGCTGTGAAGTAAATGATAACAGTCGCCGTCAAGAAGCTATCTCATTGTGAACACGCAGAGTAATATTTCCCATGTTATTTAAAGGGAAAACTACAATGAGCGTGCGACACCTCTAGATATTTTTATTTCAAGCTTTCCTTTGGTGATCTTACTTTTTTTGCATCAAAGTAAGATCCGAACCAGTTAGTTCGGCAAAAAAAAAAATATGAATTTTTTTTGAAACACCCTAGTATGAACAGTAAAGAAATTTTTTTCAAAATTTTTAAACTTTGATTTGACAGCAATTGCTAAAACTTTTTTTTTCACGAACTGCCACTGCAGCTACCACTAAATATTTCCATTTTCGAATTAGCTTTGAATTGGTAATGAGCGATTTTCTATTTATTCTCATTTGTTCGGGATTGAGCATCATTTTCATCGGTAACGCGAGCATTCGGGTCGTGGTTCGCGCTCTGCCGCTAATGTCGCCACGGGACGGGCGATACACGGGACCGACAGGCAACGCGAGGCCCTTAATGCTAAGTTACGCTCTGCCACGGGCGTCGCTGCAATCCGGGCAATTATTCACATTTGGGGACAACAGTCATGCACGTAATCGATATTCATCGATCGCCATGATTGACACCTCAGTCTTGGATCACCGGTGGGAGTGTAAACACACGGGCCATTTTCTCCTCGGGTCCCTTTTCTCCACAGCAGTTCACACCCTCGGGTCAATTCGAGCCATACAAACTCGAATTAAGCGGGTTTCGGGAAATATCGTCATATTAATCGTTAATGGGATGCGCTCTCACCAGCCACAGGAATATTTTCCCTAATTCCTTCGGGATCGCCAAGATAACGGCAGATTACGGGAAAAACGGGTCAATCGCACCGGGCACAATCAAACGGTCCTCATCCACAACGAGGTCGATGTAACGCACGGGTCTGTCAGGCTATTCGCGCCTTTGGGTGACTCGAGACTTACAATTTCGAGTCTCGGGAATTACTTTGCATATTCGCATGGGACGGGCTACTTTAGGCAATTCGCACCTTTATTTTCGGCAATCTTGCCACACTTACGGCACTTTGCATTCTTCTATTACTTTCAGGATATATTTCGGGCTCTATCGCGTATATTTCCCTCATGTTCACGGGTCCTTCATATTTCACCGGGCACGCGGCGGTCAACCATCTTGACCGCTCCACGGAAGTTTCGGACACCGGGCCTTGCCTCACACCACGCATCGGGACATAATCGGACCATCTTCGCAAACCAATCACTGTACTTACTAAATAAAACCTAGCTTTTAATACTTTACCGCTCGCTCTTATTATTTTAATTTACAACCAAAACCGGATCCCGCACAAAACACCATTCTTTGGTTGCTTGTGAACTTTAAAAGTGGAAAATATTACGGAAAATGTATTTTTTTGGTTTGAGTTCCCAAAGAAAAGAAAAATTATTGAAATGCAATACAGCCTAAAACCCATTCTGATTCACGAGCTTTATCCCTGTGAAAGGTTCATCAAAATTCGTTCAGTGGTTTTCGCGTGAAAATTTTGTAGTAGTATGTTTTTGTACAGAGTATTTAAGGGGTCGTGTAAAAATGTCACGACGATGAGGAAGCTCGTTATTAAAAAATCAACATTCTGTTAAGAATAATTTTCAAAACAATTACAAAAAATATTTATCAGCAAACTTCATTTTGTTTCCTCTGCTTTCAGTATAGTGTAGATATTGAAAAATTGACAGGACAAAAAAAAAACTTATCGCAAAGTTATACCAGTGTCCTTAAGACTAAGTTTGACTATATTAAATTTATCAGTGTTAATTGTTAAATAACGAGCTTCCTAATGGTCGTGAAATTTTTACACGGTCTCCTAAATACTTCATACAAGAACGTACCAAATTTTCCGAATTTTCTTAACATCTGCGATCTGGGACTCAACATCCTTAATCAAAGTTTTTCAACGATGTTGAAGTTTGCATTGTAGCAATGCAAAGAAATTCCGTTTTTTCTAGAGCAGAGCTCATGATTCTTAGTCAATATTAGGTCAGGAAAATAAAACGCTGATTTTTTAAAGATCCAAAGGCAAAATAAATACGAAAATTGTCATAATTTTTGAAATTGAACGAACAATGAATAGAAAAAATATTTTTCGGTGGACAGCAACGTAGGGAACTTGAGTGTCTGAAAAGAAATATGAGGATTCGTCTCGTTTGTAACGACGTCGCTTGGAAACGGTAGCGAGATGACTTTGGTGAATTTTCGATTTTCCTCAAGCGAAAGCTCTCGCTGAATGTTGATGGAATACTGCTCGATAATTATTGATCCGTAATGGCTGACGTTTCGAGGAGAACAAATAAGAATTAAAAGATTGTCGTTTCCGCGCGAGGACCGAATGAACAAGTGTAAAGAGTGTTTAACAGGGTGAGTTGCTATATAGAGTGCACTTGGGGGCGAAAACTTGGAGCAGGGCTTGGTAGGAAAACAGAAATGATGATAACGATGATAACACAATAAATATAAGACTGAGGGTGTGGGGGTGGGCACGAAAGGAATAAATTTAATCGAAGCAACGTGGAGGGTTCGCGAGTTCTCTCTCCCCCATCGTATTTCGCATCTCGCCGACTTGAACTTTATATTTCGAGGTAGAAAGATCTTTATCGTCCCGAAAGCAACGATAATTTTTCACTTTCGAACATTCATGAATTTTATTTTCTCCGCCCCTCTCCCCTTATCAGTCTCTCCATCCAATTGCTTAGAAACTTTAGCGATAACTTCAGTGCCAAAAATTTACTGCTACGCGAGATCAATCTACAACTATTTTCAAATGACTAACCTGCAGATTTTTGAATCGATTTGACGAGCACAGAACGCGCAAGAATCTTCTGAGCGCACATTTTCTGCCTGTCTGTGTCAGGCTACCGTTTGACGTTGATTCAGCGACCATGTTTTCCTTCCCAACACTAATCAGGCTGCACACACCGAATTCGTATCCCGCGCCCATCTTCAGACAAACAACAAAAACACCAACGATCGCATTGTTACAATCGGATATGAATAAAAAATTTGTTTCGTTTTTTTTTCCAGTGTCAAATGAAAATCCAACTCAAACATTGTAATTAGTTGGCAAATCGATAGTAACAGCAATTATTATGAATAATAAATATTATTATGATTAATAATCATTATTAATAATAAATAGTATTCTTATTAATTATTATGGCTATCAATTATTACAATTCTTGATTATTATTAATAATTACCATCCTTATTAATTATTGTTGAGACTAATTATTATTTTTATTAATTGTCATTGCTAATAATTATTATGGCTAACGATTTCTATAATTCTTGATGAATAATAATCAGTAATCATTAATAAATAATTTCTTGCTAACAATAGTTACTAATAATAATTAATAATGAGGTCAACAAGGTTTTTTTTTTATTTTGGAATCATTATTGTTTATAATTTTCCGATCCCGCAGGTTGGTGATCCCTTTGAAATGAATAAACCGACATTGGCGTAATATAATAGAAAGGCTGCATTAGCAAACAAGTTGGAAAAAAAAGCCATGCAATTAAAGGGCAGGCGCTTATGGAAAAGATTGGGAGCCCTTACCGTGACAATGGATGGCCGTGGAGCACCGGTAAAGTGTTCGATTACTTCCCAATTCGATTTCTTCAATGGTGTGTGAGGTGTTCTTGGTGTGTTGGGCGAGTGCGGCTGCGAGCTTGGTGTACCGGCGCGAGAATTGGACTCGCGATCGAAAAGCAATGTGGTTGCGGGTTTTTTTCCATCGACTAGCTCGCCCCCGCTCGTAACGTGTTGCCTCAGGCTCGCCCATCTTCTCGTACTCTTGCTGACTGCGCCCGTGATAGACCGAGGACCAAGTTCGCCCTGAAAATTACCAAGGGAAAAAAAAATAAGAAACATGAATGGAAGTTTCGTCGGGAAAAAAATCGGCTGAGATTGCAATTTTTTACGCGATTATCATGCACAACAAAAAAGTATCTACAAGATGCATCTCTGCAAAACTCTTCAGTTGCACCGAAATGTATTTGCAGTGGGAAATATAAAAATCTTTTTGCGGTTCAATTTTTTCTTTTCCAATCAACAGCGGCGGGAGAAACAATTTCCCATGATTTTTCGGCGAAGGCCTGAAACTGCATAATTACCAAAACCGGTGCACAAATTTTCCACGAGCACTGCGTCAATTTCCAAATAGAGGCGAAAGCTTAAGCCTTCTGTTTCCTTGAGCAGATTTTGAGATACGGCTTATCAAGTTGGAACCAGCAAACACGAAAAAAATTAAATTAAAATGGCGAATAATTGAAAGCTGTTTAAGTAGTGTGGAGCTCCAAATGAATTGTTTGCGTAATTAATCAACTCCGCAACAGCTCTTAATTTTGGTGTACGGCAAATTATAATTGAGGGAAAAAATCTTGTGGCGGTGCCAACTTTGCAAAAATTCGAGAACGCCATGATTTTCACTAAGGAAGGGTGGAGCTCCGAACTTTTTGTTGCGCACTTAATTAGCTCTCAATTTTCAATATTTTAATTTTTTCCATTTCGCGGTTCCAACTTGATACACGTTTTTCTTATTTAATATTTGATCAGAACGATAAAATGATCATTTTATAAATTTTTATAAAACGAAAATTGTTATGGTTTTGTAAATTAGACGAACAATTAATAATTTAAAAAAACGTATTTTTTATTGGTCCCCAACGTTGCGAGTTTCAGTTTCATTGCGAGACTTGAATATCAATTTTCGTTGAGTGAGCAATTAAACTTTGAGTGCGTCTGGCAATTGCCTGGGGTGTTTTTAAACTTTTGAGTGGCAAAGTAAATTACAATAAATTCGGTTCCATAACGGAGCTCAGGTCGGTCTATGTTTGTTATTAAAGCTCGCCAAGATTGCAGATAAAGTTTGTGAGCCAGTGAAGCTTCAGAGGCAAGAGTGTACGCGCGTGTACATAAAAGTTCCGCTGGTACTTATTTCTCTTTGGGCATACAACGTAGACGTATGTATAGTGCGTAAAGTATTCTCCTTCATGTAAAAGAATACTTTCACCGGAAGGCAGAAAGAAAAAAAATGGAAAGCACTGAGGGATCGTACAAAAGAGGCGTATAGAGGCAACGTCCTTTTCCGGATTGAAGCAGCAAAACTTGACGCATGCGAAGAGTCTCCTTAGTCGTTTGAGAAAGACTTCTGGCTCGACCAAAACGCGGTTTCCTACTTTTTTTCTTCCTTTCAATATTCCCCTCAACACGAAGCCAACATTTTGACGAAACGATTAAACTCCTTGCACAACTGCGGAGCGCATTGTGCATGGCACAAAGCCGACAGCACACACGTTCAACGCCATCTGGGTAAGTGCAAATGTATGCGACAACGTGAATCCTATGAATCAACGTTTTTTCCAATTATTAATCGTGTCCGTATGCTTGAGAACGCGAAAAAGTAGCTTCGAGAATAAAAGAACGTGAGGCTCTGATTCGACGACTTTTGTCGAATTGTATACGAACATCCGTTGTATATTTTTTATTTGGTACTCCAAATGCTGTCCGAGCGAAATACACCGAAAAAAATATATTTTATTAATTATTTTGATATTCGATGCACGCGTTGCTATTTTATTACGTCAATTTCAGCTTTCGAATGAAAAAGAAAACTGTGCTATTATCATTGACAAATACTGTATGAAAATTTTGTACTTTAGTATAAAAAATAATATGACGTTGAAGTTTGCATCGTTGGAAGTCAACGAAATCTTTTTTCGTTTTTATGAGGAAGCTTATTATTAAAATGCGGGATCTAATTACGATGATGAAACGATCGAATTTTGCGGCCCGAAAAGTAAACCAGCCGAGGAATTTGGATGATTTTGAAAATTCAACAAATCATCAATAAAAAAAAAATATTTTGCGTAGCATTCTGACGTTCCGAACTTCAGCTTTATAAGCTCGAATCAACAAGATTTAATCAAAAGTTGCAAATTTGATACGGAAAAGAAAGTATAACGGAGAATCACGAGAATTCCTTGCAGAATTATTTATTGGACTGAGAAATACGAAGATGCTAGATTTTTCGAGAAATCGATGGTACATCGTTGAATTACAACGAAAAAACCATATTTTTCATTAATTATTCCGATAATGGATACACTCGTTGCAATTTTTTTTCAAGTGAATTCAGTTTGCGAATGGCAATGAAGAAAGTTTTTCACTCTGCTATAGAAAATATGATGAGTTGTCGTTGCATTCCGATGCGAACTTCAAGATAGTCATATGTGCGAGTGTTTAAAAATTATTATGTACTTTGGGGCAAATGGTGGCTGAGAGCATTGAGCTTTTATGCTGATGGAGTGATCGAAGAGAGGTGATCGATGCAGAGAATGAGAAAGAGAACGTTGTAAAAATAAGCCTTGGGGAGATATTAGCGCGTAAAAGCAGAGAGCGAGTGGGTATAAAAGTTCCTTTTTTGTGGCTGCTGCTGCTGCGCGTATGAGAAAGCCATGCAATGAACGCGAGATGTAAGTTAATCTTTGCGTAAGGGACGACGGAGCCCAATTACAAATCTCATCACACGAATAGAAGCTGAGGAGGTGAAATGAGTGAGAAAAAACGTGCCAATGTGTGTGATTCGGGATCGAGCCCGCGACTATTTGACAGGGTTCGATTATCCTGTATAGCTTGGAATAGAACGGACGAAGGTTGGGTAGATAAAATAAACCGAAGAAGGATTTAATGGGTGCCGATGTGTTAAAATCATGGGAGACACTCGAATGTAAATTTTTCTACACGGGAGAGTAATTTGTACGAAAAGTTACTGATGACATAATAGTTCCCTCATACTATATCGTCCTTTTGAATGATTTCAGCAAATACATTGTCACGGCAGCGCCCTATATATTCTTTTCCAAACTCTTTCCCATATTCGTACCCGATACCTCATATCCGTTACCAACCATTCTCACACTCCAAACTCCTAGCTCAGCATCCTAATCTTATCTTTGCATTCCTCAGCGCCTTCTTTGTCCCACGAGCCTCAACTTCTCCTCCGCTTCATCTCCCCACTACCACTTCACCAAATCATTCTCCTTTATTCTAATCCTCGACTCCTCAGTTCTTCACCATCCTTCGAACCACTTATACACTGTGCACTCCCTCATTTATACCAAGTCTTAATATATTTCACCAATAACCATATTCATTGTCTCATTTATTTCATTAATATTATTATTTCACCCTTGCGACCCGGCCATTACAACATAGTAGTTTTTCATCTGTGTCAGATTCTGTCACATCTGTGTCAGAAAAGTGTCAAATTCTCGCTATTTTCAATAAAATATGAATTCACCCTGCGAGTACAGACTGCCATTCCGACCCCAACAATTTTCTGTCACCGATTGTTTGGCATCAATGGCAACGAATATTTTGGCATTTAATTTTCTTTTTTGTTGAAATAGAAAATTTATGCAACAAGTGCGGAAATCGACGAATTACATCGCGCGTCAAGTTGCTGCATGAGCTGAAAGCTTATGATGCATATCAGCACGACTACGAGTATCCAATTGAGCAACGACACTCGTACGATACATGGTCACGTACCATGGTCACCGTAAGGATACATGTCTAGTCCACTCCATTCCATCCATGAAAAAAGTATGACGTTGAGGTTTGCATCGTTGGAATGCAACGAAATTTTTATTTATTTCTTGATGAAGCTCTTTATTGAAGTGTAGCATGCAATTGGGATAGTTAAGGGGTTACATACAGTTGGAAGGCCAAAAAAACTCGTTTTTTTTACGAATTTTTTCCAGATAGGGATTTCATTTGACGAGGAAAAGCATAAGGAAGTAAATGAAGTGTCATCTTTTAACTCTCTATCGCTATTTTTTATTTAACAAAAAATTGCTTCAGATAGCTTCTTTAGTTGATCTCGTGAAGGTCCTCTAAAAAAAAAGGCGTCTTGCGGTGAGCATGAAATCTCCCATTGGGATCAGCTGAAATTCAAAAACCAAATAGATTTGTTTAGTGGATATATGAATGCTGGGATTGGACGAAGGAATAGTTGGAATTTCCAATTTTGATGAAATAGCGGCTCCTCAAAGACGAAATTTCAATTTTTAAAAGAATTTTGGTCGTTCCATGGTTAAAATAAAATAGAAATAATTTTCTGGAATCTCATTCCTTCGTCCAATCCCAGCATTCATCTATCCACTAAACAAATCTATTTGGTTTTTTAATTTCAGCTGATCCAAACAGGAGATTTCATGCTCACCGCAAAACGCCTTTCTTTTTAGAGTACACAACTACAGAAGCTATGTGAAGCTATATTTTTAAAAATAAAAAATAGCGATGGAGAGTTGAAAGATGACACTATATTGGATTCCTTTGCATTTTATTCATCGGATGAAATCCCTAGCCAGAAAAAAATCGTAAAAAAACAAGTTTTTTTTGGTTTTCCAACTGTATATAACCCCTTAAACGATCGATTTCCGCGACCTAACAAGTATATGAGCTCAAAAAATTTGGGTGATTTATAAATTTAAAAAAATGATCAATAGAAATAAATACATTTCGTTGCATTTCAACGTTGCGAACTCCAGCCTCATAGAAAAGTTGAGTACGAAATAAAATTCTTCAAATAATTGATGAGGTTAGAACCGACAGTAATATGGATGCGCCGTTGACGCGTGATTGAAGCGATTCTGCCGAGTTAATCGTCGGGCTATTATTCGGTTGGGGGACCGCTAAGCCATGTAAGCGCAGAAACAAGAACCAGAAGTCATTGAAGTAGAAAATAAAGGGATCGAATAGTGAAAATTCGCCGGGACGGAGACAAAAATAGAAATGTCAAATACACGAAGTTGCAGTCCGAGGGTAAAGTTAATAATCGGAAGAAGCGCGAATATTCGTGAGAAATGAAAGCTGAGCCAACGCAAAGAAGGCAACTGGATAAGTTGCTTGTTATGAGGGGGCGACCGATCGTGAAGAATGTAACGAGAATGAAAATGTGATGAAAAAAAAATAAAAAATAAAAATACATGGCACAGTCTAGAAAACTCGTGGGATCCATAAAAACAAAGAAAATATCAAGGGTCTCGGTCTATAAAAGAAAAATGAACTGGCCGCCTTGTAAACATGCGCCGTCGGTGACGTGAAACCGGAAAAAACAACAGAAACGCATGGGGTAGAAAAGAAGAAAAAAAAAGCAATAACTTTCCACCGAGGGGACGAAAATTTGTCAAAAATCAATTTGCTGACAATATTATTGAAAAAAAAACATATACTGCCAAGACCCGTCGCGACTCTAGAATTTATGACGAGTCGATAAAATCATTTCGAGCCAGTGATCGTTCAAAAGAATTTTCCCGATCGTTTCCACAGTGAGAGCCAAAGTAACTTTAACGAAATGTTGATTGAAAAAAAAGACGAAATAATTTTGGTAAAATTGACAAGTATCGCCGAACCTAGACCATCTTCGTAATAAAAAATGAATGAAAAAAAGAAGCGCGTTCTATTTATATAAGAAAATATATATTAAGGGTGGCGAGTCGGTATTTTTCGGAATTTATAAATAAAACATTGGCTCGGGGTAGTGTCCTTGAACCTTCTGTCTGTAATCGTTCTCCACCCTCGCGTCCGTTCCTCCCTCGGCCTACAATTTTTCAACCCTTGGCGTCCACTCCCCGAGACACATGTTCGCGCGGGGATCCGGACCTGATGAAAGTAGCAGGCCGAGGATCCCGAAAGCAAAGCCAAATTTCATATAAAATCTCATACATATTTTTATATGTACGGTATATATTGCAGGAGTGAAAGAGAGTGGAACATGGCGAGCTGCTGTCTCGTGTGTTTAACCCAGTCACGAACTTGAACCATACAATTCAAAATCTCGTTGGTTTTGTTTTTGGTAAGACGTTGGAGTTCGAGATTCAAAAAAAAAAAAAAAATTCTCAACACGAGGACTCACGTCCATCTGTTTCCTAAACTTTTTCCGGGCCATTAGCCTCAGAATATCCGAAAGAATGTTCATTCACACTGGGTAAAAAAAAAACGTCCATCCGTTCCTTTCAAACGAATACAAACGCGAAATTCATTCGGAAAGATTTCGATCATGATATGAAAATTAAAAAGGGACAACCAGGGATTGATTAATTCGAGCGTTTATACGTTTTCTTCGCCATTAGTGGACGTCGAGACGCGAACCCCCTCGTCCGCGCAATCTCCATCCCTTTCTGTCTCACAATATTTCTCTCATCCCCCAAGCACGCCTTCCACGCAGACTTTTGTAATTCAGGCTAAAAGTGTCACCGCGTGGACAACCAAGATTTATTCCCATTGGGCGCCTCGAGACGTAAATATTTCTGTGCAATTTACTAGTCGCGTGATACATATGCAGATTGATGAAACTCCAAATATGTTTCATGCATTCGTGTACTCAAATATTTAACATCATTCATAACCATCGAGCGGCGAACACAGCGTTTCGTATCGCTCGCCCAAATTCAATCAGGTGCTTCCATAGGTTTTTATTCATTCATTCCCGACTGCCTGCAGCGTAAAAAAACGGTAAAAAAAATGATAAAATTGAAAAATGCCAATTTACGCAGTATCAACAGAGAAAAACAAAAACCTCTGACGATGTTCACGAAATACATATTGTTGAAGCTGCTAGGAAATGCAGAAAATTAAATTCCTCTATCCGGCTTTTCCTTTTGCTTCGTAGAAATGAGGCAACATTCAAACTTGCACTTCATTTCATTGTCTGATATTTTGTTTTTTAAATTTTTTACTACGAAGAAAATAATAAAATTGAATAATTTCAATATCTGCAGTAAAAACCGAGCCAAATCCTGAAACCTTAGACGATGTTCACTGAATACATTTTGTTGATGCGAATAAAATGAAGTTTCCAATCAATCCTGAAAATTTAACTTCCGTTTCAACACGCTATTCATTTTGCTTTGTAAAATTGAGGCAATATTCCAAGGTGCACCCCATTTCATTACCCAATGTTTTCACATTCCTTTTGCTTCCTCATAGAGGAAGCTATATGCGATGGTGAAATTTTTTTTTCCATTTTCCAATGTCAATGTGTTTAAAATGATCCAAAACATCGAAAAATCATATCTAGAAAAAATGGGCGGATGTGTGTGTGTGTGTGTGTGTGTGTGTGTGTGTGTGTGTGTGTGTGTGTGTGTGTGTGTGTATGTGATTGCACTGTAAAACGCTTATAACTTGGGAACGGTTTGAGCTGCAGGGCTTCCGTTTAGCAGAAATGTTAATCCAGCTTTCCGTTCTTTGAGAATTTTCATGGAATTGCTAGAAAAATCCGAATTCTACGTCATTTTGAAATTTTCAAGAGAAAATGTGTAATCGCTCTCGCTTCCACAAATTAAAAGCATTATTATTTTTTTTTTTTATCATAAGTAAAGTATTATAGGAAGGTTGGCATTGAATTTGGGAAATATCGGTTGAACGGTTTAAATTTTATGGGTTTCCCCATTTTACAAAAATCTTGGTTCTTCGAAAAATCGTTCAACCGCTTTACACAAGTTGTAGTATATTGTGTATACGTCTATACCCCCCTCTTTACTGTCTAGTTATTTCATTTTTAATTAAAAAAAACAATAAAATTGAATAATGTGCGATTTGTGCTGTGAAAACAAAGGAGAAAACTAAATTGAACCCTTTTTTCAAAATGGCGGAAAATGCACGAGGAAATTTTGGTCGACAATTTGAAGTTAAGCTTTTCCAAGACCCCCCCCCCAACTAAATATCAAAGATTTGGCTTTCTTGGTCCATTTGCATTTCCGGATGTATATAATGACTGGACTCTCCTTGATTCTCTGGATCAAGATTTTTAATTTCGCTTCGTAAAAATGAGGCAAACATCAAAGTTGTTTCTACGTCCTGTTGCGACGAGGGTGATTTACAAGTCGAGCATTCAAAACATGAACGAAACGAGTAAACTGGCGTCCTGCTGCCCGCCAGGGCGACCCATAGCGTATTTATTTCCGGTACAAAACCGGAAATGTCGATAAGGTCAAATCTACAACGCGCGAATATTGCCACCCGTTACTTTGGAACCATCATTGAAATTTATGCGGGTCTACAGATACGACGAATGCGTTTTTCTTTTACAGATCTCGAGGCCACATGGAGCGTGAATTCTTTTTTTTTCTCTTGTGCGAATAATGGTTTTTTTTTCACAATTTGAAAACTGCAAAAAAGAAGATAAATCCTAGCGAAAATCAGCATGAATGCTGTTTACTCCCACCAAATAGTCGTTTCTGTTGACAAAATTGAAGGTAGAAATTTTTTTAAAAGTTGCCAAATAGCGATCTAGAGAGGAAAACATCGCCCACTACATTCAGCTCAATTCTATCATGAAATTTTACGAACTCTAATTTTATGCGTCGCGGAAGTAAACGGAATGAACTCTTGGTCGTCTTTGTAAAATCTTCCAACGTAAAATCATTTCTGAAGTTGAATTCTCAACGAACAACTCTTACGTAGAAGTTTGAGAGTAATTATCCGACCCGAAAATTTTTAGTGAAATATTCGTCATAAGTGTACGAAAAATTCATTTTCTGTTCATTTTTTGTGAATATTCAACAACCACGACAATTTTCGTACCGATTTTCTCTTTGGATCCTAAAAAAAGCTCGTTTTATTGCCCTGACCAAATAATTAATAAGAATCACGAGCTCTGCTCAAGAAAAAACAGAATCTCGTTGCATTTCAACGATGCAAACTTCAACATTGTGTGTAAAACGAAAGTTTCTAAATTTTGTGATTTTTGGAACAATTTACATCTAATCACCTTAATTAATTCTAAATTCAAGCGAATAAGCAAACAATTCATTGAGTTTATGCGATATTTCCCAGGGGCATGTGTGCGTGAATCAATCGTGAAAAGTGAAAGATATTTGGAGCCACATGGAGCCAGAAAATTTTCCTTGCCGGACAAGTACTCCGTGATAAGCGTTATTATTCTTTCCCCGTAAGCCACGTCCCAAAAGTAACCGAGCTAAAAAATACACAGAGTGAATTATTGAAAGAAGCGAAGAAAAGTTTGCCTCGTAATTCTCAGGAATACGATTTGACCTTTGGGAAAGAAAAAAAAAATAAACCGAGCGCATCAGTAGGCGTGTCATATTTCCCCACGGATTTGGTATTTCTGGTTCTTCGCTAGAAGTATACAAATTGCTTTTACAATTTCAATCTACATTCCGTTCAAAGTTTATTCGTAAATATCATTGATTCTCGTGTTTCTCGTTGGAACATGAATTTAGCATAATAAATCAAGATGTATAATCATTATTTACCGACTGCTATTGAAAGAGAGTTTAAATGTGCAAGCGGCGCTCCTTGAGTATGTTGATTCTCAAATCGCCAATTATCAGAAAATTCTAAAAATTTGGTACGTTTTTGGATGAAGTATTTAAGAGACCGTGTAAAAATTTCACGACCATCAGGAAGCTCATTATGAACAATTAACATTAACAAATTGAATGTAGTCAAATGTGGTCTCATGGAATCTGGAGTAACTTTGCGACAATTTTTTTTATTCGACCTCTCAATTTATCAATATCTACAAAATACTGAAAGCAACGGAAACAAAACTAAGTTTATTGATGGACATTTTTTGTATTTGCTTAAAAAATTGTTCTTAACAAAATGGTAATTTTTTAATAACGAGCTTCTTAATCGTCGTGAAATTTTTACACAACCTCTTGGATACTGTATACAAAAACATACTAAACTTTCAGAATTTTCTCATCATTTTTTATTTCAACCCTTGGTGGTAAAGTAATGATGATGGAAATCTTAAAATTTGCTATTTTTTACACGAAGTATTCAGGAAGTCGTGTACAGCTTTCACGACCATTGAGAAGCTATTTATTGAACAATTAACATTAACAAGTTCCATAGGTACTCCGCGTCTTACTGCGCTCTCTCGTTCTCTCAAAATTCGGTTAAAATCATCCGGTCCTTAACTTCGAGGGCTCGTTGCTAAACGAATTAAACGAGAACGTTCCATGTGGACGTATAAATAAATATCCACCGAAATCGGCTCGCATGTTTAACTTTTTTTCATTGTGTCTGACCATTGCCAGTGAAATTTCCTTGATCGCGTCTTCGTTGTTCTATTTCCGAAGATCTATCAGAGAGTGAAAGGATTTATTTTTGCCTCGAGTAAACTGAGATGTAGCTTCGCCAAGATGATGCGTCGAGTTTTCTACTGACGCAAGCGAATGGTTGGAACAATTTTTTCGAGTTAAAACCAAAAAAAAAAATCATAAAGTCGGTGCCACATACTGCGTGACGAATCGTCATCAGGAGCGATTGCGCAATAACATTTTTTTCTCATATTTTTCTCAAACCGCGATCGCTGGACGGAAATTTCACTAGCACAATTAAGTCAAACGAAATTCGAAAAAAAAACAAAGCAAATTGAATATTTTTTTATTCCCCAAAAGCAAGACATTTTCCAATCAAACAATCGGAGCGAAATAAAAAAAAAAAAAAATCGGCAATNTTTAATCTTTTGCAAACACAAATGAGTGCAGAAACGTTTCAATTAGGCAGGCATGGAGTTTTATTGTTTTCTATTTGAAAAGAAACAATAAGAGCTTTAAAAAAAAAAAAAACGTTTTTATTGGATCATTGGAGCGAATACGGAACTGATACAAGCAGAGCAATCGTAAAACCAGGTGAAACCATATGGTGGAGATTTCAAAGCTCTTTAGCCCACGTCATACTGCTCCGGCTTGCCCGCGTTGACCGCGAGTATATAAATATATTAAATGTAAATACATACAGACGCCGATACGAATGCTGTGCATGCAGGTGTGGTGTCTGTGTGCTTTTCAATATATAGGTTTCATCTGTGCAAGAGCATTTCGTTCAACTTTTATCCGAAACTTTCGGAAGCAAGTGTGTCACGAGAATGCAGGAAACACTTCACAACCTTGGTATTGGCCGTAAAAGCTCTTTCAGTCGTTGTAACGCGATGACAGAATGAAAATATTTCTTGTAGTACTCTGTACAAACGATGAGTCTATTTTGCTGTTATAGGACGAAAACGACTTTCGACTAACGGTGAAATTCAATCGATCCCTGACTTTGACCCTGTAACGGAATCGTTTCGACCTTGTATTTAAAAAAAAAGACAAATACAAAAAAGTGTAAAATGAATTTTTTTTAACCCTTCGAGTGCGCACCTTTCACAAGTGTATCTTGGGTCAATCTGACCCGAGTCGTTTTTTGAATCGTTTTATTTCGCCAGATATACATTTTTTTTTTTTGTAGGGACGTTGTTTGCGATGAATTATATTTTTTACGAAAAGGAAAATTGAATACCAAAAAATTCGTTGCCATTGAATGCAAAACAATCGGTGACAGAAAATAATTGGGGTCAAAACGACCCAGTTTGCACTCGAAGGGTTAAATGTGTTTGCCTTCGAGTAGAAAAAAAAAAGAAGAAAAACAGGAAGCAAACTGGAACATATAATTCGTGCGCAACGTTTTCGTGTCTGGAGTTGAAAGTATTTTTTCCTTTAAATATAGTTGCGAGTTTTTTCATAGCCTGGTTCACGTTGAGTTATGAAAATATGAAAAGCGAATTTTACACCCACCGAACGGATTCCACGCGTGGACATATTAAAAGTTGGTGCTCCACGAACTTTGTGTGAGACTGACGCAAGTTCGTCAAATAATAAAGCTCCATGCTTGTACTTTATTTCCAGTGACAATTAAAGCTTGTTTGCTGGCTGAAGAGCTTACGAAACTTTCTGTCTCGAATCGAAATGGTATAGACTATCCGGACGTACATAATCCATTGTCGTAACGTGTAGACTTCGACGACTAATGTCTACGTAATCCGAGACACAGATATAACTTTGGTTCACGGTAATTAAACCGATACAACGAGACAGGATTGTTGCGAAGGCATTGAAGGAACTCCTTGATGGTGAGTATTTTAAATTTCCGAAATTATAACTTCAAGAATACATGGGAAACGTGAACCAGATTTGACCTTTTCGAGTCTCTTTGCCGAGCCTTGCTTAATTTGATAATAATTCAGGAAAATGCCACATCGTATTACACTGACGTTCGCAACGTTGGGCTCCAATGAAAAATACTTTTTCCATGAATTGTTTGTTCAGTTTTAAAAACCATAACAATTTTCGCAGCAATTTTTCCTACGCATCCTAATCAAATACCGTTTTACTATCCTGACAAACATTCAAGGTAGTATTGTCGGTTTCAGAATTACCGTTCAGAATTTAATGGAGTTTTGCATAGTAGGAGATTATGATAAGAAAAATATCCAGTCAAATTTCCAAGAGGCTGCAGGGAACCAGAAAAAAGATATTCGCTTTGTCCATTTCATGAATTTAACACTGCGATTTCATACATTTCATTATATGTCACAATGAAAACTGTGATTTCTTCTAATTTATAAGAATCCGACATTGTAAAATACAATGAAAACTGAGATTTATCATGCTAAAATGTTAACCCTAGGACGGTAACTTAATTTTTTTTGGGGTCATGAGTGACCCCATTTTTGAAAAATTAATATCTCCGGTAAATTTAAACGAAAATAGTTCAACTTGGGCTCATTCTTTTCGTTTTTCAATGCAGGATCACGTGAGCCTGGGACAATTTTGTTTGGTGTCAAAAAATTAATCAAAAATGCGGTAAAACGATTGAAAAAAACGTGAGAACGAAGGGAGAAAGGGCACGAGATTTAAAGTCACCTGTGGGATCGTTTTTAACTCTAGATTACTGTTCTAGGGTTAAATGTACAAAGCTACCAATACGGATTTTTTTTTCTGGTTCTCTATAACATCTCAGAATTTGGCTGGATATTTTTCTTATCATTATTCACTTCTGTACCAAATTTTATTAAATTCTGAACGGTAATTCTAGAACGAACAGTACTAAGTCAATAAGAATATTGACATCTGTTTTCAGTATAAAAGCGGGATTTCGTTGCATTCCAACGATGCAAACTTCAGCATCGTCACATCGTGGCCTCTGATTTGTAAGAGAGAGGAGGAGGAGGCTTGCACGAGCAACGGCAGAAAATACACGAAATGTGAAAAGATAAAGAGAAACTAATAGGGACGCGGGAAAATATTGCGGCAAGTATTAAGCGAGCAGGATGGGTTGTTAGTGAATCGTAATCCGGTGTACTGGGGATACTTCCTTCCCTGGGCAGTCCGCTGCGCTTTCAACCTGGCGTCGGCCCCAGCACACGAGTGTTTCGCGTTAAAGCTCGGTTCGCTGGCTTTTTCGATTCTTTGTCAAACGAATGGAATATAGAAAACACAAAACGTATTTCGCCCTACTATGCGCGATATTGCATTCGATAGTGATGCATGCGTGTGACACGAACAAAAACGTGAAGACCATTGACTATAGTTGAAACATGCGAATATTTTGCCCCCAAAATTTAGTGCACTGCTCGATATTTTCAAAGACACGAGTTTAGAAGCGGAAGCCTATAAATAAATAAACAGGATGATAATAATGACAATAAGATACTCGTGTTTAACGCAGAAATGACGCGAGATCTACAAGCTAATGGCACTGAAGTTCGCAACCTTGGGGTCCAAACAAAAATCTTTTCTCCATCAATTGCTTGTTCAATTTAAAAAATCATTACAATTTTCATATAGATACGTCTTCGGATCCTAAAAAAGTCTCGTTTTATTATACTGCCCAAATATTGAATAAGAATCATGAGCTCCGCTCAAGAAAAAAAAACCGAATTTCATTGCAATCTGACGATGCAAACTGCAGCGAACGAATGCAACGAAAACTGAGTATTTTTTATAGCAGAGCACGAAATTTTTATACAATATTTGTCAACGCTAATGGAACAGTATTCTTTGCCATTCGAATCAAGAGACGCGGTAGCGGCTCGACGCCAAGTATTAAAAAAAAGCGTAGTACTGAATTTACTAGAAAAATTGGAACGGGTGCATTATTTAAGAAAATAATGAATAAAAAATATATTATTCGTTGAATTTAAGCGATGAAAACTTCATAACACCGAAGTTCGCAACGTTGGGGTCCAACGAAAAATACGTTATTTTATTAATTGTTTGTTGAATTTCAAAAACCATGACAATTTTCATGCCGATTTCGGGTTTGTATCCCGAAAAAGATCGTTTTATTGTCCAGATCCAATATTGAATAAGAATCTTGAGATCTGCTCGAGAAAAAAAGGAATTTCGTTGCATTCCAACGATGCAACCTTCAACATCGTGAAAACTTTAGTATATTGACAAAGTTCGAGTGCACATCATTAATAGAATCGATCACAACGGGTCTGCGCATTTTCAGGTTGACCAAAAGTTCTCAACTCTTGGAATGGTTCTAGTAATTGTGATCATTCGTCCGAAATTAACAAGGCTCTGCGTTTGCGACTTGTACATAAGAATAGGAAGATAGTTGTTGGACTTTGGCTCGAAGGACCAAGTTCCGATATTTTCGCTCGAGCGAGCGCGAATCGAATACTTTGAGCTTTAAAATGTACAAGTTAACAGAAGACCACTGCTCTAAATTCCAACGCTCGAGAGTTTAGTGTATGTCAGCTATGCGCGGCTATGCGATGTCGGCTTTACATTAGCAAGAAGAATTTGCTTTTGTCCATTTAACCTTTCAAGTGCACACTGGGTCTTTTTGACCCCAAACAATTTTCTGTCATCAACTGTTTGGCATTTAATGGTAAATATTTTAAGAGCCATGAAGTATGAACAATCCTCTAATAAAAAGTTCATGGGCACAAATGNTGGAATACTACGATTTGAAAAACGCTTCGGGTCAGATTGACTCAATATGCATTTGTGCACTCCAAGTGTTAAGTGCGAGGGGCTATTCACAACCGAAATTGTGACACCACAGTGATTGCTGATTTCACATGATTTCAAGGCGATTTTTGATAATTTCTTGAAAGTGATTTCATGAGAACTTTTCAGCGATTTCACGATTTCACGTGATTCTTTGATTTCAACGTGATTTCAAGAGATTTCATTTAACCATGCAGTAGGGCAGGGAAAATTTTTGCAAATTTTGCTAAATACTACAACACAGGTCAAACAGGTCATGTAATTTTTTACGACAAATAGTATCGGTGAAAATAATATATTTATTTTTAAAAATAGACAACAAAGGGTATGTTCGACATATATTTGAAAATTAGAAATATTTTTTAAATTGCCCATATATTTTTCCGTCGACTTGTAAACCTCGGGAAATCTTAACAATTTTAAGAATTGCAACATACAACAATGCGCATGGAAAAATATCGGCCGAAGTATAGATAATCACATCTCAAGAGCGATACATGATTCAAAAATTCGTCGTATCGTGTTTCATTTTCGCGATCTTTATCTTTGCAGGGGATTTGTTGCCTTTGCCATCTATTTTTGCTTATGTTGTGATTGCATGTGAATTCACCGATTGCATACGACTTCACATTATTTCGAAAGAAATCATGTGAAATCAACGAAATCACATTTATTTGATTTCAATCGACTTCAGCCGATTTCAAGCGATTTCCAGCATGATTTCATGCTACAGTGACACAGTGACTTCAAAAATGAATAGCCCCTCGGTTAAGTGTTTTGCCAAATCACCGGAATGTATACAATTCTATGACAAACAATCGGAAATGGGTTTGAAGTAATGTTTTATACGCAGTGGATTAAGTTTAATTAATCTCTTTATTGAAGAGTGCGCAAGGAAGGAACGACTATACGGTTCAAAGATCTCGACGAGACTGGTAAAAGGTCTTACAATGGAAAACCCTTAAAGAATAACGTCACCGTATGCAGAGAAAGAACTCTCAGTTTCTTCTTTGTATATGGTGACTGTTTACATCGACCCTTGCGTCGATTGGTTTTTGAATCATTAACTTATATTTATATAAAGTATTCTTAGGCCTAGAAGGCCGTATTATCCAACACAAACAATTAAATTCCAATAAATCGAGCTACCGGACGATAAAAAAAATTCTCTTTTGCAACGCGTTGAGTTATTTCATTTCAGTCTCAAAAAAATACAACGCGAACCAGGAAAATTTCATGGAGTTGCAAATTCAATACTACAAAGAATATATTACGGAGAATCAGGATAATTCCTTTGCACAATTTTTTTTAGGAATGAGAAATACAAAGATGCCAGACTTTTCAAGCAATCAATTATACTGAAGTTTGCATCGTTATATTACAACGAGAAAACCATATTTTTTATTCATTATCTCGACAATAAGTACACTTGTTGCAATTTTTCAGGTAAATTCAGTTTTCGAATGGCAATTAAGAAAATTTTGCACGCTCTGCTATAGAAATTCTTAATTTCTCGTTGCATCCCAACGGTGCGAACTTCAACATCGTAAAAATCGTGCCTTTTTCAACTGGGCCAATTCATCCCTTCGATTTCATACGCGCGTCCTTCAAGCCGTATGAATTAATGTGTGCGTGTAGATAAACACCTCGTGCATGACAATGCTCGCGCAATTAGACTATAAACTCAATGTCGAGCCGACATGGTTCCCCACACATATTGAGATCGTAAAATATACGACGCAGCTATATGTATATTTGCGTGTGGGGTTACAAATATCTTTTATAGAGACAAGTATACGGACGCGCAGGGATAGCGATGTGTACGAGAGAAAACATACGGCATACGGGTCGCCCAGATGTCCCGATAATGTCGTTATCTATTCAAATATCATGTCCAGGAGACTTGGCAATTACAGCAGGACACCCTTGAAATCGATCAGGAGAAACACGGCGATAATAACGAGTGCGATAAGAAACAACAGTAACGAGTAAAATCTTGGAGTTCAAAAAGATGATTGACAAGCCCAAAAAACATGAAATGAATCAAAACGGAAATGGAAATATTATTATTCTGGAGCGATTGTAATTTAGAAAACATTTCCATTTGTTTTTTTTTTCTTCGGTGAAAATATATTTTTCAATCGGGATTCTCGTCCAAATGACGTTGAAGATTTTTCTTCCCTCATCACACAGTCAAGATTTATAGTTCCTGCGTTGCATCATAAAGAAAAAACATGGCGCAATGTTCGACATCTATAAAATGACGCAAATGTGATTGAAGAATAAATCATTCCACTTCGTTATTTTGGAAACTTTCTTGACACACACCGGGTCATTTCGATTCCGTCCAAGTTTTCGGCATCGCACATTTTGACACGATCAATCTTTCGAAGGGAATTCAACCATTTTTCATCAACTGGACGATATTTTTATATGAAAAATAAACCAGGTTCCTTTTTTTGAAACAAAACCTCGTGACAGGAATTCTTTTTTTTCGTACAATGAGGTTTTTGATGAGTACGAGCGGAATTTTGAAACGTTCAATTTTCCAAAAGTCAAACTTTGCATGAATTTTCAGTAATCCACGAAATTCTGACTTTCTATGCAATCGCGTATCCAGAAACTTCCGAAGTGTTCCAACGAGGAAAAACAGCGGAGCTGCTGATGACAGGCAACAGGTGATTTAAGCTCCGGGTCAATTCGACCCAGAGTATCAATGCAGTGGTGGAATGTGAGTGTGTCAATGTCGCTAACAAATATTATCATTGCTATCCCCATTATCCAGTCTGAATAAGTAACTGACGATGTTGAAGATTGCATCGTTGAAATGCAACGAAATTCAATTATCTCTCAAGCAGATCTCATGATTCTTATTCAATGTTTGGCCAGGACAATAGAACGATCGCGTTTCTTTAGGATCCAAAGAGAAAATCAGTACCAAAACTGTCACGATCTTTTTAAACTGAAAATACAATGAATAGAAAACTGTATTTTTCGTTGAAGCCCACCGTTGCGAACTAGTGGCCGCGACATGGAAGTCACGGGGTTCAAGTTCTCACTGCTGAACGTTGTTAAAATGCAAAGAAAACTGATACATTTATGATGCTGAACTTTGCATCGTTGCATCATTGGAATGCAACGGAATTCTGTTTTTTCCTTGAGCAGAACTCGTAATTATTATTGAATATTTTTTGGTCTGGACAATAAAACGATCCTGCCTTGCCACCTAAACGTTTAATCGACACGAAAAATAGCCACAGTTTTCAGAATTCAATAAATAATTAATAGATTAAATATTTTTTGGTGAATACAAACTCTGCAAGCTTCAGAGTCCTATAGATTTTTATGGCAAAGCGTAAAAAGTTCATACAGTATTTGTCAACGACAATGGGACAGTATTCTTTGCTGTTCGAAAACTGAATTGACTGAAAAGAATTGCAACAAATTCATTGATAATCAAAATAATATATAATAAATGTATTTTTCATTCAATTGCAACGATTGCACTCGTGCAAATTGCAATTCGAAGCAGTTGACAATGTAAATCTTGAATCGCAATTATTATTAGGATCATTGAAAAAAGTTTTCATACACCATGACAGCGTCGCAGCTTTAACTTGAAAAACGTTAAAGACGCTAAATTTCAATCGAAATGTAACGATCCATTGAAAAATCCAACAAACACTCAATATTAAGTGTATAAACGTATTGTCATGTATAAAATGAAAGTTTAAAGCTTGCCAGAAAGATCAAGGTCGTGAGCGGTGGATGTACGATCTTTTGAATGCTCTCAAACGCCTACAATCTACTCGAGTGTCTCGTATAGCGACGACGACAATGACAACGACAACGACGACAACGAGGAGGTTGACAAGAGTCTAATCAACTTATCGCACGTTCCGTAATCGATCGCCCGAGCAGAGGGTTGCTCCGCGAGTTTGCACACTAAACTACTGCTGCATCATCGCAACAGGGACTGACGCCGACGGAGGTGTCGGTCTACGCGTCGCGGTTACGAAAATCAAGCGCAACATTTAATATTCACTCGATTTACATTTTCACCTTTACATCATTTTATCCAGTTTATTGAACTTGCAAGTATCGCGATCCCGTTCGATAATATATCGATCCACGATAATAATATTAACGTTCGACTAACGCGATCATGATCAATCAGACCCGAAAAACAACGATTCCGAGTAATAACTTGAATACACCGACTCGGTGCCCATAATTCCTTGGTGACCATAATTCCATCATGTCAAAGTCTGCATCATTGTAGTGCAACACAAACTCATTCTTTTTTATAGCAGAGCACCAAATTTTCATACAGTATTTGTTGAAGATAATGAGACAGTCTTCTTTGTCATTCAAAAAATTATGAATTTACTTAAAAAAAAATTGGAACGAGCGTATTTAAACTCAAAATAATGAATAAAAAATGCATTTTTCTTTGAATTCGTTGTGTTTCAACGATGCAAACTTCAGTGTCATCATAATTTCGTGTTTCCCAAGGATACATTTACATAGTTATTATAGTGTAACGAAAACTCAATATTTTTTCTAGCGGAGCACCAAATTTTCATACGGTATTCGTCAAAGATATTGAGACATTCTTCTTTTCCATTCGAAAGTGAATTTACTCGAAAAATCGCAAGGAGTGCATTAATACATAATGGAAATAATGAATAAAACATGCACTTTTCTTTGAATTCATTGGGTTCCAACGATGCAATCTTCAGTGTCATCATAATTACTTGTTTCCCAGGGATCCTTACGACATTAAATTTTGCAGTGTAACGAAAACTCATTATTTTTTATAGCACAGCACCAAATTTTCATACCGTATTTGTCAAAGATATTGGGACAGTCTTCTTTGCCATTCAAAAACTAAATTTACTAAAAAAAAAATTGGAACGAGCGCATTAAAAATCAAAATAATGAATAAATAATACATTTTTCTTTGAATTCGTTAAGTCCGGACGATGCAAAATTCAGTATCATCATAATTTCTTGTTTCCCAGGGATCCTCACGACATTAAATTTTGCATAGTTATAATGTAACGGAAACTCATTATTTTTTCTTGCGGAGCACCAAATTTTCATACGGTATTTGTCAAAGATAGTAGAACATTCGTCTTTGCCGTTCGAAAACTGAATTTACTCGAAAAATAGCAACGAGTACATTCATTATGAAAATAATTAATATAAAATAGACTTATCGTGGTATTTCAACGATGCAAACTTGATCAGTCTCATCATAATTGAATGAACAAAGTTTTCACTCACTTGATGGCTGCGTCGACTGCCACGAAGGCTGAGCCGTTGGTTCCATTCTTTCTTCGGGAAGTCTGCGTCAAAAGTGTCCATTTCGACGATTTTTTTGTTCCGTCTTATATCGAGGCCTTTTTTCTATTCGCAGCCAGTAAGAGCCAGGCTGGTAGTGGCTGAGAGAGTGAGCTCCAATTATTTCATGGTTCCGTTGATTCCATCTGAATGCTAGAACGAAAAAGTACTTGGGTAAAGTTCGTGATGAAAAAACGTGGTCGCGCAAGTTTCATTTTGGAAAAACGTTTTCCGGTTAATACGCGAGAAGCCGCTGTGCCAAATCGACGTTCATTGATAAAATTGATTTGATTATTTAATCGGACCAAGTTTAAAGCCCCAAATACACGAGACCGTGATCCATACAAATCACAAGTTTTTCTCCACTAAGATTTATTTATTCTTTAAAAAAAAAAAATTCATTTTTCGTTAGTGTCGTTTATTTATTTTATTACTACTTGTTCTTCATTTATTCCTTTGATTTATCATAATAAATGAGTCATTCGGAGCTTCTATTCCATTTCAAAAACTAATTCAAGCTCTACTTTGTCACTCAAACTTAATCGGGAGGGTTGCCAAATTTTTTCACGAAGCTAGACTCGAAATCGTCAGGATTACGACAATAAAAATTTAGTGGAAAATGAAAAATGAAGAAAAAAATTGAAAGATAAGCATTCGGTAGATTTTTCATTTTTATCGAGAGAATAAAGATTTTCAGAGATTGATTAACCCTGAGTCGGTCGTCGCACACACGGGTCTGGGATGTCCAGCCCATCCAGCGAATAGCTCGAATTTCTCGTTTTTTGTATCGAGCATCATTGAATAACAATAATAACATAAAGAATTTTTATCCATCATCCGATGCAGGCTCTCTTTCCATAGATCCATAACTACTTTCCGGAATTTTTTCAGATTTTTTAAACGACTCCAAGTACAGTAAAAAACGGTAGGACCCCCCAGACCCATGTGTGTTTAGGGAGGTGCACTAAGTGTACTGGGTTAATTTTGATAAAATTCCCAACAACTTTAGTAACTTATGTGTTATATGAATTGATGGGGTTGAGCCTGTGGTCCGTTGCGCTCACGTTTTATCGATATTTCCGCTTGTTATCTTTTCCAACAATATTTCAAATTAATTGTATACTGATAACAACAACAACGAAGAGGGATATTGCGAGAAGGGTAAAACAAGCAAGCCAGCAAGCCTGCGTATTTCAAAATCATTGTGGTCAGGCCCGATAACAATTCCAAACTAATTTAATTGTCAACGTCGAACACAAAGCGAGGATTGGCATGCAGTGGATTGTTTAACTTGTCAAGGCTGTAGTTGGAAACATTTTACAGTGTGGATATGGGGTTGCGGTAAAAACGAGCTCAGAAATAGAAGCAGGGACACATGTTTGTATGTTCGTGAGAATATGTTGAACGTGGATACGTTTTAACGGGAAATTAATGCATAAAACGATATAAATCCAACGACCAGTTGAAAAAAGGCAATTATGATTTTTTTTTCTTTCATCACAGTTCAACTGATGTATTCCCGAAAGAATACAGTAATGCAGGTGCGAATTTTCATTCTCTCTGAACCAGTAAACTGGTCAATGTTTGTAGCTTGTAATTGCGTTTCTAAATTCAATCCCATCGCGTTTCAAATCTTCTCAATGGCCCGAGGATTTTTTTAATCGTTTGCTTAAACGAGTGCCACCAACAGAAACTGCAATTTTTACAACCAAGTAATTTTCTATTACGAGCGAAAATGCTTACGAAAAACAGAATTTCGTTTAATGTCAACGATGCGAACATCAACATCGTCATTACATTCATTTGAAGAAATCCACGCTCAGGAGCGTCTGTGTAATCTCAAAATATACGAATAAATTAGAATCTCTCATGCAGTGACTTTGCTCAGTCCGTTTTTATATTCTCATTATTTCTAGAGTAATGACAGTCGCCTCTGACGATTGTATTTTCGACTCAATGTACTGGCTCGATTAGAGTAAATAATCCATTCGGTAAAACGCTACGTTGATTATTTATAATTACGAGCCCAGCACGAGTGCTAATTCATTGGATCGAAGCTTTCAAATTTAATTGAATCAATCTGCCATGGAATAATCGCTTTCTGTGGGGTTTTTTTTCGACTTTCCTTGAATATCGATAGAAATAAAGTTCTTGACAATTTTTTATGCCAGAATTGACCAACAGGAAGTGAAATTCTTTTTTTCGTCATGTTCAGGGTCCCGAGTGAATTTTATTTATCAAGGTTGAGTGTAAAATAGTGTAAACCGTGAGATCCTTAATTTCGTACTTGAAATTTCGATTATTTGAGTACTTACAGCCTTTTTATGACACTGAAGTTTGCTTCGTTGGAATGCACCGAAAAATATTTCTTTTTATTGATAATTCTTCAAATTTTCAAAATTCTCAAAAAATGTCGACTTCTTGATATATTTTTCGGGTCGCAAAAATTCTCGTAATCACATTCTGCATTTAAATAACGAGCTTTGCCTAAGAAAAATAAGAATTTCGTTGCATTTCAACGATGCAAATTTCAACCTCATGCTTTTTTTATAAATATAACGATTCGACCGACTGCGGGAGAGGTCGTCAGAACTTCACGCTTATTATTCACGAAACATCGTTTTTCAAAATGATCAACAAAACCATTTGCTCGCATCCCCCTCAAATTTGTGCCACATTATTATTCAGGACCTTACATACTTAGTCGACTACGAAAGTTTCCCTTGAAATTTCAAAATGTCACATTTTTTCAATCAACCTGTTGAAAAATGGATCAAGTCTATGAAATTCGTTGAATTTTATCAGATCAAAAAGTGCTCCAGGCTTGGCTACAGTTCGTCACACCAATTGCGATGGTCGTTTCAGATTTCCAATACAATTTTTGTATAAGTGGAGCCGTCAGGCATTGTCAGACTCACTGTTCATTGTGGTTCGTTTCGTTACATTCATTTAAATCACAATTTTCCACGACGTTGATGTGCGCATGGTTGGAATACACCGAAATTCAATTCTTTTTTAAGCAGATTTCAAGATTCTTATTAAATATTTGGCCAGGACGATAAAACGATATTTTTTGGGGATCCAAAGAGAAAATCGGTACGAAAATTGTCATGGTTTTTTTAATTGAATAAAAAATGAATAAAATAGAAAGTAGAGAGGAAGTACAGACTCCCCAAATTGGGAAGTACAGATTTCCCAAATTCGATACCAACCTTCCTTTTATGATACTCTATATATAAAAATAAATTAGCAATAAATCTTAACATTTGCAGAAGTTGGAGCGTCGACACCTGTTTTTTGAAAATTTGAAAATGACCTCGAATTCGTATTTTTCTAGCAATTCGAACAAAATTCTCAGAGAATGAAGAGCTTCTATAGATTAATATCTGTGCAAAACGGGAGCCCGGTAGCTCAAACCGTTCTCGAGTTATGAATGCTTGAATTGTACAGTGCCAGAACACACACACACACATCCGGACATTTTATCTATATATGATTTTTCGATATTTTGGGATATTTCTAGCACATTAACATTGAAACATGAAAAAAAAATTTCACCGTCACATAGCTTCCTCTATGAGGAAGCAGAAATGATTTTTCATTGGATCCCAACAGTGCGACGTTCAGGGTCATACGATGGATTTTAATTACGATATTTATAATTGAAATATTGCAACTATTTCGATCATTTGGAATTGTTTCCGCGAGAGAAATTGCTGTAGATACAAATAAAAAGAACAGTGGGAGATAAAAAAAAATCGATGGACATTAA
This sequence comes from Hyposoter didymator, assembly GCA_037952995.1. Classification (NCBI taxonomy): domain Eukaryota; kingdom Metazoa; phylum Arthropoda; class Insecta; order Hymenoptera; family Ichneumonidae; genus Hyposoter; species Hyposoter didymator. The sequence goes on from JBAJMU010000012.1 coordinate 624,010, forward strand.
TTGTAGGGATTTTTTGGATTTCGTTTGTTTCGATATGTTGAGGCCTGCTCGTGTAGGTGGAATGGTGGGAACTATCAACAAGAGTCTGTGTACCGTGTAGTATATGGGTTCGTGCTTCTCGTGCGATTTGGGTCAAACAAAAGGCGCGAGGCCGTCGAAATAACGATACGCAGTTGGACAAAATTTTTAATCGGGCACGAAGCCCAAGAAACTCATTTCCATGCCGATGTAAACGAGATTAACATTTTTTCATGACTGAATCGCGCTGATGAGCCTTGATTGAATCGCAAATCTTTCGCATTGTTGAAAAACCTTTTTACTTTCTTAATATTATTAACTTTATTATTATTCTTGTAGTTGTCGCTTTTTTTATTTTTCATCGTTATCACGAAAAAATAAAGGGAATTGATCGTCCGAGAGAGAATTGAGTAATATTTTGCGGGGTTGTAAATTGTGTAAGGGTGGGATCACATGACCCAAGGGTGTAAAAGAAGCCAACCGCCCTAGTAGGTAGCGTGTGAACCCTCTATTTTGAAATTCGGCAGTAAATTTACCCTAATGCTTTAACTAACGACAATTTATAGGAGTGTGTGAAAACAGTTTGTGAAAATCGTTGTGTCCCAAAAGGGGGACTGGGGTGAATAAGAATAATATTGTTAAAAGTTTCATTACTTTTCAAAAATTCTGACACGTATTAATTAAAACCGGTCGCTAATCATTTTGTCGATTCCATCGCAAAATTCACTGCTTATCCCCTCAATCAATCAAGGCATGAGTTCGAGGCACGATCACCGAGAGTGGAAATTCAAATAAATCGTCGACATTAAAGTTTACAGCATTTGGGTCCAACGAAAAACACTTTTCTTATTCTTTGTTTGTCAAGTTCCAAAAGCCATGACAATTTTCGTACTCATTTTGTCTTTGGATCCCGCAAAAAAAAATCGTTTTATCGTCCTGACCAAACATCAAATAAGTCGAATGACGAGCTCTACTCAAGGAAAAACAGAATTTCGTTGCGTTCCAACGACGCCAACTTCTCCAACTTGCTATAGACACACTACAATTAGCACCTCCCTAGACACATATGTGTCTGGGGTGGCCTACCGTTTTTACTGTACACTGAAAAGAAAATTTTGGAAAAGATCGATGTTTTGTTCCATACGTTCGACTAAACGTTCTTTTTTAGTAATCCCAAAAATTTTGTCATTGCAGCAAAAAAAAATTCTAGAAAATCTCTACAGCACCTCATTTTTGTTGTTCCAATCGAAAATTTTCCTGACGAAATAAAGAAATTTTGAAATTGTCCAAAAATATTTTGTTTTCCGTGTTCAACAAAATATCGACGATTTTTAACAAAATTTCATCTCCAGTGTACTTGGACCCGTCAGGAAAATCTATAAAAAAATCAAGAAAGTCGTTTTGAATGTATACAAAAAGAGAAGCTACGCTGAGTGATGAAAAATTCTTTTTTATTATTGTTATTTATGGTAATTGATAGAAAAAATGAGAAATTCGCGCTAGTCGCGGAATGGGCTGAACATCCCAGACCCATGTGTGTCTACTAAGGATTAATAGGTTATTCCAATGATCCGATAATCCAGTAACCAAAATAATCTAAAATTTTCATAATTTTTTTCGCAATGACTGCAGGAAAAATGGCTCAACCATTAGTCCATGGTTTCCATAAGAGTAAAAAAAAATGCGAACAGAATTTACACGACGATTTTAAGCTTAGCGATTCGTTAAGTAATAGAAGAATGTTGGCGTCCCCACGAGAACGTAAGATTCGGCTCGACATGGTCCTTATGACCGTGGAGTCTCTGATAGGATCCCCACGAAACGAGGAGACATTACAGTGATTTGATTCAATAAGTATCGTCGAAAAATGTCTCTTTCAGAATGGAGCATTTTCGGGGTGTATTGCGTCACTGGAAGCCGAGGGTTATGAGCCGAGCCAGTGGTAATGGCATTGAAATCCTATAAAATATAAGCAACGCAAGGTCGTTGGGGCTTAACAGTAGCAAATTATTCGTGGGGGGGCTTGTAAAAGTCTATAAAAATGAGGGACGAGGTCCAGAGGATAAAGAAAGACCCCGAGCTATATAAGGAATAAAGCTCGGTCAGTTGACTATGTAATTGTGAGAGGGATAAGTCGATGAGAAAGATAGTTCACGAGTTTTATTCCAGGAAGTTCTATTACGAAATTCAAATAATGAGAATTTGGTCCAATGCGGTGATAAAATTCTTTGGCGTCGATTATAAAAACACCAATTTTTTACCGCATGGTTATCATTTTTTCAGCCTGCCATTACATTCAGAAAATTCTAAAAAAAATGCAGGCTATATACTGTTCGAAATCTTCATCTTTGAATTCCAATTATAAAATTAGAGAAAGATAATTTTTTTTCATCCATGTTCAATCCAATATATGGACCGATCCGTCGTATGAGCTCGTACACGAATGGCCCGGGTTTCGGAGACCAAGTTCAAGTGTTAAATCGAACTTTTTATGCACGAGATGTATATACCTGTATTCATGTAAACTCTATGCTTATAAACGTGAACTTTAGTGTTCAATTACTCGAGTACTACGTGGTGGAAAAATCTTTAAAAATTTGTATTGTCATATGTATTGTTAAAGAATATATTTACCAAATTTGATTTAATTCTTAACTTTTTGAACTTTTTAATGTTTCTAACATGGTTCAGCATGTCAACGTTGTATCGTCGTGATCCAACCTCCTCAAAATAGACTTTAAAGTCATAACAAAGTTGTCGGAAATTGAACAATTACTATTTTCGCATGGTACATCCTCCAAGTTTGATAAACAGGCTTCTGGCTACGTGGCATATTTCATGAGCATGGTTTTAGCCATGGCGTACGGGAAGAGAATATTCTCGAGTATTCTCACCGCGATCTAAAACTTTTGTCAAAGACGAAAAGTAAAAAAAAAAAGAAAAACTTCAACTCCGAAGTATAGAAGAATGCAAAGGAGGAAAAAAATGAAATTTTAAAAGAAGTTTTCTTGTTGGGTTTATCTCCTTATAAACAGAATTCGATGTCGTTTATTTGATGTAAAAAGCTTTGGCCTGTGCGTCGAGAAAAATGAATGTTTGCCAAAGTGGAGGATTTGCATAGTTAGAGAAATTTCTTTTATGCTCGAGTGCTAAAAGTTGCTCGTACGTTGAAGTCTGTTCGATTGGAAAGAGGTAAAAGGAAAAAAAAACGGAGAATGCTTAAAACTTTCTCAACTCGAGTCATCGAGTGGCAGTCGTTCGATGGCAACACACACTTTTTTTACGATAATTGCATGAGAGTCTCGCAATTAGTGATGAATCGCAACTTGATTTATTTTGATAATTATTATCGAGTAGATTCTCATCGCTAATTCGAACGATTAATCTTTATCGATAGTCAATAGATACTTAACCCTCTGAAGTTTGCAACGTTGGAATGCAACGAAAAATGTATCGTTTTATCGATGATTTGTCGAATTTTCAAAACCATGAAAATTTCTCGGCCAATTTACATTTCGGGTCGTAAAAATCGATCAGTCCATCATCGATATTGCGCATTCGAATGTTGAGCTTCGTCGCAGAAAAAAAAAACAGATTTCGTTGCATTCCAACGATGCATGAACTTCAACGTCATTTTCCAATTAATTGTTCAATTTTCAAAATCAGGAAATTTTTCGTACCAATTTTTTTATTTGGATCCTGAAGAAAGTTCGTTTTATCGTCCTGAATAAATATGAAATAAGAACAGAATTTCGTTGCATTCCAATGATGCAAACTTCAAAGTCGTAAAACGAGAAACAGGCTTTAGACTCGAACATCAATGCTTGTCAATAATTATGCCACGTTTCTTTAAAACTCAACGACAAAACTGCTTCGCCATGTGGGCAGCACATGGTGATAGTTTCCTCACAATAAATGTCCCTTGGAGGAAAAACGTCGTTAAAAATGATTGAATCCGAGCGAGCAGAAAGAAAAGAAACGATCGTAATTAACAGCAATAATGAGTGAATCATACAGTCGTAATATTTTCCCTCATGATCAATATTTTCGGTTCGTGAATCCTCAAGTCTTATTATTTCCCTGCAAGAGGGCGGCAACACGTTAAAAACTTTAAAGAATTATTCGCGCGTCAATCATCGCTGAATCTTTCAATTAAATTTGCGAAATTTATTAACCAACAAATCTAACAATCAATCTCATTGAGGACGTTGTATGGAAAATTTTCTATAGACAGAATTCCTTTGAATTAGCACCGCACAAAAAAAATAGTGATGTCTAATAATAGTTCGCGGAAGTTCACGAGGTTTCACCATGTAGCAGTCGAGATATTCATTTATAAAAATCCCAATTTACAGTAGTTGTCCGTAAGAGCGCGTGTCAAAAGTTGCAATTCTCAACATCAAATATTTCGATTTCCAAATGGTAAAGCCTCTTCAAACTTTGCATACACTTTTATGTAACATCGAAGAAGCTTTATTTAGTTTTTCAAAAAAATCGGTCGTAAAATTTTTTCGAAATTTTGTTTTTTATATAACAAACACAGATTGCCTCGGACAGTCTTGGATTTCGAATATACTGTTCTTCAGTCAATTTGTGACAACTTTTTCTAATGAACTTAGGCTCGCAACCCATTTTGGATGTAAAAAAAACTGAAACCCCAAAAATTTTGATTTGATGCCCGCCATACAACGTCCTTAATTTTAGGCGCCGCAAGTTTTCGGTAATATTACTATAAATTAGCGCAATTTTATAAAATGCCATTGAAAATATTCGCAAGTGTTAATGGCATGCCACTTGGTGCGCGTTCTCGTGAAATTCGCATGCTTGATGACCTCGTCCGTTGATTTCGATCGGCGACGTCAGGCTCCGACAATTACAACGATAAATGTAGAGAAACATGCAAAGACCTTGCTCAATGCTCCGCACATCTTGACGTGCATTAACAACTATGTCGACCACTATATATCCAAAACGTTATTAAGTAATCCACGACGTTAATTCAAGCAACAATAAAAATGTGCTAATGTTGAATTTCATCGAAATGAATAATTAGCTCGTGAAAACTGTGAATAAGAAATTTTATCGATCACAGCAAACGTTAGTGGTGAATTAGTGGCAAATCTCCCCCTTCAACTTGACTTTGATGTTTTCATCATTGGGAGGCATCGAAGCAGTCTCAATCTATCAAGCAGGAAGTTAGATTTCCCTGAAGCTTTTGTCTACGAGAGCTTGGCAGGATTCTTCGCGATTTGGAAAATGAATCCACACTGCACAAAAATCGGAATGACTGTATGAATGATAAAATCGATTTATAAAAAAAAAACGAAAAAAAAAGTTATTTGCCCGTCTTGTTATTCGCACCTTTTCTGAAAAAGTGCATATAAAAGAATGAAATTTCGATTCGAGTGAATCGAAATGGAGGAAAATTTGTCGCATGTTAACTTCCCGCACGTGATACTAGTGAAGAAAATTTGCTTAGTTTTTCATAGGAATACGAGCTTGCTCACGACGACGACGACGACGTCGAAGGATTCTTCAATATCGTTCCACGAGGGCATTACCTTTGAGGCAGACATGGACTGGCGCCTCTTTGTTGTCGAAAACAAAACGATATGGACGAAGACGATCGATATGGTCCTGCTCATTCAAATGTAGAATACAGACATACCCAGTGCACTATTCCATTCGTGCTCGGATCTTGAAAAATGTGACGAATATGTGTCACTGAAGTTCGCAACTTTGGGATCCAACGAAAAATACGTTATCCTAATAATTCTTTGTTTAATTTCAAAAACCATGACAATTTTCCTACCGATTTCGTCTTTGGATCCGAAACAAATATCGTTTTATCGTCCTAATCAAATATTAAATAAAATAACTCAAGAAAAAACAGAATTCCGTTGCAGTCCAACGAGATGCAAACTTCAACGTCGTAAAATGCATAGCTCTGAAGTTCGCAACGTTGAGGTCAAACGAAAAATACGTTATACTATTAATTGTTTGTTCATTTTCAAAAACCATGACAATTTTCCTTCCGAATTTGTCTTTAAATCCTAAACAAAGTTTGTTTTATTGTCCTGACCGAGATCATTATACAAATGAGTTTCTACCTAAAGTAATACATTATGGAAACGTAAGTGAAGCTTGTGGGAATAAAATTCACTTTTCGAATTATTTGCGAGGGTGTTGCATCAATTCTCAAGAGGTCCGCATCCACCCCACCGCATTGTCTCTTCGCTGAGTAATGGAAAAAGCACAGCACCGACACATATTTCGATCGGAAGGAATGGACCCGATGGACGCAAGCAAAAGCAACTTTCGATCAAACGATTTTTCCTATCAAACACGTCATTCGCACGAATTCCGAAAATCCCAATGCACGAAAGAGCCAACAATTACGAAAAAATAAAAACAAGAAAAAGTGCAGTGGACGATAAAATTGTTTTTTGTATGTTTTCGAAAATGGACGTGTCCGATTCGCTCGTAACCGCGGCCCGAACGAACATATATATGTAAACACAGTGCTTGGAAGATGCAATTTAGCGAATTCGCGAACGCATGGAAAATAATAGAAAAACGCGCGCGAATGTGATGAAAAAGGATTGTGAAATTGAATTTAAACGCATTTGGATCGTGGAATCAAATCGACCAAAGGTTATATAATACCGTCAACGTTTAATGGCGTGTCCGAGGGATCTTGATTACACGTTGTACACTAATAAATAGTTTATGTGGCTGCTTGCGTATAGCGAGATGGATTATGATATGATACTCGAACCTCTCGACCACGATAAATCGAACGTGCTGCATCGTAAATACCTGCAATAATAGATTAATTCTAAGGCACATTTCGCGAGCATTTCTTTCTCATGGCGCATAAAGGAGCATAGACTCGAAAACTTTTCTCATTCCTTCGTATCAATCACGGTGATACCATTGTTTATATGATACTGAAGTTTGTATCATTGGAATTCAAGAAAAAATTTATTTTCGATTCGTCATTTCGATAATTAATACACTCGTTCCAATTTTTCTATTAAATTCATTTTTCGAACGGCAAAAAAGACTGTCTCATTATCTTTGACAAAGACCCTATGAAAAAGTTGTGCTCTGCTATAAAAAATAATCAGTTTTCTCTGCACTCCAGCGATGCAAATTTCAACATCGTGAATTGAAACGGTTGTATTAATAATCAAAACTAATGAATAAAGAATATTCGATTTCGTCGTATTCCAGAGATTCGACCTCCAATACAACGAATTTCATTGCATTCCGACGATGCAAGCTTCACCGTCGTTCAAAGTTGAAAAAAATACTATTTTTCGAGTTAAAATATAATTTTTCCACAGAGTATTTCGAAGGTGGTTTGTGACACGTGTCTGTACAATCGTAAGGCTAATGACTATTTAATGGATCTTTAATGTATCAACGTGAACGTAATGATTAGTACATAGGATTAGGGTACATGTTAGGCTAAAAATAACGAAGCACAAATTCATGTGAAAGCTTCCTCGTTCGATAAAGATTAATGTATTGTAAACAAGAAAATATAAATTGCGATGAATAATAAATCTTCTTCCCTCGTACAAAGGACAAGGATCGTATGTGATTGTAATTCATCACGACGAAGCAAGACTTTCGATATTTTGTTTTGTACTGTGAAATCCAAAGCACGTGGGCAATAAGATTGGCATGCAACAGCAGCAGCAGGTCGAGCGGAGAACTCGACACGAGGAAGAGGCGTATAACGAGATTGAAAGCTTCTTCGGAAGGAAAGAAGGAATAAGGAATTGTCAAGAATGTATATCTGTATCGAGATCGTGTACAGTCAAGGCATTGAGAGAATAGTGAACTTAACTCGGCAAGCTCGTTGCGGCCGTAATCTTATATCAATAACCCTGGCCTAACAAAGAAGGAAAGACGATACTCGGCAATCCCGAGATTTGATCCTTATCGATCGCAGAACCCCGTGCAGAGGTGTGCCATGGTTTGTCGTATCAATTACAAAGTTGCCGGCCTATTTTCAAGTCTTTACTTTTTCCAGCAATATTATAATTAATACTCGATCTTCTACGTTTTTCCAGGATCCCCTATTTGCTCTTATTAATTTTTTTTTTTTTTCCAGTAGATTTTTCAAGAAAATACGAAAATTTTACCAAAAGGAAAAATAAAAAACGAAGAGCTGGTCTAGATTAACATCTGTGCAAAACGGGAGCCATGTAGCTCAAACCGTTCTCGAGTTATAAACGTTTGAATTTTACAGTGCCAGAACATACACACACACACACACACACACACACACACACATACACACACACATCCGGACATTTTTTGTAGATATGATTTTTCGACGTTTTGGGACATTTTAAGCACATTGACATTGAAAACTGGAAAAAAAAAAATTTTACCGTCACATAGCTTCCTCTATGAGGAAGCAAAACGAGAAAATGATCGAATTTCCTATTTATTTTAATTTTTAAGAATGGATATTGAAAGCAAATAGGGAAATTTTAGCAAGAGGAAAGGAAAAATGAGAAAATTTTCGGAATTCCTTTTTATTTTTTCTTAATAGGTTTTTGAAGAAAATACGAAAATTTTACCAAAAGGAAAAAATACGAAAATTTTGGCAAGAGGAAAGGAAAAATGAGGAAATTATCGGAATTCTCATTCCATTTATTTATTCTTTTTAATAGGTTTTTGAAGAAAATACGAAAATTTTACAAAAAGGAAAGGAAAAAATACGAAAATTTTAGCAAGAGGAAAAGAAAATCGAGGAAATCATCGAAATTCCTATTTAATTTTTTTTAATAGGTTTTTGAAGAAAATATAAAAATTTTACGAACGGAAAGGAAGCAGAGGAAATTATCGAGATTCCTATTTATTATTATTATTATTTTTTTTTTTTCATTCACATTCGAAGAAAATACAAAAATTTTACCAAAAGGAAAGAAAAAAAACGAGGCAAGATCGAATTTCCTATTTATTTGTATTTTTTTTCGAACAGTTTTAAAGAAAATGCTACCGAAAGGAAAAATAAAACGAGAAAATGATCGAATTTCCTGTTTATTTATTTTTGTACAATCGATGTTTCAAGAAAATAGGAAAGTTTCACCAAAAGGAAAGAAAAATCGAGGAAATGATCATATCGGGTCAATCTGGCCAAGGCGTTTTCCAAGCCGTTGTATTTCGGTTAGTATGCATTTTTTGTTTTTTTTTTTTTTTCAATCTAAATAATCAAATTTATTTTTAGACCGAATTGAAAATGAAATGCCAAAACATTCGTTGCCATTGAATGCCAAACAATCCGTGACAAAAAATGTTTTGGGTCAAAATGACCCAGTGTGTACTCGACAGGTCAAGCTATTTTTTTCGTTGCTTTTCAACGATTCAATCTTCAATGTCATGAATTTATAGAGGCACGACGTTCATGGACTCGAAATGTATGGATACGCGGTAGTCACCGGAATTAATGAAGAATAACTCCGACAAAGTGACTAAACAGTGTTTCAGAAAAAATAGGTAGCCATTGAAATACAGAGAAAAAACAAACAAGTTTACTGAATTTCTCAATGGATACGGTCCATGCCCGTCAAGCTCTATAGATCGCGGCCACGCGTATTTACATTTCGAAGTGCGTGTTCCTGTCAAAACAAACCGAGCCGAATCGTGGGCCAACAAAACACTCCTCCTTTGCCATAACTCACGAGCATGGAGAAGAGCGTCTCAGAGGAGAAGAAGAAGAAGAGGAGGAGCGGAGGCTCTAATTCCACGGTTGATATTGCTCGCATGGATATTCTTGTCCATTTGACTCGAGTTCATCATGAATTCTTCGGGTTAAATGATTGAGTATAAACTGCCGAAATCTGTGTTGCGAACCAACAGTACGACCAATTTCTAAAAATAGTCTCTTTTTTTAATAAACTGTGCACATGGTCTACTGGAAAACTGCGGTTACCGTGGAACGATGTTGAAGTTCGCATCGTTGGAATGCAACGAAAACTCAACAGCAGAAGACCAAATTTTCATACAGTATTTCTCAACGATAATGGGAGAGTCTTGTTTGCCATTCGAAAACTGAATTTACTAGAAAAATTCGATCGAGCTAATTAATTGTCAAAATAATGAATAAAATATGGATTTTTCGTTGGATATTCGAACGATGAAAACTTCGATAACATGGGACCAACGTTTTTTGCGTTCTACATTCAAATTGACAAAATGGAGGATAAAAACTGAAATTTCACTGGCACTGACGTTTTTCTATTAATTGTTTGTTCAATTTCGAAAATCATGACAATTTTCGTAACGATTTTCCCTTTGGATCCTGAAAGAAGTTGTATTTATTGCCCTGACCAAATAACGAATGAGAACCGAGCTCTGCCAAAGAAAAAACAGAATTTCGTTGCATTCGAACAATGCAAACTTCAACATCGTAAATTTTGACTAACCACCAAGTCCGTAAAATCCATGCGCAAAAAATCAGATTTTTGTCGATAAAATCGACACTGAATCGATAAACGAGACTTTCGAATCACCAGACCAAATTATATCGACAAGGGTAAAGTTCGCATCGTTGGAGTGCAACGAAATCTCATTATTTTTTTATAGCAGAGCACAACATTTTCATTGAACATTTGTCCAAGATAATGGGACAGTCTTCTTTGCCATTCGAAAACTGAATTTAATCGAAAAATTTGAACAGGTGAATTAATTATCGAAATAATGAATTAAAAATATATTTTTTGTTCGATTCCAACGATGCGAGCTTCAGGATCATAAATTGTCACGATTCAATTATCATCGATGAACAATAAAAATCATTCGATTTTGTTCTTGAGGTTATGTCTCTGTATTGGAAAAGGTTCAAAAAAAGATTTGTTAATTCTACAACATTTTTTTACGAATTTGTGCCCCGTGGAACATTTGCTTGGCTTCCTTCAAAATTCAGGGAATTTGGTGCGTCTAATGGGAACAGCTGTTGGCATTCTCCGCGCAGCATTCATAGTAGTACGAAAGGACTTTTTATACATTTGTGTTTTTGCTGCTGTAATTGTACACAGCAGACTCGACTGTTGACAATAAAACATGCACGCACTTCGTGTTGCACGTGAAACTCATTGGAACAGCCATGATGGAAATTGTTTTCGTTTCGCAAATATTCAACGATGAAGGCGATTCGTACGCGATCGTCGCATTCGCACAAGCAGCCACGACTGCATCGCGCTCGGATTCGCTATGACGCCTTCCCGTAACAACCCTAATAGTCGCTTAACCGACATAAATGGATGTTGTCGGTGTACGAGATATGAAAATGTCACTGTTCAATCTTCAACTCTCTAGGAGAGTTATGAGCCAACCCTCTAATGTATAAAAACATTTTTCCTTACGTGGGAATGACGCAAAAATTTCGTTGCGCAGGATTTTTCGGCTTGAAAGTAAAAAATCTCAACTTTCCATCGAAAATCTCGATGAAAACTTTTTTTTGCGTGAGAAATGACGCGAAATTTCGTTCTGCAAGATTTTTCGGGTTGAAAATGAAAAATCTCGATTTTCGATCGAAAATTTCGATGAAAACGTTTTTTTCTTACGTGGGAATGACCGAAATTTCGTTCTGCACGATTGTCGGCTCGAAAATAAAAAATCTCGACTTTCGATCGAAAATCGCGATGAAAACATTTTCGTTTTTACGTTGGAATGGCGCGAAATTTCGTTCTGCGCGATTATTCGACTTGAAAATGAAAAATCTCGATTTTCGATCGAAAATCTCAATCCAAACATTTTTTGTTTACGTGCGAATGACGCAAAATTTCGTTCTGAACGTCGGCATGAAAATTAAAAAATTCTTGATTTTCGATGAAAACAAATGAATTTTTTTCCCGGAACAAAATACCTAACAACGATCCATTCAATTTTTTCGCATTCACGATCATCACGGTGACCTTGTGGAGAATCGATTATTCAGTAAAAAAAAAGTAGCAACACGATGAGAAAATTGCAAAAAGCATTTTAATCGCAAAGCACGTGCGCGATGCTTATGTAAAAAACACCGTCACGTTTCATTGAAAAGTATAAAATGATTAATTGAACTGTACTCACAATTGTTTGACGAAATTTTAATTCCCGATCATCACGAGTGCATCGATGTGTTGGTTGTCGTTTCATTCAAGCTTTTGGCCTTCTCGTTGCACTTTTTTGATATTTTTCACACAAGATCGAGGAAAACTTGGAAAGGCATAAAATCATCTCGAATTTGATTCGCTCTCCTTCGACGAATGGCGAAGCGATTCTAAAGAAAAAGATAATTCACGAATCATTCGAGAATTTCGTTTTTGTCCAAGTTTTTAAAATGTTTTCTTTATAAAAAATTGATCGTGCGTCTGATTGTTCGCGAACGAAATTTCAAACGAATTCGAAGAGTTCGAGGAATTTGCACGTTTTCCACGAACTTGGTCAACGCGCCTTCGGAGATTGCGATTCAATTCCGCGAAAAATAACAATTTCCTAGAAACTTTTTATAATCGGTGTGCCCCTTGGTTGCCGACCAGTCGCGCCAAAGCTCGTCAATTTTCTCGCACGGAAAATAATTCCCCACGGTTAGTTGTTTAGCATAATGTCACGAGGGAAATTCAATTTCATCGTAATGCTGCACGATACTTGCGACTAAATTCTCGCGCCCTTCGGAGCAAAAAAAAAAGAAAAACACCAACTCTCTAATTGATTGAATCACTCGAAGCGTAATTTACTTTCCAATTGTTCACTTAATCCATTAAAATCGTGTTATCACTTTCGAAGAAATTTCGATGAGTTAGCAATTAGTCTCGGAAGTTGATTAGTTTGTTATTTCAAACGCGACACTTTGTTTCGAACCATACTTCCGAAGAATTAAATGTACGATCGAAAGAAACCAAAAGAAAAAAAATATCACAAAACGCCGATTTTTCGCGGAGTTTCGTGTTTAAAAATTTTTTTTTTCGTGTTTATTTATTCACTGAAAAGATATTTTGACACATTTTTCTCTCCCTTTCGACGTAAAATCAACTTTTTATGCACCTGGAAATATCCATCAGTTAAACTTGTTTGTGATTTTTCTTCCGAAATTATTTTGATCGTAGTTTTCGAAGCGCGAATGTTTAGACACGCGAATCAGGGGGCGAACGCGACGCGCTCCGCTCGGCTGCCGCGCGGTAACTGAGCCGCGAGCGATGCGAAGCCGGAGCCTCAAGTCTCGCCGCGCGATCGTTCGTGATCCAAACCCCGCGCGCACTCGCTCACAACAGACGCGACGCGCACGCCGAATAACTCGTAACTAATAACCACGAATTATGAACAATCGAGAATTAAATTTGAAAATGAGAAAAAATAAAATGTTCGCTTGCTTTTTCCGAAATAAAATATGAAGAAATTAAATAAAAACAAACATCTCTGCGGCGCAGAACTTTTGGAGTTTTCTTTGTGAAGACTTTGCGTTTTTTTTTGTTATGCTCGTCGAATCTACGTATTTTTTGGGAATCAAGCTTTGATCGATAGACAATTGCGAGTAAGGACTTTTTTTCGGAGAACTCGACGCTGATCTTTTCGAAACGCTTTTGGAAAGTGTTAACGAGCAGTATGAGCTGTAAATCGGTGCCATTACTAATTGCTCAGTGCGAGTCAGTCATTCGCCACAAATGAGTTCCACAAAAATAGCTTTTGCCACGAAAAGAGAAAATGATTGGAGGAATCGGTGCACTAATAAAAAGGTCGCGTACTCATTTCACCGATGATTAGCGTTCGCGCTCTCCTGTCGGTCTTGAAAAATATTCGAAAAAATAATTCTACTAAAAAAAACTAATGAAGAGATTTTCATTTTCTTTCGAGCAATTTTTCAATATTTCTGCAAAGGAGGTGAAGAAACTCGAAGTTAGAAAAAAAAAATTTCTTTGCTGGTTCGGTGGAAATTTTCAAAAAATTTTCGCCGTTTTTGACTTTTCAGACGAAAATTTAATTTAATGGCGACATTTCTTGTGGTTGAAGAAAATTCATGAAATCTCTCCTTTCGAGACGTCTCGGCGAGCCTCTCTGTGTATGTAAGCCCTTAATGTGATTTCCGCATAATGGCAAGCCCACGGTTCATCGATACTTGGATCGTCACTGACGAACGTACGATGAGTCACTAAGGGAAGTGTCGTAAGAATTCCAGTCTCACGGTTACGATTAAAAAAATCACGCGTTTTCCTAGAAAAAAACATTTTCGAAAATACAAGAAGCTTAGTCAAAATTTTTTTTCCCAATGAAAATTTTGTGCTTTGAAATGCGCGTAAAATGAGAAACTGAAAGAATAGAAAAAACGAGTGAGCACGAAAATGTAAACAAGCTCGAGGGAAAGTTCCGGTCGACGCGCTTCCCTCAGCCCTCCCATTTCTCTTTCCTTCCCGAAACAACGATCGAACGGGTCAGTCCGAGTGTATCCGAGACACGAAGACGAGTGAGCGCGCCCTTCCACGCTTTATTATTTGTTTCTTTCTTTCCATCGAACAAATATAATATTATGATTATTTTTTTCATGCTATTTGCTTCGCGGCCCCCAGAAAATTGTTTGACGTGGTAGAAAAAAAAATTCATCGCTATTTACTCTCGAAAAAATTGGGCTGCAAGCGACTGAATTTTATGATCGGAAAATGCGCGATCGTCACGTGAATATTTTTTGGTTCAACGATCCGTGAAGGTCCGAGTTGAGATTCTTCTGAATTATTGTTCCTAAGAAAATGAGGGATGCGAGGAACAATAAAGAGACTTTCCCCTCAAATTATATCGTATTTATCGCGGTCTATTGAGTGGCCATATCAATTTATTCGTTGACCGCTGTCAGGCGCACGCAAAGATATTTATTTAGAGCAGGAAAGTTATGCGCCGACGAAGTTTCTGCTCGACTCGCCTGCCTTTTCGTCGGTCAGATAAAAAATATATTGGGATCGTCTCTATTTTGCCAAGTTCCTGTACTAAATTGAACGCGCGATTCGCTGCAATGCACATTCCATCCATTAAATATTTTTCCCTCTGTCTATAATAACAGATACTCTAAGTTTTGTATCAAGGCTAAAGACAAACGATCGATCCGTCACCTTGAACCTTCCTCGGGGACGTAGAAAAATTCTGGAATGCAATAACATCAACGCCTCGTAATTAGCAAAGTTTCGATTTCGTTAATTTTCCAGTTGTACAAAAAACACTTTTTTTATAATCGGGGTACGTTTCGGTCGCGGTAGAGATAAGGAAAAAAATTCTTGGGGATTTGAGGTTTAGAGCGAAATTTTGTTAATCCTTCCAGTGCACACTGGGTCATTTTGACCCGAACAATTTTCTGTCAGCAATTCGTTAGCATTTCATTTTCATTTTCGTGGAAAATTTAATTTTACACAAAACGTCTCTACAAAAAATTTAGAAAAAATATATTTTTATCGGAATACAACGATTTGAAAAATTCCTCGGGTCAGATTGACCCAATATGCATTTATAGGTATGCACTCGAAGAGCTAAACACACTGCGTTCTTAATAGAGTTCTTGAAAATCAATAAACATTCGTGCTCGCTAAAGAATTCTGTACGAGGATGGAAATAATTACAAATCTACAGTTTGCCAACAGTTTTAATTCCAACCATTCGGACGCCATGTTTGTGGCAAACTTAAGGTATAACGTTAAGATATTACTATCACGATACGGCTTTATTTGAGGTTCTTTCAAAATTTTTCATAAACGTTCTTGGCACCAAAACTAACAGTTTTCTCTTAAGAAGAGAAATTTTCTGACGTTTAGAATTTCAGATAGGATTTTCAATTTTCTATTTTTTTCATCTAAACGCGTGTGAACTAAAGTCACGTTTAAGTTGCAAGAATTAAAACGACAAAAAACATGCGACTTTAATTTACACGCGTTTACATGGGTAAAATAAAAAATCGGAAATAAAAAAGGTATTACTACCACAAAATGGCTTGATTTAGGATTTTCTTAAAATTTTGTGTAAATGTTCTGGACATCAAAACGAACAACTTTTCTATCAGCCGAAACATCTTCTGATGTCTAGAATTAGAGATATTTAATTCCCAATTTTTTTTATTTTTCCTACCTAAGAGCGTGTAAATTGGAGTCGCGTTTCTTGTGTTTTTTGTTTTTTCGTTTTTTCATTTTTCTTGCAACGTTTCAACGAAATGTCACTCCAATTCACATGCAGTTAGATGGGAAAATTAAAAAATTGGAAATTCAATACCTCACTGAAATTCTAAACGTCAGAAAATTTTTCTTTATAGGAGAAAACTGTTAATTTTGGTGCCAAGAACGTTTGTACAAAATTTCGGAAGACCCTAAATGAAGTCGTTGTGTGATGGTAATTCGTTAAATGTAGAAGATTAACTACGAAATAGTGGCGAATATAATCTGAACTTTGACTTTTTTTATATACACAATTTATACGCAGCAATACTTAAAGTTACGATCTTCGGCAGTGGATAACGAACCCAAAAGATATTCTCGGTTTATCCCTTGAGCTCAGTTGCCGTCACGTTGTCCCGGTAAATAGAAGAATTATGATATTATTTTATACATTATAATACGAAAGTCGTTTTGCTACTCGTAAACCAACGTTGTTGATCAAACTGTTTGAAAAACTCCACGACGTGATTTCGCAGGCCCTATTATCACCGTCGTTTTCGCTGCGAGTGCTCTGAGCATCTTATTAGCTTGTGAAAAACGTTGCCACCGTCAATTTGTCTCGAGACTTACCCAAACTTCTTCCCTTCCAGTTTGTAGCTAAAAATAAATAGTCGAGGACATTGAGAATTTAACATCACCACTGCTCCTTATTTTTTAGAACGTTCTCTATCCTTGAGAATTTGGATTTTTTTCAACATCGAAACTTCAGCATGTAAGTCTGTCAATTAAAAGTTTTATCGACTGGTCCAGTTATCGCTCGATTTTTTTCAGGCTTCATGGAATTTCGTGTTGTTGCCAGTTTTATTTTTGTTTGTTCGTATCGAAACGTTGGACTGCTTGTTTCAAGGTCGAAGAGATACAGTAAATTTGGAAATATCTCCGAACTTTACACGCCACCCAGAATTCCATAAACGTATAGGAATCCAGAACAAGAGTCTATAGACGGGAAGCAACATTACGTATGCTGAGGGTCAGCATATCATACGAGTATCGTGGAATCATGTTTTGCACACTATAGCAAAATATATTCTGTACCTGTGATGGTTCTATATCCTGTATATCTTATCATAATATATTGAATTATTTATTCATTGGCTCATTGCTACGAGAGGGATGTATTTGTGAATGGAAAACGAAAGGATACGCCATTTTGCTTGAAGCTGAATAACACATGGCAAATCTCTGGGTTATTTGCATGGATTCTTTCCTCTTGGCCGCCTTTCCGTCGACTGAATACCTCGTGACAAATCATTAACTCTAATGGCGCGCGTTCACTCACACTACCTGGACATCTCTCGATCGCTCTTCTCTGATTAGTGCTGAGCCTGACCTTGATTTAATGGCTCAACTTGAATTGGTTAATTGGCCGATAGCTATGATAATTCTATTTTTATCGTTTTGCATATTGGTCCCTCATTTCTTGACGTCTCTACTCTGTATTTTGTTTTTGACGTCATTATCGATGTTTGAGTGGCTTTTTCACCTTCTTGGTATTTTTATTGCGGTGGAGAGCACCGGATTGTTTATTCTCACGGCAAAATCATTTCAACGTATCTTATTCAATAGTTTTCTTTTATTACCTTTCTGTTGATATCTATTATTGTCTCTCCTAAGATTTTATTTTTTATGGTTATGGTAAAATTTCATTTCGTAATGAAATTTTTTTCTCTCTCTATCGTATTTTTTTTTTATATTGATATTTCTCCGTATACCCTTGTGGGTTCTTACGATCCCTTCCCTTTTATCCCCACTATACTGTTCCTGAGTTCCTGAATCTCTCGAATTCCCCCTAGAGTGTTACGCACAGCCACTCTTTCCTAAAATGCACTATTGTATCGCATCCACACGAGGGCCAAGGGAAACTGTGGTAAACCTTGGCCGATACAGACGGCTATATTTTCACTGAGTTTCAGTTGGTCATCACCATCAGAAACTCAAAGAAAACTGCCTCGCGCTCAATGATTAATTCGCCAGATGGTACATGGCTAAGCGGTCACCCAACCAAGTACTGACCGAAGTCGATGCTGCTTGACTTGTGTGATCGCCGGAGCCTCGCACCGACCGCGTAAAATTTTCAATTCTCAATTTTATTGCTACTTTAATTCATACAATGTTTTTCTAATGTTGCGTTTTTTCAAGGTTTCTGTATTGGATATTATTCCATTTGCTCTACGGATAAATCTAGGGCAGAAAAAAAATACATATTAATTGATCAATCAATCAATCTCTCCCTCGAACCTTGAGGATAGGATCGCAAGCACAGGATAATAAACTGATCGAGGAGGAAACGCTTCGTGGATGAATCTTCGATTATGTATACTCTCATGAAAATCATGTTAAACTGGAGGATATGATTTTTGGGTGTAACTCACTGAGCCTTGTTGTACACTCCCGCTCAAAAGTATGGGTTCACTTATCGAAATTTTCAGCCTCGGTATAAGTTCCATATCTTGGTGGGAAAAGGTCGTAAGAAAATTTCATAAGCACCGTTTTGAAGGGGACAGTTTTAGCTTCACTTTGTCGTTTTTTACAATTTTTTACAATTTTTTTTATAGTCCCCACGCGCTTTTGAACAGGGCAGTTTTTTGATGTTTTTTTGCGCTCTGGAGACGGGCTCTCTGGCTACTAGAAATTTTTTTCCCTATTTCATTCATCGTAGTTTCAAAGAGGATATTAAACACTGCATTTTCGTTTTTAAAAAAGTATCGTGCGATTTTTTCTCGCAAAAATATTCTATTTTTTGACAAAAATTGATCATTTTATTCAATTCGGCGTATCTTGAAAACGGAGGGTGATCGGAGAAAACATCAGGAGGGTGGAAAGTTGCAATAGATTATGATGGACCTGGTAGATTCATTTCAGAATTTTTTTCCGACATTTGTTTTTTCATACTCTTGGAGTCAAAATGATTCTCATTTTCTCATGATTTTTGCTTTTCTTAGACGGCGGAAGCATTTCTTTTATTGGTTTTATCACCATCTTGACGTAATTTGAACTAAAAAATAAATTTCTCACAATTTTTTGTACGTTTTTTTCGTAAAAAAAAATTAATTTTAAAGATATCTACAACTGCGAGGTAAATATTTACTCGGCCAGTCAATCCTTGAGCAACTACAACTTCGGTCTGTGTCTTCAAGTACCTCTGCAACAGCCACAAACAAAAATGCGATGTGTATACACAGAGACAGTACTGCATACACTGCAATCCAAAGTTTTTGAGGCTGCAGACTCTAAACTTTTTTTTTAACCAGCACGGTTACTGGAAAAATCAAAACTTTTTTCCAGTTTGGGGAAACCTGGTAAAGCGTAGACATGCATCTTGCGCTTTAAACGTGTGCTCGGTTACTCGTAAACTGGGCAAATTGGCTTGTACAAAAAGTTCAAACTCGAGAGTGATAAAACCTGTTATTCATCTTCCTGGCAATCCAGAAAGAACATTTGCTTACGAAATTTTTTACGGCCCACTAAAAATTCGTTCGAAATTATCTGCCTTCAATTTTATAAATAACATCCCGCCAATATAATTATGCGCCCACTTTTCTCACTTCATCAAGATAAAAAACTAGCGAAAAAATACTGCAAATTGAAATTTGCAATTGGCTTCCTTATGGAGGAAGCTTTGAGTATCGTGCATCTTAGGCAACTTGAGGAAGCCATTTGCATATTTCAATTTGCAGCATTTTTCTACTTTCTTGTATTTGCATTTAAATTTAATAATTCCGACAAGTTTGCTCGAAAGTACAGAGGGAGTACTGACTTACACATAATATCTTACAAGATTTCGATATTTTTCGAAAAACTAAGATTTTTGTGAAACTCGAAAACCCATAAAATTTAAACCGTTCAACCGATTATTCCCAAATTCAATACCAACTTTCCTATGAAGATACTCTATTTATAAAAAAAAAAATTAATAATAAATCTTGAAATTTGCGGAAGTTAGAGTGTCGACACCATTTTTTTGACAATTTCAAAATGCCGTAGAGTTCGTATTTTTTTAGCTGTTTTGACAAAATTGTCTGTGAACGAGGAGCTGGTCTAGATTAACATCTGTGCAAAGCGGGAGCCATGTAGCTGTAACCGTTCTCGAGTGACAAACGTTTGAATTTTGCAGTGCCAGAACATACACACACACACACACACACACACACACACACACACACACATCCGGACATTTTTTGTAGATATGATTTTTCGACGTTTTGGGACATTTTAAGGGGGGAGACCAGTTCAGGAGGCCGAAATTTTGCTGTTTTTCGTGAATTCTTTTAAACAGCGGAGGAATAATCAGAAAATTTTAGAAATTGCACGGTGTTTTATTAATGTTTTGAAGTACACTTTAGAATTTTTTCAAAAAAATTTTGCCGGAAATAGTGGCGTTAGAACGTACTATCCATGGACGATTGCCATTCCGAGTATTTTGCTTGCGGACATTCCTGAAATCGCAATTTTTATCTATAATCGTCACAATTTTTTTTTCCGTTAACAACATATTTCCTAAGAATATGAACCAAACTGTGATAAAAAAAATTGAAAATTGCATCTTTTTGAGGTGTTTGAACACAATGTAATGCTTTATAAAAAAAAATCACCTTTCTTGCATATAAAAAATATATTTTTAATAACAATATAATCCCAGAATCAGGTTCATATTCTTGGGTAATATGTTGTTAACGAAATTAAAAAATAGTGACGATTATAGATAAAAATTGCGACTTCAGGAATTCCCGCAAGCAAAATACTCCGAATGGCAATCGTCCATGGACAATACGTTCTACCGCCACTATTTCCGGCGGAAATCTTTTGAAAAAATTCTAATGTGTGCTTCAAAACATTGATAAAATAACGTCCAAGTTTGAAAATTTTCTGATTATTCCTCCCTTGTTTGAAAAAATTCACGAAAAACACTGAAATTTCGGCCTCCTAAACTGGTCTCTCCCCTAAAGCACATTGACATTGAAAACTGGAAAGAAAAAATTTCACCGCCACATAGCTTCCTCTATGAGGAAGCGAAAAACGTTTCGTTCATTAAATATCCATTGTTTACCATCATTTTGAGAATGGAAAACAAATCCATGTGCAGAGATGGTGGAAGGCAAGTTCAATGTGGCACTGCAGCTCGCAGGATTGAGGTACAACAAAAACCACGTTTTTCTATCAATTGTTTTTTTTTTTTTTCGATTCCAATCACCATTACTATTTTTATAATTATTTTGTCTTCGGATCCTACAAAAAATTGTTTTTTTGTCCTGAACAAATATTGAATGAAAATCACGAGCTCTGCTCAAGAGAAAACAGAAATTCGTTGCATTCCAACGATGCAAACTTCAGCATCGTAAATTTATGTCACTGCAGTTCGCAACATTAAGGTCCAACGGAAAATACTTTCTCGATTAATTATTTGGTGATTTTAAAAAATCATGACAATTTCCGCACTGATTTTGTCTTTGGATTCTGGAAAAATTGTTTTTTAGTCTTGCCGAATTGTTACGTCATCCCACGATTTCCTCCTACCATTCTACAACAACACGCCACCCTACTAAGCTATATTTCACCTCATACTAAAAATCTTCTATCTTACACTAAATCTCCCCAACCCAAACGACACTCGCCGAGACTACCAGCCTCCCGAATCCCCCAAAATGAAACAATCAATACACACCTCGGAGGCCAAGCATCAAAGACGAAAATGACGAAATGACCGAAAGGACAAGCCAATTCTTTCATCCCACTCCGCTGGAAGTCCGAACCTCCAGCGAGGTAAGAAGACAGCCGATGGCCCGATGAAGTGTAACCCCCTGAACCATCTCAAGATTCACCCCAGGAAAACTCCGTCCACAATGGACCGTGGCATGCGCCATTGACTCAGCCCCTGCAGGAAAATCTCTTCTTATTATCACCGGAGCGAAAGGAAAGTATGACTCACGCCATGACACAAGACAACTAATGCAATATCTATCGGCGCCAAGGAGTCGGCCCGATAAGAACAAGGATGTAATAACCAACAATTACAACCACGAGGACAAAACAAAAGAAAGGCGAGTAACAAGGTCAGCCGAACCCTTTTTGTAATATGGCCAGTATGACCGGACGTCTTCATAAAATACAGTTACGTCATCAAAAACAAACTTCTTCACGATCGATCAACGCACGAACCAATATGACATTGAGAAGACATTGGGAAATCTCCCCAACTACCCCATTACTTCTTTTCCAAGCGACGTCATCCAAATTGAACCACATCTCTACCATCAGGAATAAAAATTCAATCAGACCACAGGCCATTCGAGAGATAAGGAATTAAAAGGACTAGGTGGGAAGCTCAAGGTCAAACTTCCCCGACTACCCCACGTACACTTCCATAAATCGCGATGTGGCAGGATCTTCCCGAAGAACCGAGGAGTCGCGTCATCTAAATTTGGAGAGGGAAACCCCATCCTCACTATCCTCTAATAAAAAGTTCATGGGCACAAATGTATCGAATATATCGAAAAAATTGAATCCATTGTTGACATTTTATTCGTGCCGTGATTGGTCGGTCCGGTTTCGAGTCCCGCTGCCAGTTTCACACTCGCAGTTCCGCTGTCATTTTGACAGTTGCGTGTATACGCGTGCGGTTACATGTTCCTTCCGGAATGAAAGGAACATATATCACGCGTCGGGAGGCCTCAGCCTCCGTTTTTTTCTCGGAAATCGTGAATAAAAACTTTTTGCCCCGTGGTGCCGAATTTCTCGGACGCGTTTTCGTAGTTCTGGCAATTCGAGGAGATGCAGGGAGTCGCCCTGCGCGTCCTCGTGAAGAGTTTTCGTGGATAGCGTCGCTGGATGATTTTTTATTTGCTATTTTCGAAAAAAGTGATTTGGAAAATTTCGACCCCGTGGTGCCGGGAGACCAAGACGCATTTCTCATTGGGGTTCGGAGGGTCAAGTTTGTCGGCCGAGGCGAAGCCGAGGATTACATGTGTTCTGAGACTTTCCTTATTTTCCTGCCCTAGGTGTGTAATATACTATTTTTACTGCGGTTTGCAAATGAAATGGGACCTTTTATTTTTTCCCTCAGAATTTTTTTTTTTTCGAAGGGGTTTATCCACGATTTTCGGGAAAAAAAATGAAAAATTACTGGCCTCTATGGTGATTCGAGGCAATGCAGGGAGTCGCCCTGCGCGTCCTCGTGAAGAGTTTTCTTCGATAGCGTCGTTGGTTGATTTTTTAATCGCTATTTTCGAAAATAGTATATTACACACCTGGGGCAGGAAAATAAGGAAAGTTTCAGAACACACGTGATTGGTCGGTCCGGTCGACAAAACATGTGTTCTGAGGCTTTCTTTTTTCCTGGCCGAGTAGTAGATACGATTTTTCGGCCCGGAGGACAGAAAAAAATGATTTGGAAAATTTCGACCCCGTGGTGCCGGGTGACCAAGACGCATTTCTCATTGGGGTTCGGAGGGTCAAATCGATCGTTTTACTGGGGTTTGCAAATGAAATGGGACCTTTTATTTTTTCCATCAGAAATTTTTTTTTTTGAAGGGGTTTATCCACGGTTTTCGGGAAAAAAAAAATTAAAAATTTCTACCCCCTATGGTGATTCGAGGCGATGCAGGGAGTCGCCCGGCGTGTCCTCGCGAAGAGTTCTCGTCGATTCCGGTTTTTCAAAAAAATTTATTCACGATTATCGAGAAAAAAACGGAGGCTGAGGCCTCCTGACGATTTTAGAGCTGTTCTTCTCATCGAACAACTCTAAAATAGATTGGCTTTAAGACGCTGTCGTATAAGTTCAAGTTATCGCGAATAAAAGGAGCGCTGCAGCGCCACCAGACAACCGTTCGCGCGCGTTAGCGCGCGTGATGCACCCTAGTTGGAATCAAAAAGTACATAAACCGAAGAGAAACCCTCAGAAGCGTCAGTCTATTCAAGCAGTCTGTTACGCAGTCCGTCCAAACGGTCAGTCCGTCAGTCAGTTGTCACTTCTGGAGCTCCAAAACTCAGTATCAACTGGGCAACTCAGTACTAACTCTGCAACTCAGTACTAACTCTGCATCTCAGTACTAACTCTGCATCTCAGTGCTAACTCTGCAATTCGTCCACTTCTAAATCAACTTCGAATTCAACTTTTACTCAAACGCGTGGCATTTCAAACTCCAATTCATCCCATCGGAGCGAACATTCATCGAAATTAATGGACACTTTGGAATCGTGACCCAAAACACAATTAATCAAAACGGTAGAAAAAATGTACGATGTATTATCCTCTCATTGTGAAACGTGTAAAATAATCATTTGAGAGGGGCTATACTTCCCCTAAAAATTGTAACTCTGTGCTAACTGCTTTCCGGATCGCCGTTATAAATCAGTCGATTGTTCGATAAGGGAACCGAAGGAGAATCGTCAGAGAACCCCAGTATAACCAGTGAGTATCTCATTATTTCACCTCATCATAGGAGATAAAGCTCCACGGCCACTCCCAGCACCTTACATATTCCCATATGGCAAGACGTGACTTCCGTCCCATGGTGAAGGGCTTGGTTGCTTTAACCTGAAAGAGAAGTCAATACCGTGTTGCGTTCTCTCCAAAATTCGATAAGCTCACGGGGACGTAACAGAATGTCTAACAAGAATCAAGAGCTGTATTCAAAAAAAAAAAAAAAAAAAAAAAAAAA
>JBAJMU010000012.1:649924-667619 GCA_037952995.1 Hyposoter didymator
TAACGTGTGAGTTGCGAAATCTCAATTTGAAAATTCCGGTCAATATCGATTGGAATCGATATTGATCGAGTCGATTCTCCACACTTAATGATCGAGATGAAGAGTGGTCTCTCGCTTCATACGGATTGCTCCCAAAATATTCTTCCTCTTTGGTCTGGGATGTCAACGGAATAAGTCAACCTCGAGGATCTTCCCGTCTCCCTATCAGACTGTCCAGTCGAATCATCAAATTTATCACGGAGATCTGTCTGACGAGGAAAAATACAAAAGGACGATTCAAATCCCAGAGTAAGAGCCAACGAGGGACAACCCCAGCCCCGAAATATAGAAGATCAGTTTCAAACTCATTATGGACGAAAAAACCTTGTAAAATTGTGAATTTTGTATGAGTGATTGAGTGATCGGAAGAAAAAAAGCAATTTTTATGAAGAACAAGCGAAATCTGTTAAAAATTAAAACTTGATGAATGACCTTTTACAAAAATAGCGATTTCCGAATAATTAATCAAAAAATTATATAATTTGAACGTTAAAAATTGTGAATGTGAATCAGAATGAAATTTTTACAAAGCAAAAGTGTAATTGGTCACAGAAAAGTAAATGTAACAATAATTTATAAATAACTATGAATAAAAATTTAATCGACCAAATTTAGACCATTTTGCAACTTATAAACGATGGGCAGCCGAGTACCTCAAAACTGTGGGCGATAAAAATATAGTCTCATTCGAAAATCAGTTTTTTCTACGTTTACGAATTATTCGCTTAGATTTCAATGAATTACAGTGAAACAATTAACATAAAATTAATCAATTTTTCGGTGCAGCGCTATGAATTCATAATAAGAACAATAATAATCATAATTATAAACAGAATTAATAACCCAACATTAATAAAAATTATTATTATTATCTACACGTTAATAATGAGAAAAATTGTTATTATTATTGGACTTTTTTTGAACTCTATCATGCAGAACCTCTGCAAAAATTTTACAGCTTATGCGAACCCCAGCCCCATTTCTACCCAGTAACCGGCAATTTTTGCATTTTTATTATGGAAATCCTACTTCTCAGCCATGTTTTAATTTTGATGGGAAAACGATGTTTGTATTTTTTGTTTTTTTAGTGACCCGCGCTGACTTTTGAGGGATGCCTGAATTTCTTGGGATTCGTATGAAACGGAAGAGTGATAGAATTATATATCTTTGGGGAGAGTTGATTTGACATGCGCCCCGTTTGAGTCGCGCGCATACCGAAAGTTTGCACATGCGCCTGCTCGACGTACAGCCCTATCGGGGAAGAGAGATGACATGCGAAAGAGCATCGACACAACTCTCCCCTCAAGAGTTTTTGTAGCACGTACAGATAAACGGTCCAGATTTTAACAAAATGAAAGAAGAAGGCATTTTTTTTCATAACATTTGCTTCTCCATAGTGTTGACTTGTGAATCAACGTGCAATCAATAGAAACGGTGGATAATAACGAATGCGGGAGTGGCTCGAGGCTCGTCTCACATTCGTTACGTTTTACGGGGAAGAAAAATTATCAACAACCCAGCCCGAGATAGGATTTTCGCCGAGAGGCGCTGTCAGGTTAGTTTTCTCTTGATTATAACGTAAGCCAATAAATCTCGTCGTTGGTATAGATTAACGCTTGTACACCCTTGACTCTTCATTTCCTGACCTTCCCACCCAATTCCAACCCTTCGTTCTTCTTCGTTTTCCTTCTTAGACAAATAACTTTGTTGCTATTTTTTTCCACGTACGAATTGCTGAAAAAAAGGACCAAGTGGCACAACATCGCCATTACTCTCTTCAGCTTGGCCACTCATTGCCTCCATCGCATCTGAGACCCCGCAGTCTCTTTTTAACCCTTCGAGTACACACTGGGTCATTTTGACCCCAAACATTCCCTGACACCGATTGTTTGGCAATCAATTTTTTTTCTTGTTGAAAAATACACTCAGGCCCATAAAATATGCATAATTTACTACGAGAAACAAAAACAAAAATGCATATTTACCGAAATATAATGGGAATGGAAAACGCCTCGGGTCAGATTAACCCAATATGCACTTACAGGATGTGTGCACTCGAAAGGTTAATATGTATCTTTTTTTCCCAACATCTCGACAGCGACATTTCCATCGAATCAAATGAAAAATTTCGCACAATGTTCCATACCATTTTTAAGGTCGCAAACTGAGTTGATTTTGGATTGGCTTAAAATGTTGTGTAGATGTTCTTGACATTAAAACGAACAATTAATTTCCATTTTTTAATTTTTCCCATCTAAACACGTGTCAATTGGAGTTGCGTTTCTTTTGTTTGTTTCTTGCAACTTTTTAACGAAAACGTGACTTCAATTTACATGCGTTCAGATGGGAAAAATAAAAAGCAAAAATTGGAAATCAAATATCTCACTCAAATTCTAAACGTCAGAAAATCTTTCTTCATAGAAGAAAACTGTTAGTTTTGGTGCCAAAAACATTTAAACAAATTTTTGAAAGAACCTCAAATAAAATCGTTTCGTGATACCTTAACGACGATCAATGACTTCGCTTTCGCTGCTCCCCGTACATACTTCAGTTTTTCGAGCAGATACAACGCTCTCTCTGTATGCTCGCAGACGTGCTGGATTGCCACACGTTCCAGAAGTCTTACCTACTTCTTCGAACTACGTCATTAAACATCTCTCATCAAGAGATACTCCACACAGTGAATCTTCATCAATGTAACGGAGGAGCCGTAAAATCATAACCGCGTGTTTCCATTTTCATTCAACACTTATATAAACGTGCCGGTCGTCTCGAGGCAAACTGCTCTATCGAAAAGTTTGAAACTCGAGTTACGAACGATCCTTCCTTTTGACTATCGCTCATTTCCAATTATTAATTCCCGAATAATTCATCCTGACGTGACAGGAACTATTATAATTACAATCGGAAGCAAGAAAACAAAATCTAAAAACACGATAAACAAAACCTATGAAAACACGATGAACCTGGCGGTGGAGAAGGAAAAGTATTTCTCGATCGGATTTCGGCACGAACTTAATAAGTTCAATCACATGAGATGACAAAATCCATTATCGGAGATTCTTAGATCCGACGTTCTCTGTAGTACGTGCAATGAGCAACGTTCATTCTATTATTATTTTATTTGGTCAGAAACTTTGGAAACACGTGCTCTACCTTTCTTGGAACGTGTCGAACACACTGAGAGTATGAACATTTATTTTTTCAAGATGCTTGCCAAGATCCCACATGATGTTACCAAAAAAAAATTGACAACGCTTTTTTTTCAATAATCATGGAAGCCTAGGGATTCTATAAATGGAACAAAGCTGGAACATATCATGAACAACATTTCTCGTCGATTTTTAACAACAAAACTTGGCAAGTTTAGCAAATCTATAAATTCTCCTGTTATGGCAATGAGTCCTAAGCGACCCATAAGCTTGAATGGAATCCACTATGGAATGCCTAAAGATTCACTGGAACAAAGATTTATATACGTTCTTGAGGTTTGCATCGTTGGAATGCAACTAAAATTATACAATTATCATTTTAACAAGAAATTGATTCAATAAAAAAATAATATTGATATTAATATAATAAACATGAATTTTAACAAATTTAATATTAAATAAATAATAATATTAATGGTACAGCTTTCTATGTCATTGAATAACGAAATTTACTAAAAAAAAATAGTAACGAGTGCATCGATTATCAAAATAATGAATAAAAATATATTTTTCGTTGGATTCCAACGATGGAAACTTCAGAGTGTAATAGATTCATTCGTTATTTATATTTTATACGAGAAAATCTAGAGAATGGGGTCTGGAAGCTGTGGGGCAAGTTCCGGATAAAAAGGAGGCGATAAAAAGGGTGAATTAATAGAGCGTCAAATTTCTTCCGGGTGCTCGAGTGTTGCTCGGAAGAGGAAAGTGGGGAAAAAATGTTTGATGTAGCTTAATGACGATAGACTGTCTGTTGGTCTTAAAAATGCACACGCATCATGGAATTTCCATTAAAATCGATCAGGACGCTTGGACAGTGACGTGTGCATGTAAACGCGTATGGAGCGGGCATTTTCAACCCCATTTTACGATCGTGAGCGACAGGCAAAAAAAAACATGACATTATCTAATCTTTGCAGCAGGGAGGAAACTAAACAAATGACGTCTCGCGTATAAGCCATTTTTCCCTCGCGAAAATACATGGGAGATGGACATTAATCGCTTCGTTCTCCATGGAAGCATGGAACGCTACAGAGAGATCGAATAAAAAAATGTTGAAACATAAAGAAACGTTTCAATCCATCAAAAGTCCCATATTCGCTTGCACCCAGCATGACGTTTACTTCCCTTACGTTATTTCACCTTTACCGCTCATTTATTACTTGTCATCACGGAAATACTAGCCATCCTAACAACCCTCCTAGCACGATGCACTCTAGAAACCAATTAACTATATTTTTTTTTGTATCTTAATAGATTTTTTTTTATTTCGTCTCCAAACATCGACGTTGCAGAAAATTAGTTGGGGCTGGTGGCCACTTTATTTCACAAGATACCGTCATATTTTAATGAGAGCTATAATAACGAATGGCGTGATAAAAATAAGTCATTTTCTTTATGCACCTGCAGACGGCTACGACAATTACGACGTTTTTATGAAAAACATGAGAATAAGTTGCAACTGGATCTGCAAATAACTATGAAAGTTTATTTTATCATTCATCCTCAGGGGCGGTTTACGAAAACGGGCGCCCTAGGCCTGACGAAATCAGCGCCCCCTCTCCATAAAATAATTGAAAAAGCATAGGCTAGAATTAATAATTTTTATATTTCAAAAATAATTCAACGAAAACAAAATTTCAATCATACACATATTACGTAGGTTTGTAGGTAGGAATGGAGCACATATATATTTTATTTTGGAGATATTGCCGATTCAGTACACCCGATTAAAACGCTCGCTTTCTCGCTTTTAAGCTTGCAAATTTATCAATGATTGCATCGGTCTCTGTCATATCAACAAGCTCTGCATTCGACGATAAAAACGCGAGACTAGAGAGACGATTCTGACCCATCGTATTTCGTAAATAAGATTTCACTCTTTTCAACGTCGAAAAGGAACGTTCCCCTGTAGCGTTGCTGGAGAAAAGCGTGAGATACATTCGAAAAACGATATCCATATTGGGAAATGTAGCAACAATATTCTTCTCACGAATGATCATCAAACATTTCCCAATATTGANTCCTTTAACCCTCGGTGAAAAAACACTACAATCCACGCACCTCCGTAGACACACATAGGTCTGTGGTGTCGTACCGTTTTGACCGTACTTAGACCCGTTTAAAAAATCTCAAAAAATTCAAGAAGATTGTTCTTGATCTGGACAGAGCACTGGGTGATGGACGAAATTTTTCTTTAATTATTACTATTTGAGGACGTTGTATGCAAAAATTGTTATCGATAGAATTGCTTCAAGTCTGCACCACACAAAGAGAATAGTGGTATCTAATAGCTCGTGCAATTTTAAGAGGATTTACCACGTGGGAGTCGAGATATTCATTTATAAAAATCACAATTTTCAGTAGTTTCTCATAAGAGCTCGTATTTAAAGTTCCAATTTCCAACATTAAATATTTCGATTTCGAAATGGTGAAGCCTCTTAAAACTTAGCAAACATTTTTATGTAACATCGAAGAAGAAGCTTCATTGAGTTTTTCAAAAGAATCGGTCGTAAAATTTTTTCGAAATTTTATTTATTATATAACAAATACAGATTACCTCGGACAATCTTCGATTTAGAGTATGTTGTTCTTTAGTCAGTTTGTAACCATTTTTTTGAATGAATTTGGGCCCGCAAACCATTTTATATGGAAGAAAAACTGGAGACAAAAATTTAAATTCGTCCATCGCGATACAAATTGACGTAATTTACTGATTGGCCTGGCCACTCTAGACCCATGTGTGTCCACTAGCCGTTGATCAGCAGAACAGAATGACAAAGTTTAGGTGAACTCGCTCAGGGTCGTAAAATCCATCGAAAGAAAATAGTGTTTCGGTAAGTAAAGAAAATCATTGATTTTTTAGAGCGAAGAAAAATGGAATTGTATGAAGCGAATGAATTTTGTTGCCCCGTATTTTTCTCAGTCGCGAAACACGTTCAATTTGTTAGAAACCATAATTGGTTGGACCGAATATAACGCTCGATGTTTTTCCCCGTGCTATTCGGTTGACTAAACAATAAAACTCTTTGCCCCGTGTCGTGTAAATGACGAGAAAAGATACGCAGGCAGTCCTTCCAGTTTTTCGTAATGCTCGTGTTACTCGTCGACAGAAGAAATGGCACTCGCGCAGAGTCTCGTATTCTTTGGAACAGGACTCTGCACGGGCCGAACGTGAAAAGTTCTTTGTGAAGCCTTTCGTACGAATTACAGGGTAAAGATCGTCTGTGCTTGCAGGAAGAAAATAGGGAAAAAATTTGCTGCTGAAGATGAGCAGCTTCTAATGGAAATTCCTGCTTTAAGATCCGTACAAAATCTTTTCTCCATGATGCATAAATGTGCACAAAGTGATGTGACGGAGGTCCGCGATTGCGCGGATCATCTTTCACTGTATTTCTCGAAATTTGATCGGACTTGATATTCTCTAAAAATTGCATGAATAATTTTTGTTTTTTCCAGTTTAATGAAATGTCGATGGACGTTTACAATTGATCAGTCGGTTTTTTTCTCATTCCAAGAAGATTTCGCGTCCGAGGAGAAAATAATAAAGAAAAGTGGCAGGCTTGACGAGTTGCGTTTCGACGATGATGGACGAAGACGATCAAGAAGAACTTCGCTGCACCGGAAGTGACGTTGAGATCGAAGAATATACAGACACGGAGGATTCACCATACGCCGCTCATCAGGCAACCGATAAGCTATTCGACACCGATCAACCAGGATGGCAAAAGTTCAGCTTTCTCGCGACTCTCATTGCTCTCGTAATTTCTGTCACCATAGCGATTATCAGTTACCCTCTTTATCTCGAGAGCATCAGCGGGGTCTCCAACGCCTACGCCGGTTCGTTTCAATTCTTTATGGAAAAACACGGCATGATGTCGTGATTAATCAACCCCTTAAAGCCCTACGTGCATGCAGATGTTGAGAGTTGGGATTTTCACACAATTGACGATTCAAAGGGCTCAAGCTCGTGGTATTCTAAAAGCATGAATGTGACGTAATTCCAATGTGTAATATTGCAAAAACACGTGTTCTTTTTTATCGGAGTTTGGAAATTTGGGACTCGTGGGGATTGTATTTTTACGAAAACGACCATTTTTCAATTCCTAGGCGTTCTTTTTTCGTTTCTCCAAGTTTTTTTCGTGAGATATTGTTGTCGTGGCAAAGTGGTTAATAAAATGAAACGTTTCAATACTTCGGGATCGTTTTTTCAACAATTGTTCAATTTTTTTCTCGCCGAATAAGAATGTGTAAAGAAAGTAATCATTGAGAGTAACCGACGATTTTTTAAATTGCTTGGCGTTTTTTTGTCGTTTTTCCTAGTTTTTCCACGAGATTTTATTGTTTCTAGCAAAGTTGTTGATAAAATGAAACTTTCCAATATTTTGAAGTCGTTTTTTCAATTATTCATCAATTTTTTTCTCGTTCCATAAGAATGTGTGAATAAAATAGTATTTAAAAGCAATTGACGATTTTTATAATTCTAGGCGCTTTTCCAAATTTTTTCCGCGAGACATTATTGTAGGGCAAAGTGGTTGATAAAATGAAAGTTTCCAATATTTTGGGGTCGCTTTGTCGATTATTAATCAATTTTTTTCTCGTCTAAAAATAATGTGTTCGAATAAAATAATAGCTGACAGTAATTGATGTTAAAAGACAGCGTTACTCCGCGAATACATTTTTGCGATTTGCGACGACGTTGCTCAGGTTTAATTTTCGTTTTTCTTTGCAGGACTTCTTTTCATCTCTTTTTCGGCGGCTTGCATCCTCGGACTAGCGTTCTTCGTGGTGGAAAAAATCTCTCCACCGCCACCTTTGATACCCAACAGCATGAAAGTCAAAATATCCCGATCCAGTTTACTCCAAATGAGCGGGATATACGCCCTTGCTGGTATCCTGGGAACATTATCATTGGATCAAGAGAGAGTTTTGTGCCATCTCCAAGATCCGATTAAAGGCATAACTCTCGTTTTTTCGCTCGTCTACTATTTCTTCTTTTGCAGAAAAAGTGAGTGAGTCATTTTATTGGATTTTGAGTCGTTCAATTTTCGTGGACGATCGTTCTACGTGTTTATTTATTCGTTGAGAGTTTGACCCTCGACGCGCGTTCCGTCTCTACAGAGACGTAGTTCGCTTTTTTTACTTCTCAAAAAATATATTTTTTGTGCATATTGATTATCGCTATCCTTTGGAACCATAAAGTGAGAAAAAGGATTTCGTGCGGCTCTGATCGGTCACTCTTGACTGGTCAGAAACCAATAAAACATCTGGCGTCCAGGCATGTGACCGTCGAAGCCTTTTCCGATCTTTATGGTTTTACAACACGGATTTTTTCTGGTAATTCCGAAAAGTTCGTGCCGATTTCTCGAATGCCCGGCTTACCGAGCAGATGTCTCGAGCTCGCGGAAAAACCTTCCGTTTTTTCCGATTCACGGTCTCTAATTGTTTATTGCTTTTCAAAATGCATTCCATTGGTCAGAAACAGTCTCCGCCTTCAGCGACTAATCTCAAACTGACCAATAGCATGATTTTTAAACTAACAACTCATCCCAGGAGAGACCAGGACGATTTTCGGTGAGCTCGAGACAAGTCAGTCTAAGTTGAACATCGATCGGAGTAGGCATCTTGTAAACTCCACAAGTTCCGTCTTCTATTACCATTTTTTAATAAAGACTCAGCTCAACCGTAAATATTCGAACTCTACCGAATTTCCTTCCAACACATCCAAGTTCGTAGGCGATTAAATTCCCTTACGAACGTATTATCAACGTTGCGTCACCATCGAAGTGAGATCGGGATTTACAACCCCGATTGGTAAAATTATTAACCGCGTAACTTGATGAATACGCTACGATGCGTGAACCGGAGTCGTTTTCGTTCGGGTTTTTCGTTGGGTCGCACATTGCTTCATATTTGAGGTGAAAGAGAATTATAAAAAATATTGAGCATGCATTTTTTAAGATTTTTTCCTTTATATTTGCACGCGTGAGACGGTCGTAGATTAAGAATCAAGTTTAATGAACTTTTTCACGATTTTTCCAGTGATGAGTCTGCAACGGATTTTTTCGAGTACGACGATAATCGTGGGACTATTTATAAGCGTCGATTACGGGCTTTGCGACGAGTTTCGTTGCCGAGGTCGAGAAGTTTCAGCCCATTCGGTGACGATGCGTGGTTCCTGGGGGATACGAGCAGTTTGGACATTTGTCTACGTCGGATCGCTCGCTGTTTTTGCAATGTTTTTCACGATGCTCGAGCAGCATTTCACCACGGGAGTAAGATCAGCATTAAGATTCTCATTCGTGAAAAACGTCTCGCGAGTTTTTCTTCAATATTCATTTAATCATTTCCGTGTGTGTTTTTTTTTTTTTTTTTTTTTTTTNTTTTTTTTTTTTTTTTTTTTTTTTACAGCAACAAAACGTTTGCCAACTTTTGACGACACAGCAGAATTCATTTTTGTACACGGTTTCGCGGCTGGTTTCGTCACGTGATATCCGACGCCGTGGCTCCGAAGAAGAGGGTGGACGTTTGTTGCACGTTACCGATCCCGATCCAACGATAAAACCAAAAAACTTTCCAAAACCACCGGTCATCCAAACTGTTTTTTACATTCATGCAGTCTCGTTCGTAGCGATTATTGCTTTCACTTGGATCGACACTTTGCCAGGAATTGGGAGGGTAAGGATAATATTTTCATTTTTTTATAATTACTCATTTTTCATTTTTGTTGATAATCGATTTGTTCAATAATTATTAATTGCTTTCCATTCAATAACTATGAAAAATGAAATCAACCAATAATTACTAATAATTATGAAGCTTATTATGAATTATTATATTCATTATCAATAATAATCTTTTTAATAATTAATTATTTGAATCAATCAATTATTGAAAAATTAATCAAATTCATTATTTAATCAATTTATTTAATTAATTATCAATTTATTGATTCGAGATTTATTAATAAAAATGGTCGAAAAAAATGAAGTAAAATAGTTAATTGGTTATTTTAATCCTCAATAATTAATAATAATTATTGAGTTTATTACGAATTATTAAATTTGGTATCAATAACAAATTTTTAAATCTATGATTTTTGTGCAATAAATATTCATATTCATCAATTTGATAATTATGAATTCAATTTTATCCAATTAATTCAATTTTAAATAATTATTAAAATATTAATTCAATAATTTTTCATTTCGAGACATTCGTGTTTTGTTTTATTTCTTTCTACGAACTTATTCATGGAATTGGAATGGTTGTTTCAGGGTCTGCCACCTAAGGAACTCTTCGAGACCATACAGCGCGGACTAATTTGTCATTTGCGGGGCGACAACGCGTGCTCGAATATTCCGAGTCACGGATGGATTTTTCTCTTCTCGTATGTGCTGTTCGTCATATCGATGGTGAATTTTCTATCCATGTGTGAAAGCGCTGTTTTCACCGTTGCCGCAGCTACCGTCTCGTTGCCACTCTCCGGTATTTGGTGGAGTCTCTACAAAATGGACGCTGGATCTAACGGAGGTCAGTATGTTCGCGAATCACCATTAAACTTCGATTCAGCGATTTCTAAATATTTCCTGGTTCTAAAAATCACGATCGAAAGCGATTGGGACTATAGGGAGGAAAATTTTTGTAGAAATGATGCCAAGTCGCGATTCAAGCGAAAAAATTCGAACTCGTAATCCGAAATTCATTCAAAAAAATCATTATTTGGAACAATTAAAAAATATTTTTAGAAAAAATTATTATGTTGAACATTTTTTTTTCTAAAAAATTCATATTCAAAAATTATTATTTGAAATAAAATTTATTTCGAAAAATTATTTTTCCGTAAATTTTTTATAAAAACAAATCAATTCAATCAAATTATTTTGAAAAATTATTGATTTCTAAATTTATTATTTAAAACATCAATTTAAACACATTATTATTTTGAAAAATTATTATTAGAGGAAATGACGATTTTAAAAATGGTGTAAGAACGATTAAAGCCTGACTCTGGTCAATGAGACCCAAATGCGTACAGTAGGCCGTCCAGAGTTAACGATGATGTATGCTGACGTTGCAGGCGCGATTTCCTGGTCACCGGGAGTGACAGGTGAGCTGATATGTGCGTTGCTCGGTCTGCCGGTAGTCCTGCTGGGTTTGGGTCTTTTAATAAGGTCGCACTTTCGGGACACCCAGCCGTCTTACCAGAACATTCCACCGCCTGATATCAACAGAGACACGTGTCAAAGCTGAATCTGCCTCAGCGAGAGTCTGGTGAAAAAGGTACGCGAATCTAGTTGAGTGCAGCGTCGAATCGATCACCTATAGAATAAGTGTAATTAGACGTGAACGCAGAAACTCAACCGAAAACTGAAAGCTAATTAACGCCATTCATTCTAAAAAAAAAAAAGAAGAATTCATAATGAAAAGAATTTTAAAAAACTTCAGATAAAAAAGCAAAAAAAAAACGGAAGACATTGGCGCACGAGGTCACTTGTTTTATAACTTTTAATATTGCCAAAGTAAACGTACATTGGAGCCATGCAGTTATTGCCAGTTTATATTTTATTTTGATAACGCAATTGAAAATACATTTTATATTTCCGATGGTTGTCAAAATAATGCAGCAGCAGCGAGTGCCAGGTAAATACTACCGATAAATACTAATTAGAAGGAAAAAGAAAAAGAAACACAAAACAAGACTACTTTGTAATGGATAATGTTGGTCGCATAGGGCGTTGTGAGTGAAAGTAGTTTTATAGACAAGATTTTTGGGCGGAACGTGTCAAATTTTCAACATTCTTTTCATTTTTGTCTCCGGTGAGACAAACTTTTGATTTTTAGTTGAAAAAGCTTCGAATAGACGAAATGTAAGCGATCGATTTCAAAGATGTTGGACAAATGAGAATGTTGAAGCTTCCAATTGGATGGCTTTAATTTTCCTTGTTTTTTCCCCCATTTTTCGCAGCTGCTCGTCCAAAGAGGCTCGTAGAGCCCAACTAGGCGTACGAATTAATCGTATTTGTAAAATTATTCCTAAGCGAATAAATATGCCAAAGCAGACTCCAGTATTCATTGCTGTGATTCGACGACGAGTCAGAGGGAGATTTGAGAAAATCATAAGTGTCATATCGTAACCTCGGAATTTCAACCCTACAACTCGTGACTGGGCTCCGAACGTTAACCCTTACTTGCCGCCTCTGTAGAATTACGTACTTGCCACCTCTGTAGAATTACGTACTTGCCACCATGGGGTAAATATGTACACCCCAGAACAGAGATTGTTATATAAAATGGACTACTGAATGTTTTGACCTGAAAATTGTTGCAGGACATATCAAAAGCTTTTTTTGAAAGATTGTTTACTTTATTTAGCCATAAATTAAATTTGAGTACACCTAAAAAAAGCTGAAACCAACAAAAGTGGAAAAATGACTATTTTTCTTAATAGGCCTGGGGTAGTTCGTACCCCAGGGCATTATTTTTTTTTTTTTAGAGCACTTAAATTTAATTTCTGGCTATATAAAGTAATAGTACATTATAACACTAGGACGAAAAATCTTTTTCTGACGAGTGTGAGTTTGCAGGCCGAGCCGAAGGCGAGGACTGCAATCACACGAGTCAGAAAAAGTTTTTCGTACGCGTGTTTTACGAAATTTCATATTACGAGGTATACGTGATATACGTGATATACGAGGTATACGTGATATAAACAATATTTTGAAAAAAGCTTGCAATGTGTTTCACAATAATTTTCAAGTCGAAATATTCAGCAGTTCATTTTTATAACAATTTTTGTCACTGGGTCCAAAACTATGCCTTTGTTACGTCCCCGTGAGCTTATCGAATTTGAGAGAGGACGCAACACGGTATTGACTTCTCTTTCGGGTCAAAGCAACTAAGCCCTTTACCCTGGGACGAAAGTCACGTCTTTCGATATGGGAATATGTAGGGTGCTCTGAGCGACCGTGGAGCTTTATCTCCTATGATAAGGTGAAATGATGAGAGACTCACTGGTTATTCTGGGATTTTCCGATGATTCTCCTTTCGTTCCTTTATTGAACAATCGACTGATTTATAACAGCGTATCCGGAGAGCAATTAGCACAGAGTTACAATTTTTAGGGGAAGCATAGCCCCTCTCGAATGATTATTTTATACGCTTCACAATAAGAAGATATTCCAGTTCCCCGTAAATGTTTTCTACCGTGTTGACTAATTGTGTTTTCAGTCACGATTCCAAAGTGTTTATTAATTTCGATAGATGTTCCCTCCGACGAGGTGAATTGGAGTTTGAAATAACATGCATTGAAGTAAAGTTGAATTCGAAGTTGATTTAGAAGTAGATGAAATGCAGAATTAGCACTGAGATGCAGAGTTAGTACTGAGTTGCAGATTTAGTACTGGGTTGCAGAGTTCCATCAGTGACAACTGACTGACGGACTGACCGGTTTCCCTCTTCAAATTTAGGTGACGCGGCTCCTCGGTTTTTCGGGAAGATTCTGCCCCATCGACATTTATGGAAATGTGAGTGGGGTAGGCGGGGGAGTTCGACCTTGAGCTTCCCCTGGTCTTTTTAATTCCTTATCTCTCGAATGGCCCGTGGTCAGATTGAATTTTATTCCTGATAGTAGAGATGTTGTTCCTTTTGGATGACGTGGCTTGGAGAAGTACGAATGAGATAGTTGGAGCAGATTTTCTAATGTCTTCTCAACGTCATATCGGTTCGTGGGTTGATTGAATTATGAAGAGGTTCGTCTGTATTTTATGAAGACGTCCGGTCATACTGGCCATATTGCAAAAGGGGACGGTTGACTTTGTTACTCGCCTTTCTTGTTTTGTCCTCGTGGTTGTAATTGTTGGTTATTACATCCTTGTTCTTATCGGGCCGACTCCTTGGCGCCGATGGATATTGCATTAGTTGTCTTGTGTCATGGCGTGAGTCATACTTTCCTTTCGCTCCGGTGATAATAAGAAGAGATTTTCCTGCAGGGGCTGAGTCAATGGCGCATGCCACGGTCCATTGTGGACGGAGTTTTCCTGGGGTAAATCTTGAGATGGTTGAGAGGGTTACACTTCTTCGGGCCAGTGGCTGTCTTCTTATCTCGCTGGAGGTTCGGACTTCCAGCGGAGTGGGACGAAATAATTTGCTTGTCCCTTCGGTCATTTCCTCATTTTCGTCTGTGCTGCGTGGCCTTCGAGGTTTTTATTGATTGTTTCATTTTGGGGGATTCGGAAGGCTGGTGGTCTCGGCGAGTATCGTTTAGGATGGGGAAATTTAGTGCAAGATTGAGGATTTTTAGTACGAGGTGAAATATAGCTTAGTGGGGTGGCGAGTTGTTGTAGAATGGTAGGAGGAAATCGTGGGATGACGTAACGACTCCCCATTTAAGTCAGAGCGTTGCGTGTGTAGACTACGATGCTCCTTCATGTATGCTCATGTAATTAAGGGTTATTGTGGCTGGTCACAGGACGAAGAATTTGAGGTATCTTAATGCGTTTCGGGCTGCGTCTGCCCGGGGGTCTTCTTCCGTTCTTCCGAATCCAAAACAAGCTGCGATGGGAAGGGTTGTGAGCTGGATGATGCACTGGTGTGGCCCTTCTTCGGGATCGTCATCCTTGGTGTTGAGGTAGGTCATTTGGAATTGGTTTTGACTCGCGATGGTTTCCAGAATTTGCGCAGAGTATGCAAGTTCTTTCACATTTAGTAGACAGAGGTTAGTAAGGTTGATCTTGCTTATTCTTTCCCTAAGCTGTTGACGGATTTCAGCTGCTTGGTTGCAGAAATCCTCAGTTGTTGTTTGTATTGCTGCGGGTTTTGATGGGTTCCCGTCTCTTGCGTCCTCCTGGGCTTCCGCTATGGTTGGCGTCACGGTCCAGTATCCAGATTTCGCTGGGTTCTCGTTTCTTGCATCTTCCGGCCCTTCCGCTATCGTTGGTGTCATGGCCCCGTTCCGCAGCTCTTGCCATATTCTGTATGCGGCTTGGTTCTTCGCTTCCCTTTTGTTGATTCCATACCCAGTTCGCATGAGGTTTCCTACACTGCATAGGGTAGCGAATGTTCCATTTCGTAGTTCCGCTGAGTATTCTGGTGGGAATAGTTGTTGTTGGTGGCACATTTCTCGAATGATACCGATATAGTTGTGGTTAATTGCTTTCCGTCCGTCTGCTCCTTCTGTTGATCCTTCGCCTGCTGCTGGCGCGTAGGATGGCTACGGTAATGTTGGAGCTTTTAGCAGCCTCGGCGGCGGCATGTTTTGCGTTCTTCTTCGAATTCCCGGTTGCGGTGGCGGTAATGTCGCGAACCGTAACTTGATAAGTGAATTCGGGTCGTGATTAGCGCCCTTAACATCCAATGAGCAGTATGTGGGAGTCATGTTCCACCGAGCTGAGATTTCCCATAGTGCGGATATTGGTGTTTTAGTTGTGAGGAGTTGCTTCGTTAGGTCAACCAGGTCGTTCTTGAATATCAGATCCACGAAATCTTGATCCTGCCTGGCTGTGGATGGGGTAGGTTCCATTTTTACCTTGAATTTAGAATGAGAGTGTTTTACGTAGTTTACATATATATTTGTGTATTCGATTATAGGAAGATCGAGGTATACGGTCTCTCGTCTTCGTTCCTTCTTATCGATACGGGGGTGAGTTGGTGTCGTGTTTGCGACACCAGCGGTAGGTTCCTTCTTCCTTATCTTTCAAATCCCTTCAGTAGGGGTTTTTCTTTCGGCGTCGAGTCGTATGTCAGTAGTGGTTCGTCGTGACCCAAACATTACCATGGATAGATCTATATATATATATATATAGATTTCGACTAGGTATACGTTTTATTCCTTTGAATGGCCCTAGGGCCGCGACTAAGGACGTTGCTAAGGAAGTTCTTAGGCCGCTTCTTTATAGCGTTGGTTCACTAAACGTATGTTGTAGGATTTTCTTCGACTTAGTTTGCTGGTGGAGTGAGGTCCGCACTGTTCCGCTCCGCGGCTACTGGTTCGGGGTTTTCACTCACGGGATTGCAGCTCCGAAAATGCGGACTTCCGAATGGTTCGGCGTTGAAGCTGCTAGGGTTTCCTGGTACGTGGACTAGATGATACCTATCTAGGTTGTTCCATGAGATCAAATATTGTAATGCACAAGCTCGGTAGAAATCGGCAGGAGTCACGGTTAAAGGGAATTCCCCACATCTCATACATTCCATGGAGCAATATCTAGTTGGGTAAAACAATGTATGCCCGTCAAAAGGTTCGAAAAGGTCCGTGTCTCTAAATTCACAGTGAAGAGGTATGATGTTCGGTCAAACCATGCTTGACCCCGGACACACCATGATCTATATAGGATGTCTAGTGGGCTCGGTAGTGGTGGTCCTCGGAGTGGGTGACGACGTGGTCTTGAATGGTGGCTTGGTTCAGCAGGAGCTGCATTTGCTGATAGGTCCACGGTGATATGTGCATATGAGTGTTAGTATAAGTGTATATATGTGTATTTAGTTAGACGACGTAAGCTCGGGTTCCCTAGGGGGTAGCATCCTGATATTAGTATTTCTTGGTCTTGAGTCTAAGGATCCGTCTTGCCAAAACTTTCAACAGCGGTATTAAATACGGCATCAACCTCTCGTCAATCTCGTCAATGTCTAAAGCGTAGGATGTACTCGGTTCCGCAGGGGTTTCCCGACTATTTTCTGGATTCTTTGCTGGGAAGGTTGGCGTGGTGCCTCCCGTACGGACTGTTACGTCCCCGTGAACTTATCGGAATTGGAGAAGACGCAACACAAGTTTGACTTCTCTTTTGGGTCAAGACAATCAAGGGACAATCAAGTACCCAGGGACGGAAGTCTCGTCTTCGATATGGGAAGTTAGCGGGGTAGGATTGATGCTGGCTTTGTGGGACTCCGTGCAGGAACAGAATTATCGTTCCGTTATTTGTCTTAACTCTCGTTTATAATTTATTATGTTAAATAGGTATCGGAAAACAACCGCGACTACTCCTATTTAACGCTTTTAGTATAGTATTAATGAGTTGATAGTGGGGAGTTCGCCGTAGAGTGATGACGCGGTAGTATTGTTCTTTATAAATTGAAGTTTGGTGGATTCTCTGGTGAAGAGAGTCTCCGACCGATCTCTGACCTTTATTTAGATTGTTAATTTGCTGAGGACCGATTTGTCGTTGACTCTTGAAGATGGCTGACCGTCGTAGACTTCTCGTAGCTGCGGTGCGCTTGCTGAGTAACGGTTGACTTCGGCGGTTGGGTGATCACGTCAGGCTGCTCTGGATGAGGTTCTTCAGCTTTGGCTTGGTTTAGACTTCGGATTTCGACT
This sequence comes from Hyposoter didymator, assembly GCA_037952995.1. Lineage (NCBI taxonomy): Eukaryota > Metazoa > Arthropoda > Insecta > Hymenoptera > Ichneumonidae > Hyposoter > Hyposoter didymator. The sequence goes on from JBAJMU010000012.1 coordinate 667,484, forward strand.
TAGAACTAGGAATTTGACTAGTCGCGAACTGATTCTAAAGTAGAGTCTTTGGTTGAAGAAGAATTGTCGGCTGAGTCTGGAGTAGAGTCTACGACTGATACTGGTGATAATGACTTGGCGACTGACTCTGGAGCAG
>JBAJMU010000012.1:669730-729117 GCA_037952995.1 Hyposoter didymator
AAGGACTCTCTGGTATTTTCCGGGCGACCTCCCAAGCTACGTTAAAACTGTGGGAACGGAGTGCCGGTTGCGGAGTTTTTATGACAGGGCTTGGCGCCGATTATTGTCTGGGGTTCGACTGTTCTAACTACAGAGTTAAAAATAAAGGAACATAATATTGTTCTTGGCTTATGCACTTGATATAGAATTAACATTATGAAATATCTGAATGATTATCGACAAAGGATGGTAGTCGCGAGTTTATTCGCTGACGGTAAGTGATATTGTATATGATTGATAGAAAAAATTTATGGGGGGCTAGCCTGAAGGCTAGGACGTAACAAGTTCTTTGTGTTTTGAATTATTTAATTTTTTTCTTTTGATTTTTTTTTCATTTGAATTATTTATCTAATGAATTTCTTTGACTTCATTGTAATTTGAATTGTTTATTTGATTGATTTTTTTTTCTTTTGAGTTCTTTGTGACCTTAAATTGATAGATGTTTTGTCCCATTATTTTTATATATAAATTTTTTTATATATTTTTTTTATTTTTAATTGAATTGAAAGTGTGTACATGAAGGGTTCGTGTTAGTGAGTTTATTGGTATAGTAGATTTTATGAATACGCCTTGATTATAAATTATTGCGCTTCCTCTTTCTCGAGGGTAATTGATACTTATACAATATAGATACATACGGCATACTACATAAATTGGATCCTCATACACATAGAGGTTCAAGCACACACAAAAATTGGTAGAAATTTGATTATATCGGCATAGCGTTATAGTGTAAACATGGTTATATGCGGCATTCTATATAAATTGTACCCTCGTATACATAGAGGTTCAAACACACACAGACATTGATAGAAATTTCGATTATTAGTGGCATACTATATACATTATATCCTCATACACATAGAGGTTGAACACACACAGACATTAATAGAGTTTTTGATTATTAGCGGCATAGCGACACAGTATGAATATGATTATAATATTGGCTAAGCATGGAACTTCACTAATTAAGGGGGTGGCACTTGTTTCACTGCACTTATCTTGGAATGTTGTGCCACTCTTCGTAGTTGAGTGTGTGGAAGCTGGTGCCTAGGTCGTGCTCCCATTGCTGCATCAGCTCGAAGATGGCTGCGATCAGGACGTCCAATTGGAGTCGCCACGGGGTCGTTCCTTCTCCGATGCATATCCGCATTTGCGAAATTTACGGCTCAGTCAAAATGGCGTAGGTCGCCCACCTCATTGTGGGTGCTGAAGGTGGGTCGTCCACAGGTGGGTCAACGTCGTATCCTGCAACGACTTCGATATTGACGAGTCGTAGGGCCTCTTCGACGGTCCGATATATTTCGTCGACGTCCGCTGTGTCCATTCTGCATGGCCCCCTCAGGTACCGGGTACAAATATTGGTGATGACCATCAAGGCCATCAGTCTTCCCGGGTCGGTCCTGTTGAGGTCCGGGTAGTCTCGGCTCGAAGTTTGGCTTGATCGGCTGCCAATTTTTCTGGTGATTGTCAATTTGGTGTCGAGTATCGATGCAAAGTCCTCGGACTATTGATGGGTTCGATTTCTCATGTGCAACTGTGAGATTTGGTTCCGTTATTTATACTATATACTCCCTCTCTCCGGTCCTAGTTACTAGGTGTTGTTTCTCCCTCCTTCAGTGGGTCAGCTGGTCCTGTTGCATAAGGATTGCGTTTGGTATTTTGGTTCTAACGCCTTGTTCGTTAAATCTATGATCTCGAGTATTTCGTCCGCTACCGCTTCCCAGATATCTGGGTCGTCTGTTAGTTGGAACTCTTTGTCGGTAGCAGCTGTCGTGGTTGATGCGAGGGATGCATTTTTATGGCCTTCAGTAGCCACTGGGCGTCGGAAAATTTTATTGCAATTTTTTTCGGAAGAATTTCCACCAGGTTTCGTCTAGATATTGCAATCTTCCTTGCGATGAGATGTTTAAAAGAGATGTGACTGCCTCGATATTTGCATACACCCATCGGGTGGTGTATGGTTGTCTAGTGATTGGGTCGCGCCTCCGTTCCAGTGGCGGTCCCCTTCGATGATTTTCTCGACGGTTTATTCTTGAATAGAGGTCCCGGTTAGATATGCTTCTATTAACTGAGTTGTGGTCATTTCCAACGCGGTAAGTTCCCTCGGGTCTTCTGTTGTCCTCCTGCGTGGCTGTGTTAGTGTCAGGTCCACTGGGCCCTCTGCGTCCGTGGGCCGGAAAAGGTTGCTTTCGGTTTGGACTACGTTTAGCGGTCCTAGATTCTTGTGTACGTGATTGTATGGATTCACATACTCGTAATTGACGCGCGTGAATTGGAATCGCTCGAGTTCGCCCCATGATTCTGCCAACGTTTTGATACAATCTCTGCAATGATCGGCGAATTGGACTGTTGTAGACACCCTTCGACAACGGAAACAAGCGAGGTCGTAAATTTGCGTTGCTTGTAGGGTCGTGTGGCTTGCGAAAAACTCCCAATCACTGGTCTCGCTAAATTCCTGGTAGTGACAATGCTCACAAAGAGCTAGACCTGTTTTCAGGCACACCCAAAGGCGACCTCGTATGCACCACGAGTTATACAAAATGTCGAGTGGGCCAGGCAATGGAATCTTTCGGTCCGGTGTACGTGATGGCCGCGGGGTTATGCTCGCACTTCCCGCACTTTCCGATGTGTTCTGCTTTGATATGATTTCCGCACTGTAATGTATATAACTCTGTTAGTTCGGACTTGAGATAGCAGTATTAGATCTTAGGTTACGTGGTCGTTCTGATGAGAACGGCTCTGACTACGGGATCGGAGTTTATTGGGCCTGGAGGTTTTCAATGGTCACTGATAAAAATTCTTTAGTCTCCATCCAAGGGGATCCAATGCCCGATGTGGACGGTCTTGGTGAGTCCCATGACTCCATTGATACCAGATTCCTTATACTTGCGGAACCAGGATGGCATGTGGTTCTTAACTCCTCCATTTCCATATCTTGGGCTTTAGTATCGTTAAATGCAGCGGTCCAGGTGGGGTTGAACGTAACGTTTTTCTTTAGAACGGTGGGCGAATTTGGTGGGCAATCTGGACCTTGGGGTTTTTCTTTCGATGATCCTTTACACTGACAGATGGTCGCAATGAATCGCTTGAAGCACGATGGTTTCGCCTCATCCGTTTTTATTACTTTTTTATTTTCATCCTCTTTTACTGTTTGATAATTGCCGACGGCTGGCATGATTGAATATGGCCACTTTTGCATTAGGGTATCCATTGCCATTTCGATATTGGGTGCACGTGGTCGTGGTACATCGTACGCGGGGGCTTCTAATTCGGAGGTTGTTGATTTTATTTTTATTCTTGACTTGGGTAACGACCAAGGTAGTATAATAAAATAACCAATGGGTCCTTCGTCTGCAATCTTTTGTGCAGCGACCAGACCTCGGCGAAACGCTAATATTGCAACTTCGTTCGTCCGGACATACTCCTGGTTTAGTTCGCCATCTGGTAAGTCGAATTGCGTTTCGTTCATTGTTGAAGACCCGGTTTTCTGTAAAAGACAGTGATTTCGTTTTTACGGGCTTGTTTTGTTCGGTGTAGGAGCGAGAGTGTAAGCTACAGTGAGATTTTCGGGGTCCCCTTTTCCATTCAATAATCCTCCTAGCTGGTAGCTATAATATAGAGGAACGTGGACCTCTGTAGGTCTTGGATTTTCTGGCTCAGTTGGGGGTGCGGATGCGCTCCTCCCTTCGCTGTACTTAGGAGGCTCCTTATTTTTCAGATGTAGTAAAAGATGTGTGAGGGAGCTCCATACTGCTCCCATTAAATGGATTGACCAACCATAAACGTCATGTAATGCGTATCCATGTATTACTGTGTCTGCTATAAGTTTTATTAGTCGAAATACCATTAATACACCGATTATTCCGGCGCTCGCGGTACTAAATGCCATGAACGAAAGCCAGATTCTGTCCTATGTGTTGTCGGTCAATTTCTTTAATGCTTCCTCGTCCATAAGGCTCATGATAGACATGCCCTGGCGAAGTGTTGGTTCTCCGGTGAGGCTCCTTGCGACGACGTTTAAAATTGCTGGCCTTTCCACCGGGCACATAATGTAATTCTTGAGACGATTTATTTCTGTTTGTGAATATATGCCGCTCGTAGTGAGGTATTCGGGGTTTATGTATCTCCATGTTGGTTTTGTCTGAGGCTTGATTCTTGGTGGAGGTATTCCTTCAATAGGTCCTGGTAGAAATTTATACCAGGCGTCTTCGCGGCGATACATGATCGGTATTAATACGTTGCAGTCGATCTGTGTTCCGGACTGTCTGAGAAGGCGAGTACGTGGAGCTAAGAAAAGGCTCTGATTGTCTCTGGTCACTGGTAATTCTTGATAACACTCGTCTGTCCTCTTGACGATAACGTTGACGGGTACGCACTTGATAATGTGAAGTACTTCTCCCGCTACTACTGCCATGCATCCGGGTCCTTTCATGAATTGGTAGGCAAATTCGTCCGGTGCTTGCGTAGCGGTGGAGAGTGCATTCATTAGGACTTGTCTTTCTAGATCGCAGTTTTGTTGTAAAACTCTTCGATAAAGCAGATTCATTTGATCGCGTATGTGTCTCTCAACGTACACGAACTTGGTGTTCATATACGCAAAGATGTCCATGCTTTCCATTGTTGTGCGTTTAGGTAGTTTTAAATCTTCAGCTGCTTCTAGTATAAATAGTTTAGGGTCTTCCGTTTGGTACAAAATGTGACCACACCGGGTTCTGGTTCCTTTTTGCGTAAGCGCAAACGCGGCTTCCGGCGTGTTGATTGTGTATAGGGTTTCGTACCGATTCGTCTCGTCTCTGATTCTTTTCGAGGGTCCGTTTTAAAGAACGTCGTAGCGGTTAAAACTACAATCATCCCCAGGGGGTAACGGACTCCAGAACGTATATTCACCGTCCATATCGATACAGTTTCCTCCTGCTAGATCACAGGATACTCCTGACCGTCGATTAATTTTATTGTCGTTTATGCTTACGACCGCATAATAGTCGACGAGCGTGATCCTGATTATTCCTTGGACGGTCACGTCGTACCATGTGCCGTACGGGTCCGAGTATTGCGTACCCTTGCACTCGGCCCCCATCGACAGTTGTACTGCGAAGATTACGCTGCGGTGTGTGGTAGCATTTGATTTTACTCCTGCTGTTATAAGACTCTGTGAGTATTTGTAAGTTCCCGTTCAATGTAGATTCATACAGATGTCGGACGTTATTTCGTCTAAATATTCCATCATTCCATGTGCCACCGCTGAACTGTGAGATTGCATCCCACAGTGTTGCACGGTGCGTTCGATCAAAATTCTGCAATGAAAGATTTGAGCTGTCGTGAATTCGTTGAGTTGGAGGAGCTGTATGTGCGGATCTCGGACCTTGAGTTTGGTAGGCGGTATGTCGCATTCTTCGACATCCAATAGAGATAGGGTGGTAATGTTCAGACGAGTAGACCCACGGTTGTACCCAACAAGGGCGTACGCTGGGCTTAACATGGTATACAGCAAGAGTAAAGTTAGTAGGACAACGGAAGTCCCATTCTGTCCGAGTCAGAATTTCCTAGGTGGCAACACGTTTTCGTAAGTCCTGGTCGAATCGGGGAGAGATTCTTCCCTTTTTTCTTTCGGAATCGGAGCCTTGCTCTTCAGCGGTGGTTTATGCATGTCCACGTAGAGTCCGCTTGGCGGACGAGAGACTTCATTGGTTGTCTCGGGAGGTACCGGTGGCATTGAGCCGAATAGTGCCCGTTCGCACAGCACTTGTTGCTTCCAGAATTCTTGCCAATTACTCCGGAGGAAACTTTTTACTCTCATGGCATTATCCAACGCACACCTGAAATTCTCCTTCAGGTGAATTCGATGCTGGAGGCAATAACATTTCAGTGTGGTCGAAGAGTTGGCCATCGGGAGTTTGGTTTGTAGGTCAACCACTTCACATCCCATGATCTGGCTCAGGAACTTGCTCTGCCCTTTTCCAAATACATATACTCTCCTCGAATATTGGCCGGTTCCCTTCAGACGATCTATTCCCCATGGGTACGGGACGTTCCCTGCTCCCCATTGTAGTCCATGCACGTGTTGCGTCAGCTGTCGATTACATTCCTTAGCTTGCTCCGACAGTGTTACGAAATCGTGGGGTGGTCCCAGTGTAAAGCATTCCAGGTAGTTCCCAGTTAGGGATATTATAGCTATTTCCTTTAAAATTATACTTCCGTTTTCACCCACGAAAATCTCCGTGTCCGTCACGAGTAGTTGTTTCTGCGCGATTTCCTGAAGTAAGAGAAGGCGCCAGTGCTTTTCGAAACTTACTTATTCGTCACTGCTACTATGAGATAGGTCTGGGGGTGATAAGCGAAGTCGATTATCTAGCGTTCTTTTTGTTTCTAGGGTTAGTTCCGCTCCAGTATTTGCTGCCTTGTGTTCGTCCAGTATCCTATGACCGAGTTCTTTAGCGCGGTTCGCGTAAGATAAGGCTTCTTCATTTTCCCCTTGAAAAATTCGTCCGAGGCCGCCCTGGAGCTCGTAAATTGTTTTGGCTAGGGCATATAGAAATTTTAGAAATTTAATAAATGCGGGAACTGTCTCTAGTGTAACGCCGTGGACAGCGCGTCTAGCTTCGCCTCTTAGTTTTTTTCGGAGTATGCACGCGAGATTTTGTTGTGCATCTGCCGGCATCATCTGCTGCGCTTCTTGGCATCCCTCAAGAAAATTAGCAAAAGGGATATTGTGCTCGTGAAAAATTGGGACAGCTTCAAGGGCATATTTAATTGAAAATGGAATATCTGGCATGTTTCTTGTATTGTATTCTATCGATTGATTTATATGTCGTAGCAATTGCGCCGTGCGTTCCCTTATTCTGTTGGGGGCGGCATAGGTGTAATCAATGATAGTGAGAGGGTCCTCGAAAAGATCGATTAGGGCGCGAGTAGTGTTTTTAGTTGGCAAGTCCACCGGAGGGTCCTGCAGCTGGTTCGGGACTATATTCGAGGAGGCTCTTTCCTTCTCCTTCTATTTCCGTTATTTCTCCTTCTGGATCTTTCAATGGAGTTCTTTCTACTGGCATCCTACTTTTCCCATGTCGAGGGCGTTTTAAATCCCACTTCTGACACCAAAAATTTATTTGTGTTGCGTCCCCGTGAGCTTATCGGAGTTGGAGAAGACGCAACACGAGTTTTGACTTCTCTTTCGGGTCAAGATAATCAAGTCCGTTACCCAGGGACGAAAGTCTTGTCTTCGATATGGAGAGTTAGCGGGGTAGGATTAACGCTGGCTTTCGCGGGACTTATTGCAGGAACAGAATTACAATCCCATTATTTGTAATAACTCTGGTTTATAATTTGTTATATTGAATAGATATCGGATTACAACCGCGACTATTTTTAGTCAACACTTTTGGTATAGAATTAGCGAGTTGATTATGGGGATTTCACCGTAGAGCGATGACGCGTTAGAATTGTTCTTTAGAAATTAGCTGAGGACCGATTTATCGTTGATTCTCGAAGATCGCTGACTGTTGTAGACTTTTCGTAGTTGTGGTGAGCTTGATGAGAAACAGTTGACTTCGGTCATCTGGTGATTACGTGAGGCTGCTCTGGATGAGGTTCTTCGACTTTGGCTTCGACTTAGATTTCGAACTTTGAAATTGACAAGTCGCGAACTGATCCTAGAGTAGAGTCTTTGGTTGATGAGGAACTGTCGGCTAGGTCTGTAGCAGAGTCTCCGACTGATAATGGTGATAATGACGAACTGGGTCTGGAGCTGAGTCTCCGACTGATCTTGGTGGTTATGGTGAACTGCTGTCCATGGTCAAGATCCGCGGATTTTATAGGAAAGCTACCCCTTGATGGTGACCTAATTTCCCACTTCTCTTCTTTTCGAAAAGTTGAGTCACAGGAGCTCTCGCTTGATTTTTAGACTTGCTGATGGAAAGGGAAAAGTCCGCTTGTTCCTCGCGGGTTGAGTCATCCCACGGCGTTGTCGCGCTTTCCATAGTTTTCCATGATTCGTGACTTGTATTGATCCGACGTCGTCTCTTGGTTGATTGGGCGGTCACCTAAGGTGAATCATGCAGTCTTTCGGTTCCAAAAGATGTAAGGGTTCAGGGCGCATCGGTGCCAGCCAGATTTACGACGTTACCCCTCTGCCAATCTTTGCTAGTGGGGCACCTGGCGGGCGCAGTCCTTTCGGAATTGGACCGACAATGCGTTTTACGAGTGCGTTTCCTTAGTCCGGTGGTCCAGTTCTCGCGCAGGTACCGTGTTTAATTTAAGGTATAACTATCGCAGAATGGGTTGATTTAGGATTTTCTTGAAATTTAGTGTAAATATTTTTGACATTAAAACGAACAACTTTCCTATGAGACGAAACATTTTCTGCCGTCTAGAATTTGAGATATTTAATTTCCAATTTTATATTTTTCCCATCTAAACGCATGTAAATTGAAGTCGCGTTTCTTTTGTTTTTTCTTGCAACTTTTTTAACTCTTGGCATAAAAAAAGGAGCTATGTCCTGATAATAAGTGAAAATGTAACAACACCTTGTCGTAGGGTCGGTTCTTTTACTAGGCTCCTTTCTAAGACGTTACGTATAAGTGCCAGTCTTTCTATCGTATTCTTTCGTGGGATGACGTAACACCATGGTGGCAAGTACGTTATTCTACAGAGGTGTGGCAAGTCAGGGTTGAAACTCCACGCCGATTCTAAAAAGGAGCTTTTTGCTGAATGTTTTTATGGTTCTCATTCTTTAAATCGGTTTTTCATCAACTTAATGTGCATGAAATCAAACTTCCCTGGTATCATTCTCTTGCTTGTGAAAAAACGAAGAAAATCGTGTATGAGAAATTCCGTTTATCAGCATAGGATCGGTTCTATGATCAAGAAAAGCGTAGGCTGCGTTTGGGGCCCAGTTATGCGTTTCAAAGTGAAGAAAACGATTCACATATGATTCCTTGTTATGAAATGCGTGTAGACATTCGATTTTTTCTCGTCAGGGATTTTGCAGGAGCTGCTCTTACTTTATCGACGTTAATTAACAATTGTTGTTGTTCCCTCGTCGACGAACGCCTTTTACCAGTAGATGAAGAATATATTTTAGACGTTTTTGAAGGCTCGAATTCAGTGTCTAGATAATTAGGTCAATTGTAGTTGCTCCTCATTTATATATTTTGATGTAAACTATTTTTAACCTCCTCAATGACTGCAAGTGTTCTTGCATAGATGTGTCAAGAAATTTCTATATGTCAAATAGAATATGTAGTTTGGTAAGTATGTTGAGTTGTATTTCTATATAACGCGACATTGACACTCTCGACACTCGCATCTCGACGAGGATTCGATGCAAAGATGAACAAACATACTTGCGGGCTGTTCTGTGCCAAATTATAAAATTGTCTCCGCCAGTGAGCGAACAACGATCCAAGTTTCCAAGTGAATCAAGTCAATCGTTAGTTTTTTTTTTTGACAAAGTCATTTTCCCATAATTTTTTCCGTTTTTTGTTGTCGTCGCTTGGTTTTTTTGAAACCACGTGACGATCGTGATGAAAAGTGAAAAATGAAAATCGATCCCGATTTTTTTTTTTCGCGACAATCTTTACCAACGGTTTTCTATCCCGTTCAAAGTCCTTTAGGACGTTGTATGCAAACTTTCCTATCAATAGAATTCCTTCAAATTTGCAGAACACAAAGAGCATAGTAGTATCTGATAGCTCGCACAATTTTGCGAGTTCTTACCATGTAAAAGTCGAGATATTTATTTATAAAAATCACAATTTTCAGTAGTTTCTCATAAGAGCACGTATTAGAAGTTGCAATTTTCAACATTAAATATTTCGATATCTAAATGGTGAAGCCCCTTAAAACTTTGCATGCATTTTTATGGAACATGGAAGAAGCTTTTTTCAGTTTTTCAAAAAAATCGGTCGTGAAATTTTTTCGAAACTTTGTTTATTTCATAACAAATACAGATCGCCTCGGGCAATCTTGGATTTAGAGTATATTGTTCTTTAGTCAATTTGTAACAATTTTTTTTTTAATGAACTTGGGCCCGGAAACTATTTTGTATGATAAGAAAAACTGGAAACATAAGTTTAGATTTGATCGTCGCCATACAACGTCCTCAAAAGCTTCTCTTTGCATGGTGCGGTTGCCTCGATCCACGTGGAATTGTGTGTCAAATGAATCGAAAGGTTTTGGCAGACGAGAACTTTTTTTCAGTAGACTCATTTAGCGCGAGTGTGAACTTATGGCAATTGGTTGATTGGAGTTTGTCAAACAGCGAAATTTGAATTTCATGCTGGATTGGAGAGAAAAATTTAGCGAAATGCAATTCAAAGCATTTGATTGAGCTCACGCCTGAGTCAACATTTGGAGGCTCTGCTCCTTGAGCCCGCAAGTTTTAATTACGTGTAAATTCGATCTCATAGTAATTTAGGGATTAATTAACAAAGTAACTGAGAGAGCATCAAAGAGAAATATTACACGTTGGATATGTGTGTTACGTTTACCATGTATTCCATCGACGAGTCATACGTCCACATTTTATGTAACGACGAGTGTAAAATTAGAAAAAAAAAGTAAAATTAATGAGAGAATCGTAGAAGAAAAATAATGCTTGTGGATGAAAATCCGTGAGGAATGTCCACGAACGAAATAGCAGCAATGGAAATAAACACGCACGAGAGAAAGAATATGCGAACCTGACGATCGTGGCGATGACGCTGTTACAATAGTTATGATAATAAATAAATGACTCATTAACGTCCAAAGTGGAGTAGAAAAAGAAGAAAAATACACGAAAGAAAATGTCCGGTCGATAGACTTGAGATTATATTTTTTATTCGCCCACTTGACTAGGAACGCAATGCACATTTTTATCGTACAAAAAAAATTGACTGACACGTAAAAAAAATTCACAAACTTCACGAGACTTCGAAAAAAAAAAATTCCACCTTCTTTCAGTCTCTAGGCAAATATTTTCGTTTTTACTTGATAAAAAACATCGGCTTCGCATTTGTCGACTGACTCTAAATTCATACGTTACTTTTTCGGTTAATCGGTTCATGGCACTTTGAAGTACATTTTGGAAAGTATAGCATCGAATAGAATTGTAATGAAAAAAATAACTTTTTATTTTGTCGATAGTTTGTTTGAAAATTCTCCACTATCGAATCTTTTGGATACTTGATCTTCATCCGCCTCTTAGCGAGCCAAAAAAGTTGATATTTTTTATAATTCCTCGAAATAAAACAACAGGCTCGAAATATAAATTAGAAAAGACTTGCTGCAGAAACAAATGTTTCGTCTCGATCGTGATTTCTACTCTCGTTCCTAATACATTATATTATGGCGTCTGCCATCGCGAACGAAAAAGCGCTATTGGTGGAAAGTAAAAGTAGAGTTAAACAATAATCTTGTGTCAATTTGATGGAAACGCGAGGATGAACCGACGTCACACGAATTGACGTTAACAAAATAAATAAAAAGTGTATGTATAAATATATATTTCTCGATCGTTAAAGTGTCGCGACGCTTCTCTATGATCGTTAAAAATAAATCTACACATACAGCCGTCTGTACCACGCCCTTAAGCCCAAAAGAATAGACCGATGTGACGCTGTGAACCCTTAGTAGACACAAATCGGTCTGGGATGTCCAGTCCATTCAGCAAATTCCATTTTTCGTTTTAAAAGTACTAAAATAGTACATTGTGTGCCGAGGAGGTAAAGCGGGTCTTTTGACGCCGGCGGGATGTTTTCAGTACGAGTCGTAGACGAGCGCGCCAGGCAAAGACGAGTACTGAAAACATCGTGCTCGGTGTCAAAAGCCCTTGCCTCCGAGGTGCACACGACTCTTTATAGAAACAAAACCTCGTTTCCGAGCTTTTTCGAGCTCGTCGGCGGTACGTAAAGTAGCTGTTTTACCGACTGCCGACAGTGGGTAGTACGAGAAACCTTTAACTCCTAGGAGTGAAAAGTGCTGTTTCTCGTACTCCCCACTACTAATCCATGTCGGTAGTCGGTAAAACGGTTACTTTACGTACCGCCGACACGCTCGAAAAAGCGAGGAAAACGTGGTCGCGTGATATAAAACAATTTTTATCCATCCCCCATTGCAGGCTCTCTTTCTATCGATCGAAAACTACATTCCTGAATTTATACAGATTTTGTAAACGACTCCAAATACAGTAGAAACGTTCGGACACCCCAGACCCATGTGTGTCTAAGAAGAAGCTCTAATCGTAGTGTCTCTGCCGAGGGTTGCAGCAATTAACGAGCCTAGTGATAATTAGAGTTAATAAAGATACAAATGCTGGAAGGAAGAACCTGCTCAATTGGACACCAAATCCATAACGAGATTCGACTCGTTAAAACATTATTTTCCATCGTAAAACAAAATTCCGATGCTACGATAAAGAAAAATTTATATCCAAAAGTGCGCATCATCCATCCCCAAAACTGGGATCTCCAACGAGCTCAATATTTCCGTGTTGATCTTAAGGATCATTACCATATACACAGCCAGACTCAAAATTCACATTCCACACAAAAAATTTCGTTTCCCTTATCGCGAAATTAAAAAATAATCGCAAAATAATTGGAAATAAAATTTTTTTTTAATTTTTGAAATCATTCATAAAGAAAATAATGCGAGACTATAAAAATTTCAAATATTCAATTTTTTACGTAGTATCGATTTTTAGAGCCGACATTTTTTTTTTGCAAAATTGAAAAGACTGTTCGAGCTAATCTAATACTGTCTCAGTGTCCTCACAATATTTCGAACCGAGCACGATGCTTTTTTACATTAAAATAATAATGAGAGGTCGCAACTTTCTATAAATTTTTACAAATGCCCAATTTTAGACGAAATTGTATATGGTAAATATCCTTAATTAAAAACCAAAAGAAAAGAAAGAATAATAAAAATAAAAACTACAATAAAAATCATTTGGGAACCGAAAAGATGAAGAGGTGAAAGCATTATTGATGTGTCACTGAGTGTTACTGTAATAGTAGATAATATGCCGTAAAATCTATAAACTAATCGAAAATCCGATCCAATGAAATGTATTTGTTGATATGATCATGGAGTCAATTTGTTTGGCGGTGATTGAAAAATCCTTTCGGTTCAGCCAAAGTGGCTTGAGCAGAGAAATAAAAGGAAGGAAATACGTCGTTGATTTTTAAATCATTCGAAATAATTGTTAAACTGTTGGTAAATAATAAATAAGAGACAAAGAAAAGAAAGTGAGATTTTGGAGGTGGATATAAAAGATGCGAATAATATAGAGAAACTAATGGTTCGTTGTTCGTTACTTATCCAAACAAAGTATTTACATGTGTGCTCAGATAACGACAGCGAACTAATGGCATAAAGTGTACGATTGTTGGCTAAATATAAACGTCGTAGCTGGCTATTAGAATAAATTAATTTAGTTGGACGTTACGATCGTGTGATAACAATATGAACAAATGGAAATCCGTTCAATTACCAATCAATTATATTCGCTGAAGAATAAATAAGCTCAAAGCACGTGTGTAGAATCCTTTGCCCTCATGTATTTGTACTCGTCATTTTCACCAAACGTCTTTCTGGCCAAACATTCATTGTTTTGAATGACTCTCGAGTTTCCTCGGTTGGAATGCAACTAAAAAAAATGTTTTTCATTCACTATTTTGATAATTAATGGCACTCGTTTCAATTTTTTTAGCAAATTCAATTTTAAAATGACAAAAAAGACTTTTCCATAATCGTTGACAAATTCTGTATGAAAATTTTGTTCTCTGCTGTTAAAAATAGTGAGTTTTCGTTGCATTCCAACGATGCGATCTCATTGTGTTTCCTTCGAATCGATATTCGATTGGCGATTCGTCGGAAATCGATGTGTATCGTTCTATTTTCTTTCAATTTTATGAATTCTCAGTGTATTTGTAAATGTATCATACGAGTATATTTCTTCATTGCTGCATTTGTACAAGACGAATGATTCGAAATATATGAAAATGTCAAATTGTCTTCAACACATTCATTTCTTTATTTTTCTTCCAATTAATATGATTTCCATGACGCACGTTAAAAAAATATACAAAGACACATCCAGACGAGCATCCAGAGTACAAAATTAACCAAGTGTTTCATTCTTGCTTCAATTTATCGAGGCAATCTTTCGTTTTTCTTTTACAAATCCGTCGCTAAGGGTTCAAACGCAAGAAACCAAAAAAATTTGCGTTCGTGGACACTTTTCTCTCTGGAGAGAAATTGTGGAAATTTCATGACACTGGAGTTTGCAACGTTGAGGTTCAATGAAAAATACGTTTTTCCATTAACAATTTTCGTAAAGATGTCGTCGTATCATGGATCCTAAAAAAATATCGTTTCACTGTCCTGACCAAATATTGAATAACAATCTTTAGATCTGCTCAAGAAAAAAGCAATTTCGTTGCATTCCAACGATGCAAACTCCAACATTGTGAAATTTTCGAATTCCGAACGCGAGACTCTACCATTTCTACTTGGATCGAGACGCTTGACAATACTCTGGAGAAAAATCGTTGCTGCAAGTCGGTAATACTTTTTTCACCCTCTAAACGACACTTTTTCCTTAATCCTTACTTGCCACACCTCTTTAGAATAACGTACTTGACACCATGGGGTAGATTTGTACCCCAGTGACAATTATTGTCATAAAAAATGAACTACTGAATATTTCAACTTGAAAATTGTTGTAAAACATATTGAAAGCATTTTCAAAAAGATTGTTTCCTTTATAAATTTAACTTAACACTTCATCTGTAAACCTGGGTCGTTCGTGTCCGGGCAAATTCGACGGATCGGTCCAATGATTGGATCAAAAATGGATGAAAAAATTTATTTTTCTACAATTTTTTCATTGAAATTCCAAGTTGAAGATTCCGAACGGTAGCCTGTATTTTTTAGAATCTTTGGAATGCAATAATAGGCTGAAAGAACGGTGCGTCCGGGTTCACAGACGAAAGGTGCGGGAAAAACGTTTACAGTATACTAAAAAAAATGTCAAAACCATCAAAAGTGGGAAAATATCGATTTTCCTTAACAGGTCTCGGGGTAGTTTGTACCCCAAGGTGGCAAGTAAGGGTTAATTTTTGCGCAGCTTTCGTTTCAAATAAATTTCAATGAAAAATTAAAGAATTGTTGTCACCAAAATGATGAAATGAATAAAATGAAATGAACAAACAGCGAGAAGCGTGAAAATTTGTTTCCGGAGGGATTACAATTTGAGGGCACCGAGTTTTGCGGTTTCGTGCTCCTTGCCAATCCTCGTGGACATTTTAATACCGTTGCACTCGTAGTCCTCGTATCTGGCGATGAACAACCACTCGAAATTAAGCTTCGAGGCTATATTTTGACTGTAGTTTGAGGTGAACACTCCGAAAGCAACGCCAGGTTCGATTTTACGAGCATCGCGTCGTTGGTCGTATTTAACGAAGCTCTTGGCCAATTTCACCGAAATTTCGACCAATCTGTGGCCGATTTTGTATCCCCGATAACCCGGTACAATGCCAACGTAAAAAATTTCCATTGCAGCCTTCGTAGCGTATCTCTCGAACATATCGACTCTCGACTCGACCTTGAACACAAAATTGGCCACATAATCAGTTGACAAATAACCCAAAAAGTTTCATTTGTAAAACGGAATAAATAAACACAAAAGACTCTTGGCGATCGACAGTTTAAATGCAATTTGAACATCCGAGGCAATTTAAATGCAATTTGACCATCGTTTAATATCGTCAATTATTTATTTTTCCATGTATATTCAAGTTTTTCAGCCTTTAACGACAACAAATGATCAATAAAAAATTGTGAGACTTTGAAATCGTCACAGCCTCGATATTTTCATTTTAATTCCATTTTTTTTCACGTTTTACGTTCAGCTAAGAAGGTGAGTCTCGAAATTTCGATTTTTTTATTTTTAAAAAATGCAAATCATACGAGTTGGAAAATGTTCCAGTCGTACAATAGACTAAGGTCGTGACAAAGCACTTGGCTCGAGAACCATAGCAAGTAGTTCATTAACTAGACAAATGCTGCAATCACTTACGTCATCGAGAAAATTAACGAGAGCCAGAGTGGCACGAGGTTTCAGGCGATTCTTCACAACCTCCAGAAGAGGATCAACCTCGTCGTTTGCCAGAGGAACCTTAAGACACAAAATCATTGTTCACTGGCTTTTACGAAACGTAATTGAGTCATAAACTTATTGGCAAATGAATTATGCTTATAAGAGAGACGAGACTTCGCCATGTACGAATCCTTAATCCTCAACCTTATGCACAAATGAAGGATTCACTTTTATCTTATTTATCTGATAATAATATTCAACAACTCCAAGATTTTGCACGTAATCTCCTTTCATGGATGGAGCTCGAGATTGCGAAAAGTCAGGATCAACAAAATCACTTAAAACATGGAAATTGTGTGTTTCTAAAAATTTCTCCAAATTGTAATTAATCGCATAATTATAATTATAACTACAATTAAAATTTTAATTAACAATTATAGTTCTAATTATAAGTACAGTTATAATCAATGTTTATAATTATAATTATAGTCATAGTTATTAATTATAATGTGTTTATAAAAATGTCTAAATTATGATGAATCTCATGATAATAATTTTTATTTTAATTAATGATTATAGTTATAATTATTAATTATTAGTTTATACTATAATCATTAAACACAATTATAATCAATTTCAATTAATCTTTCATTAATTGTTTTCTATTGTTATTTTGTTTTCTATTTTTATTCCATTAGGTCTATTAGAGCTAAGCGCCCGGATAAAAACTCGAATTCAATTCAATTCGATTCTATTTTTATAATTTCACTTTTCATTGCTATTTTATCAACAAAATAATCATTATTAATCTTACAACTATGATTATACAATTGATTTTATAATTACAATTAAGGTGATGGAGCAGTTCACCTCGAATTTTCGAAATGAAAATTCTCCGTCGTCGTTTGACTAATCAGAAAAAGCCTCTGTCAGCGGACGCGGGACGATGGCAAAAATCCGCTGACATGGGCTTTTTTTTATTGGTGAAACCGTATCAAAAATATTCAATTTCGAAAATTCCAGCTATCTGCAGCTGTCTCTCTCGCACTCACATGGGCGAGAAAGCGACTGCTCCATCACCTTAAGAGGAATTTCGAAAAGTGGGGAGTAAAAAAATCAAGAAAAAAAAGAAAATTGTGTATTTTAAGAGTTTCTACAAATTTCAATAAACTTTGTAATTATAATTGAAAGTAATTTTGAGTTTTGTTTTGTCTTGAACAAACATTATTAAAATCTTGGATTATGATGCTATTTATTTTTGTTCGTTCTGTGGCTAACTCACATGAAGTTTGTTGAAGGACGCACCAATGACTTTTCCACTATTGACATCGATCGCTATTATGCTACAATCGTCCTTGATTACTTCCCTGAATAAAATCTTGATTGCTTCAGCGGCACCGTCCTCCTCGTAAACCCCAACCCCGATAGCGACATTTTCCTGTTTCATCGATTCCTGCTGCACGTTCAAAGCGTCCTCGATCCTGTCCTTGCTCAAAATTTTGTATTCTATCGGACCATTCGGTCCTGAGCTTGAGTGACGAAACATTTTTCGAGATTTGCGTTATTCTCGATCTACAAAAGCAATTTTCTTTTTTTCGAATCATCATTGTCGTTTCGTTGTTCCGATTAGAAAAAGAAAAATCGAAAATCGTTGTTTTATCGGTTCCTTTGTTTGTGAGCCATTGTGAGTTCGTTTTGGCAAACATTTTTTCTGTCATTCGCGTATCATTGGAATTAATTATTCACCGTCTGTGCTGCGTCAATCGAAACATTACTCAGCCTCAATTATGTTTTTTGCAATAACAAAGCAACGGATTAATTTTGAAGCGTAACGTAAAGCGTACACGTTTTTTTCGCACGTTCCATTTGTAAACCTGGACAAACCGTTCTTTCAGTCTGTTATTACATTCCATAAGTTCTGAAAAAATCGAGGCTGCTTTTCAAAATCTGCGACGTGGAATTTCAATTATAAAATTGTAGGAAAATTCATTTTTTCATCCATTTTTGATCCAATGAAGGGACCGATCCCTCATATTCGCGAAATTACACGAAGAATATAAAACGGAAACAGCGAATAGTCAATAACTTTCCGAAACATAATTGACAAATAACTCTTGTCCAAAGTACCGAAATCCGAAATCAACGATCAAATAGTTTATTTCGATTTTGCTTCAAACATTAACGAACATATAAATGTTCGAACTATATGAAATATATTTTCTATACAGAAAATATATTTATTTAAAATATATCATGAGAATCACGAGCCTGCTCAAGAAAAAAAAACAGAATTTCGTTGCATTCCAATGATCCGAACTTCAACAACCTTCGTCGAAGTAAGTCATGAAAATTAACAGGATCATGATTCTTATTCAGTATTTAGTCAGGACAAAAAAACGATTTTTTTTTTAGCATCCAAGGACAAAATTCGTACGAAAATTTTAATAGTTTTTGAAATCGACAAATGCATTTTCCCTTCAACCCCAACGTTGCGAACTTCAATGTCAATTCGTCTTGTTTTTTCAACGAGATTTTACGTTGACGCGTTGCCATTCAATTTTATTTTTTATTTATTAAACGCCCAGTCTTTCTCCGTTTCTTTTAACTTTTTGTTTTTTTTTTCTACACACACACACGCGCGCGCGAATTGAAGTCGAAAATGTTTATTGACATCGATGTTTATAGTTCCCTTGAAAAAAAAAACGTAAAATGGAAATTCCCGAATCATCGTTTTCCTCTTTCCAATTTTCAAGATCGGCATCAAAATTTTTGATTATTTTTTATTAATCCCTGACGAAATGTGCTACGAAGTACAAATGTAAATTTTTGGTATTTACACGAAAACTCACCGTGCGAACTGACTGATGGCAAACAACACGCCAGTTCCAACGCGTCGTACGTCCCAAAGTTGTATGAACTAACGATCGCAGTGTCCGTAGCGACAGCGCTTTATTTCGGCCGTGAAAAATTCGATTCCTCGTTAAGGCAGTCGCGTGAGGGCGAGAGAGATAACCAAAAAGCAGATACGCGGTTTTCTAAGAGAGCCTTCATATTTTGAGAAAAAAAAAGTTACTACTTCTTCTCTGGTGAAAGGGGAACAACGTGTAACTAATATTTCTCTTGAAATATTCGGTCTCACGAAATAAACCGTGTAGCGGGAATTTAAACGACCGAGCAAGTGATAGATCGCCTTAAGTTAGTGCGCGAAAGAGCCTCAAGGAAAAGTCTTGACTACTTGCCACTATCGCGCCAACTGCACGTTCGTCTGACAGCAGTTCAGTAGAGAGTACACGGAGTTCTCCTTCTTCGAATGATCCCTATAGGACGTTCGATGCGACTGAATTAACCTGCTCGTGATTCATCACGTTTTTTCGAGCTTGTGCAAAATTTATAAAGAATCTTTTGACCAGACGATTTGTTGTTATCTTCGAACTCGTTACGCGGCCACTCAAACGAAGCCCGAAGGTCGTTTCGATAAATTTTTGTCGCTTTTTGTTTGATTTTTTCTGAAAGGAAATCAATAAGATTTCCTTTCGCTGATTGGAACGAAACTCGAACAATGCTCGAAAATATTTTCGAATAGTTCGAAAAAAAACGTTCGTAAAAACGAGGCGTTTTCGTTATTCGAACGTAAGTTTTTAACGCAATCCTGGGCTTTCCATAAGATTATACAAATTCCAAAAAAAGTTGAATAAACTTTTAAGTTAATGTGAAAAGTTTAATTTTTTGTGATAACATTTGTCTACATTCCGGTGATTTGGCAAAACAATCAACACTTGGAGTTCACGCACCTCCTGCATATTGGGTGAATCTGACCCGAGGCCTTTTCCAATGATTGCATTTCGGTGAATATGCATTTTTTTTTTTTTATAGATAATTATGTATCGATGTTTTTTTAATGAAATTAATTTGAAATTAATTCATTTAATTTTCCATCGTCAATTTATTTTTTGACAAAAATGAAAATTGGCAAAAGCTTCGTTGCCATAAAATGCCAAACAATTGGTAAAAAAAAATGTTTTGGTCAAAATGACCCAGTGTGTACTCGAAGGGTTATTTTTGAAAAGTTGAATAAAAAGAGTTTGTCGAATCGATTCGTTTTGGCGTGAAAGGGCCAATATGTCGCTGAATCGTCTCTCGTGACGCTGTTGGCCATAATTTATCCCTAGGGTCAGTCGAACAATTTAGTTTAGTGCTGTTTGTCGTTAACGTGTGTCATTTGTCACTTCCATTGGCTGTTTATTCTCCTCTCTGCTTTCCGGGCTTTCCACACTCCTTCATTGTGCCGCAATCGATTTATTTTTCCAACGCTTTTTTTTCTTTTTTTCATCGAAAACAAAAAATAAACACTTTGCATAATTCTTGTGTTTCGAGGTTCAGACGAGTGATTGCCTGACCGAACCTCCACTTTTTTTTCCACTAATAATTTTCGCTCATTATTGCGCTCGTGTTCAAATTTTTCGTTTATCGAATCTCATTGTCGATTATTCGACGTGGAAAAATGTGTAAAAACCAAACTCCAACATCGTCGAACAAAGAAAGATTCAAATGTGTTTCAAAGCTATTTCGAAGTAATTTGGAAACTCTGGAACTCCGATAAAACGTCGAGTCACTCCAAAGAAAAAAAAAAATTTTAACTCCGTTTGTCACATTTTTCGGGATTATGGGTAAAAGAGAATTTGACGAGGTTTTTCTTCGCCATGAAATTTGTTCATTTATGCACTGAGACGACTGAGGAACTGAATTATCGAACGGTTTCTATTCTCGCCGCGGCACTGGTCTCTCCAGACCGTATAGCAAAGTCTTAAAATTGCATTTCACAAACTTCGTTGAGCTCGCGACTAAGGAAAGCCATTCATCGATTTATAACGAAATTGAGGCGGAGATAACGCAGTAGGGAGGTCGCAATACTCGGCTTTTTCTACGCTTAACGAATACGACCAAAAATAGCAGCTTCGAACGTGCAATGACGCGGGGGTTTTTATAATTTTATCATTTTTTAGGATCGAGCAGAGAAACTTGTCAAAATTAATGGATGCGCTTGGCACACAGTGATCGGAACGGAAAATTTCTCTCGCGACGTCAAACTTGACGAAATAAAAATTCAACTCATGCTGGTCAATTCTGGAATGAAAAACTGTCCAGAATTTTTTTTTTTCATCGGTATTCAAGAAAAGTTGGAAGAAAAAACGATGTTGAAGTTTGCATCGTGAACTGCAACGAAAACTCATGATTTTTTATAGCATCGCAGTGTTTGGCGACAATAACGGGGAAAGTCTTCTTTGCCATTCGAAAAGTGAATTTACTAGACACATTTGAAAACGTCCATTAATTATCGAAATAAAGAATGAAATATATTTTTTCTGCTACATTTTAGCAATGTAAACTTCAATATCGTAAGAAAAACCCATAGAAAGCGATTATTCTATGGCAGATACATTCAATTAAATTCCAAAGCTTCGAACCAATGACTTAGCACTCATGCTGGGCTCGTAATTATAAATAATTAACGTCGATTTAACGAATGGATTATTTACTTTGATCAAACCAGCAGATTGAACCGAAAATACAATCGTGAGAGGCGCCTGCAATTACTGTAGAAATAATGAGAATATAAAAACGGACTGAGCAGAGTCACTGCATGGGAGATTGCAATTCATTCGTATATTTTGAGATTATCCAGAGCCCCTTGAATGTGGTTTTTTTCAAATAAATATGATGTCGACGTTTGCATCGCTGGAATGCTAGGAAATTCGGTTTGTTCTTGAGCAGAACTCAGTATTTTTTTTTTTTTTCAGGATCCAAAGACAAAATCGATGAAAAAATTTTATCATGATTTTCAAAATTGAACAAACAATTAATAGAAAAATTTCTTTTTCATTGGATCTCAACGTTGAGAGCTTCAGTGGCATGGCAACGGATTGAATTTTGACTGACCGATTGTCTAAATAAGAATTTTATCCTGTCACGTCCAGGGGTTTATTTGAATTGGGTGATTTTACCCCGTGACAGATAACTGCCACTTGGTTTCAAATGGCAGAATTTACTGTCTCTAATTTAGCCCGGAGTGTGCCGGACAGGGATTAGAGGAAGGAAATATCGCGCGTGGAGGTTGATAAAACACTTGGTGGATTATTTATAACAATAAAAGATAGTTATTTTATTTTAAAAAAAAGAAGACGAGTTGGAAATTTCACAATTGTTTTACAATTCGTTGGTTTTTGGTTGCGCACTTCGGTTAGGTGATTTCGCAATTGTTTTTATAGTTAACGGTTCACAAGGTTATTGTTAATTCAGTTCGATTGACAAAAAATTTTCGGTGATTAGTTGTTTACAAGGTTTTTCGGTGATTCTGAGTCACAATGTTTGTTAATAATTACCACGCAGGTTTAAAGATTGGTTGATCAATGGATGAAAGTGTCTCGAGTTCTGATCTCGATTTTATAAGTTTTCAATTCAATGCAAAGATTTTTGATTGCGGTTTGGAGGAGCTCGACCGTCTTGGTCGAGACCCCGGTTGGGACTGACTGTTATCTTGGTGAAAAATAGTGCCCTGCACTTTTTGATTTAATTAATGCGCGCGCGAGATTCGCAGAAGTCGGACTTCGCGCGCCCCGCAGGTGAGTGACGGTCTCGCGGTGACCGTGGGATTCGCGAAGTCAGCGAATTTGGGAACTATTTGTGTGAGATCGCGACTGCTTGGGCGTTCTCACACTGATAACAACTTAAATTTATTATAATTATTTTATAACGACTTTTTTTTTGGATAGGACGAATCGTTTCGGAACTTAGGCTAGGGGGCACGGGACGTGACAATCCTAAAACGACAATTTCAACAATTTCTTGATTATTTCGTTAAACTCGAACGACGTTTCCGGTTTAAGGTAGAAATTTAAAAAAATCAAAGAAATTCCACGCTCTTCCACCATTTTCAGGAATAAATAAAAATGCGATTTTGTCTCTTTTTTTTCTTTATACGTAACAACACAATCAACAATTTTTCCCTCACTTTTTTTTTATTACGGGTCAAAAGAGTTTTTCAAAATCGTCTGCACTAACGCAGGTAACAATCAATTGCGCCAATCACATTGGTGCGGTTCGAGACTCGGATTGGCAGCCAATCGAGAAAGTTATAAATAATTTTTGCAAACGTGCTCGTCTGACGAGCCACATAAAATAATCGAACAAAGAATTTTTTAAATTCAACAACGAAGAATGATTTTTGTAAATAAAATAAAATTTAATCGCCGCACGAAAATCAGTTCTCGCTCGCAAAAACGCTACGTTCAGTTTCTCCTCGGACAAGAGCTTGATTTTCTTTTTTCAGAGCCATTCGAGTTTTCCACATTCACTTGCAGTTTTTAATTGACGCGCCGCATGAGCGTAGCGTTCGAAGCGAACGAGAATGTTGAGAAAAAACGTGAAAATCTCACGTAACGATATGTATGATTTGATAAAACTTAACAAAAATAATATCACTGGTAATTAATGCAACAGCTGTGATATCAAATATTCGAGAATTGATTTATATGTCGAGAAAATATATTGAAATGGAAGAATCTCAATAATCTCGGTTAACCCTTCGAGTGCACACATCCAATAAGTGCATATTGGGTCAATGTGACCCGCGGCGTTTTTCAAACCATTTCAAACATTTTTCCATGCGTAAAATAATTGATTTTTCAAAG
This sequence comes from Hyposoter didymator, assembly GCA_037952995.1. Taxonomy (NCBI): domain Eukaryota; kingdom Metazoa; phylum Arthropoda; class Insecta; order Hymenoptera; family Ichneumonidae; genus Hyposoter; species Hyposoter didymator. The sequence goes on from JBAJMU010000012.1 coordinate 693,542, forward strand.
TAATTGTGAATCTAGATCGAAAATCGAAAAACACGCCTCCTATAAGTGCATCTTGGGTCAATCTAACCCAAAGCATTTTGCAAATCGTTGAATTTCGATAAATAAGCATTTCTTTGTTTTTTTTTTTTGTAAAGATTTTTTTGCAGTAAATAATTAATGTTTCGTAGCCCTAAAATAATTTTTTGACGAAAACGAAAAGTAAATGCTAAAAGTTTCGTTACCATTAAATGCCGAAGAATCGGTGACGGAAAATTGTTGGGGTCAAAACGCCCCAGTGTACACTCGAAGGGTTGATGATCATTGACCCTACACCTCATGAATTATGTTTTTTACATTCAAACGCATAACTGGGCTCCGAACGCAGCCCATGGTTTTCTTGATCACAAAACCGACCCTATGCTGATGAACAGAAATTCTCATACACGATTTTATTCGTTTTTACACAAGCATGAGAATGATACCTAAGCAGTTTGATTTCATGCACATTTAGTTGATGAAAACCCGGTTTGAAGACTGAAGACCAGGAAGGAATCGGTATAAAGCTCATTTTTTAAAGTTGGCATGGAGTTTTAATCCTTACTTGCCACGTACCTCTGTAAAATTACGTACTAGCCACCACGGGGTAGATTTGTATCCCAGTGACAAAAATTGTTATAAAAAATGAACTACTGAATATTTCGACTTAAAAATTGTTGTGAAACATATTAAAAGCTTTTATCGAAAGATTGTTTACTTTTGATAGCCAGAAATTGAATTTAAGTTCACTAAAAAAAATGCTAAAACCAAAAAAAGTGGAAAAATGACTATTTTGCCTTACTAGGCCTGGAGTAGTTTGTACCCCGGGGTTGGCAAGTAAGGGTCAATACGTTCGGAGTCACGAGGTGTAGAGTTAATGATCGTTGATCGTTGAGCCGGATGAAAAACGTTCAAGTTTTCGAGATGGTCAGTCTTTTGGCAAGGAGCCAACTGGATTTGTGATGCTTGCCTATGCGTTCGGCGAAGGTTTTGCCGTCGAATGAAAACTCCTCGAAACTGGCCTCGACAAGGGAATTGAAGCCCAAACGATCGGCAATCCTCTTGGAATAATTGGACGTCGCGATCATCGACACGAGACTCGGAATACAATCTTCGTTCGCTATCGCATCGTTTCCTTCTATTTCTACTGGGATTTTAACGTTTTTTCCACGATTCAGTTCTCTACCGATCTCCATGGAGGAGACCACCAGGAGCTCTCCTATTCGGAGCTGCCTATGACTTCGTAATGTTGCCATGAACATTATCTCGAGAATGCAGTCCACGTTGTAATGATTGAAAAGATCGAGTCGAGAATCAACGTTTATCATAAAATCTACCAGAGCTTTCGATGACTTTCTTTTACAACGCTCGCTGAATAGCTCAAACGATCCCTTCGCCGAAGGATCACCGCGAATCTGTAAACCGCACATTTTTCTTCAACATTCTTCCTCCTGACAGTGGATATTGAATTTTAGTTCAACGATTTATTAATAATTAATATAATTAATATCATGGACTTCCGGTGTAACCGGGACGCGAGTAGTTGGTCGTAAGTGCCGGGGACAAAAACGTTTAGCAAATCTATAAACGAACGGAAGGATATAAGTAAAAGTTGGGTCAGTTATAGTGAGGAGCGAAGAGAAAGGGTCAGGATAAAGAAATAGTGAAATTAAGTGAGCGGAAAAAAGAGGAGGTAGCCTGAAAAAGTCAGTGGAAAAGTGGGGTTACGTTGGAAATCTAGGATGGAGGAACAGCGGGAGCATCAGAAAAAAGGCGACAGCGCCGGAAGTAAAGAGGTGGCAGAAAACGGAACTACTGAGGTCGGAGAGCAGCCAGGGCCAGTGGCGGCCGGTAAAAGAGGGAGAGACCGACCACCTGGGTCAAAAGGAATAGAACGAAAAGACGGGAAACGGCTGAGGTAGGAAACTTGAAGGCAATCTGGGGGAAAATAAAAGAGGGGAAGGAGAACCTCAAAAATGGCGTCGCAACGAACACGGACGACGAAGACGAGGAAGGGCTACTGGCGGAAGAAGCGTTTAAGAAAAGTGACAAAATTCCAAATTCGCCAGTGAGAAGGGAAGTGGAGGGGAAGGGAAATAACGAAGAAAATCAAAGACGGGGAGAGTGTCAACCACACGAGGAAAGCGGGAGAGAGTGGGGAACGCAGTTACCGACTGAGGCACAAATCTTCGAGAGTGGCTTCGAAAAATCAACACCACAGACGATCGAAGCGTGGGAGGGGGACAAAATCTCCGAACGGGAACTCATGGACGACGAAGCAGGAAGAGAGGAACAGTCTGTTCCCCTGACAGACAACGGGAAACAAACAGGAAAGCACGGCTCACAACTGGAAAAACTAATCAGGGAAATGGAAAGAAGAATCAAACACCAAATCGTGGAAGAGATGGGCAGCTTTAGACGAGAGATACGACAAGAAATTTCACCGCTCCCGTGCAGGTGCGAACAGATGGGCAGAATCGTTAAAGACTCCTGACAGAAGCGGAACAGTGGAAATTGCTGGGGTACAAAGAGGCGGTACAATGGAAAAAAGAGAAAGACGAGTTGCAGCAAGAGTTAGAAAATTGGAAAGAAAGAGCCCTGCGTAGTGAGAAGGAGATCGAGGAAATTGTGAGCACACATCGAAACACGCTCTCTCAGTATTCAGGGAAGGGGGAAGCAGAGTCAGAAGGCAACGTCACTACACCAAAAGATCGGAATGATAATAATAACAACGCTTACTACCCCAATATGCACGAGGAAACAGGAGCGAAAGAACGGGCCCGAAGGAAGAGCGACACGGAGAGAGGAGGTGGATATCAGATGCTCGGTGGGGGAACGTCAGGCGAGATCGACGAAAACTCGGACGGCGACTTCGTAAGAGTGAGAAGGAAGAAAGGAAAGAGACAGAACAACGCAGAGCCAACTCCACTGACTCAATCGGAATGGAAATGGGAATCAGAAGAAAGAAGGAAGAGGAAGAAAAACATTACAGTATGGGGCGTAAGTAACAGGGGAAGTAAGCACGAAGTAGCAAGAGAGGTTCTACAACTTTTGGAGGCGAGACTGGGAATGCGGACGAAGATCACTGAGGTCCTTCTGCTAGGAGGCGGCCCGGTGGTGACGATAGAATCAATGGACGACAAAAAAAGAATAATGAGAAGAAAGAAAGAGCTCGACGGACTCGGAGTCAGACTGGACGACGACTTGACGGCACGGGAAAAAGAAGTCGGCAGATGGATCGACACGAAGGTGGAACAAGTACGAAGAACCGGAAGAAACGTGAAAAAGGTTTCATGAAAATTTGCATCGACGGAAATGGCGATACTGGGAACAATGGAAGAAGACAGGAATGATTCCTTTCGTCCGGACAACAGAAGAAGAATGTAAAATATTATCGTGGAATATAGCGGGGTTTCAAAATATCAGGGCGGCAAAAGATTTCCTAGAGTCATTCGAAATTATAATGTTGCAAGAAACTTGGCTAGAGAAAGAGTGGGGGGAAAAATCACTGAATAAAGTTGCAAAGGGATTTTCTTGGTACCAAAAAACAGTAGAAAGACGAAAGGAAAGGGGGAGAGCAAGCGGGGGCCACCTGATAGGAATAAAGAAATCTTTAAGGGGAAGATATGAGTCGGAGGAATGGAAATACGGAATGATAATCAAGATTCGAAGCGAAGAAAGGGAAAAATGGCTATGGATAATAGAAGTGTACAACTCAGTGGGTTTTGGAACTCTGGGAAATACATTAAAAAACCATGTGGAAAACGGGATAGAACAGGGAGCGGGCATAATAATTCCGGGAAATTTGAACGCTAGAATCGGAAGGAAAAGCGGAATAATAGAATGCGAAAAATCAGGGGGAGTGGCTTGGCAAAGAAACTCGGAAGATAACGTTGTTAATACGGATGGGAGGAAGTTACTTAACTTTTGTGATAAACTGGGCCTTACAATAATGAATGGCAGAACAAAAGGGGACGAAAAAGGCAGAGTCACTTACGTAGGAGGTGGGTGCGGGAGTTCAGTGCTGGATTCAATAATATGGTTGGAAGACGAGGACGAGGGAAGACTGAAATCTTTAGAAGTGGTACCGAGGGTAGAGTCAGACCATCTCCCGATTCGTTTTACAGTTCAGGGAATCCTTAAAGTAAAGCAGAATGCAAAAAAGACGGAAAAAGGGAAAAACAGAACACCGGAAGTAAAAAAACTCGTGTGGGACGAAAAAGCTTCCACGGAATACGAGGAAGAAATAAATAAGGCATGGGGGGAAGAGGTGAATCCGATAAATATGACGACAAATGAAAGATGGGCCAAATTGGAAGAAACGATTTGGGTAGCAGCGGGAAACGCAGGTTTGGTCAAAACTGCAAAACGGGGAGGGGAGAGTAAAATTTGGCTAAGCGTGGAAGAGAGACTCCAAAGGAGAAAAGTATGGGGATGTCTAAAAAAATACCTGAAAGACAAATCGGGCAGGAACAAGAGCGAACTGGCAGACGAAAGAAAGAAGTGGAGAGAGATTAGAGAGATGAAACAAAAGGAGTGGTTCGAAAAGCGCTGGAGAGAGGTCACAGAGAGTAAAGATATGGCAAAATGGTGGAGAGCCATTGGGAAATTTAAAGCAAAAAGAAATTACGCAGGGGAAAATATCGGGAAAAAAGAATGGGTAGAACATTTTAAAGAACTGTTAAACGGAGCAGGGGAGGGAGAAGGACGAGAGAACGAACCGAAGCCCTGGGAGGAAGAGGAAACGATAGGAAACGCAGCCCAAAATAAGCCAGACCAAGAGATAAGAAAGGGGAATTTCTAAAAACGATAAAAAAACTGAAAAGACGGAAAGCTGCGGGGGAAGATGGGATCACAGGGGAATTTTTCTAGTACCTACCGGTCACAGTACAAGAAGAACTAAGGGCGGTGATAAACAAAATATGGGAAGAGGGAAATCTGCCAGAAAAATGGGAAATAGCCAGAATCTTTGCGATACACACAGCGGGAGACGAGGGCGATGCTAAAAATTACAGGGGAATCTCACTTTTGAATCTGGGCTATAAAATACTCACAAACATAATGGCAAATCGAATCAGGAACTGGGTAGAAAAAGAGGGGATAATAAAAGAGCCAAGCCGGATTCAGGCCGAAAAGAGGAACTAGAGATCACATATTCGTTTTGAACTCACTTATAAACAACAGATTGAGAAATAAGAAAGGGAAAATGTATGTAGCGTTTGTAGATTTTAAAGCGGCTTTTGATAAGATAGACAGAAATCTGTTGCTCAAGAAACTATGGGAGAAGGGACTAAGAGGCAAAATGCACCGAATGGTGAGAGGAATATATGGGAAAACGTTAAACGAAATAATTGCAAACGAAGGTATAACGGAAAGCTTTGAAACAGAGAAGGGAGTAAGGCAGGGGTGTCCGTTAAGCCCAACGCTGTTCGGAATTGCACTGAATGACGTAGACGAGGAATGGGAAAGAAAAGAAATAGGAGGCACCGTCATGGGCAAAGGAAAATTCTATGCGATGAAATACGCGGATGACATTGCTATTTTGGCCGAGGAAGCGGGGGAACTCGAAAAAATGCTAAAAATATTAGAGAAATATGTGGATAAAACGAAAATGGAAGCCAATGTAAAGAAGACTAAAATTATGGTATTTAGGAGAGGGGGGAGGAGGAAAAAGGACGAAGGGTGGACATTTAAAGACGAAAAAATAGAGGTGGTCAATGAATTTAAATATCTAGGCTTCCTTTTCTCTACGAATAACACCCTTAAAAAAACACTTAAACATGGTAGCAGGGAAGGCGAGAAAAGCAGCGAATTCGGTGTGGGGAGTTATGAAACGAGCGGGGGTCGACAATCTGAAAAAAAAGGCTACAGCTCATGGACTCTTTTGTTAAATCAGGTGCCTTGTACGGAGTTGAATTGTGGGGCTGGAGGAGGGAAGAGGAAATAGAAAAAATGCAGAGACGTTTTGTCAAGGTGGCTTTGGGAATAGCCAGAAACACGCCGAATTATTTGTGGAAAATGGAAGCGGGAAGGAACAGCGTGGAAATCGAAGCAATAAGAAGGGCAGGGAATTATTTACTTGAAATTTTACAAATGGACAGTAATCGATGGCCAAATATATGTTTGAAAGAGGAAATCAGAAATATATCTAACGGAAAAGCTTCTATATGGGGCAAAGATCTAATGGACGCAATGGCTGAAGTAGGGGAAGGAAGAATATGGGAATTAATCAGGAAAGGAGGCCAACAAAAAGAAATAGAAAAGATATTCACTGAAGGTCTAGAGACGAAAAAGGACCAAGATATACAAAAGGACTGGGTAGGAATTGATAAATCGAACTTTGCGCCTATGTATAAAAACATAAAAAAACAAACAGGAAGCACCGAATACTGGGAAGAGAAGGGAGTCAAAGGACATATCAAAGAGGAATGAGCAAGGCTGAGATGCGGGAATATCGGAAAGGTAGGGAAAAAAGGATTCCTGAACTGGAAATGCGAATTGTGTGATGAGGAAGGGGAGAGTTTAGAACACGTATGGACATGCGAAATAGCGAGGGGGGAAATAAAAAAAGAATGGGTAGACGCAGTAGACATTTGGAGGAATAACAAGACAGGGAGTATTTTAAATAACTGGACGATTGAAACGCTGCAGGGAGAAATCAATAAAGACTTGTGTGAATACGTAAGAAGTTTCAGCAGGTTAAAAAAGAGCACAACGAGACGGAATGAGGGTACCAGGGCAGGGAGGGGGAGAGAGTCAAAACAGTTGCAGAACTTATGTCTTGTCGGAAAAGAGGGCTGTGAAAATAGTTTAATTATTCAAAAACTACAGCTCATCGTAGGCAAGAGACAGTGGAGCAAAGATGTTATGAATGTTATTAGTGTTGTAAGTTAAATGTAAGGAAATGTAAAAAGCAAAATGCTGTGCGAAGGAAATTAATCTATCTATCTAATTAATATCGTTAACAATTAATGAATCAATTGTTATTAGTTAATCAATCATTTATTCGTAATTAAGCATTAATGAATTCATTGTAATTATTTATTAATTATTTAGCAATTATTGATAATTTGTTGATTGATCGTTAATTAATTATTCAATAATTGATAATCAATTAAGTATCAATTAATCATTATTTAATTATTAATTAATTATTTATAAATATTGTCGATAATTAATCATTCTAATAATTTTAATTAGTATCAATAATAATAATGAATAACTAATAAATTGAAAATTGACAATGAATAGATAAAATGAAAGAACCAAAATTTCGATAAATAAACTGTGCGTCGATCTGCGTCAACTCTTCGTGGTTCGTTTCGATAGAAATTTCCGCGGAATTGCTTGTTTTTCAATTTGACATGTCGCTCATTTATTTATTGAAGCAAAAAAAGCAATGATGATTGATAAATAAAACTTGAGACGAACTTGTATTTTGTTGAGCGCCGCACCAACAACTTCGCCAGTCCTGACATCAATGGCGACGACACTGACGCCATCTTTGATCGCGCCGACGCACAATTCCTCGAGCTCTTCGGGAGCGCCCGGCTCAGAGATGAGATTCACACCGACACTGACGTTTTCATCGGTGAAGAACGCTTTCCTTATAACCGCCAGCGCACCTCCCACAGTCTCGGTCGTCAGTGACTCGAATTCGATGTTACCGTCGTCCGCGGAACCCCACGGCCGGTAGGAAGGCATTCTCCTACGGTGATGACTGAAAATAGTCGAATCTAAATTTTTGACTTCAATTTATTTTCTTAGATACAAAATGGTTTCCGAGCCAAAGTTCATTTAAAGAAGTCGTTACAAATTGACTAAAGAACAACATACGTTAAATCCAAAATCATCCGAGTTAATCTGTATTTGTTACATAATAAACAAAGTTTCGAAAAAAATTTGCGACCGATTTTTTTGAAAAACTGAATAAAGCTTTTTCGATGTTACATAAAAGAGTATGCAAAGTTTTGAGAGGGTTCACCATTTAGAAAGTGAAATATTCAATGTTGAAAATTGCAACTTCCAAATCACGCTCTTATGAGAACTACTGAAAATTGGGATTTTTGTAAATTAATAGATCGTCCGAGGTAATCTGGATTTTTTATAATGAACAAAATTTTGAAAATATTTTACGACCGATTTTTTACAAAAACTGAATAAAGCTTTTTCGATGTTACATAAAAGTGTATACAAAGTTTTGAGAAGCTTCACCATTCAGAAATCGAAATATTTATTGTTGAAAATTCGAACTTTTAAATCACGCTCTTATGAGAACTACTGAAAATTGGGATTTTTATAAATTAATATCTCGACTTCTCCTTAAAATTGGGCGAGCCATTACATATCACTATCCTCTTTCTGTGGTGCAAATATAAAGGAATTCTATCAATAGAAAATTTTGTATACAATGTCTTCAAGAAGCCAAATTTCGAGCGTAACACCTTCTTTCTGCTTCCACATAATTATTGTTCTCCAAACGATAATAAAAAGAATATTTTCGGCTGTACATCGGATCACGAGACTGCTCTTCTTTCCAGCACCACATTTTTTTTCTTTATTTACATGCACCGCTCATACAGTCTCCTGCTCGCTTCTTTAACTGCGAATATGTTTTTCCTCATTCTAACGATACATTCATGCCATGCAGTGAATTCAAAAATCCATAAACTTTCGCAACGTTCAAAATTTTTATATTAAAAAAAAAATCAAGCATCCCGATCGTTTCCTTCGCTTTCATACAGTTTCCCCGAAAGTTTCCAGACTCTTACGACCCACGACGATGAGCCAACGAAACCCGTGAATGCATTCAGCCCTGTGAGCAGCCATATTCATGAAAAAAATTTAACAACTTTGAAAAAAAAAAAACGAGAACGAAAAACACGACCAAAAATTAGATACACGCTCCTCTCGGACACGCTTGAAATTCCCAGAAAAAAGGGCAGTCAGGCGTCGTTCTATTTTCACCAGAAAAACACACGAAACCCTTCTTCTTCTCGGAAAATTGAACGAGTCCCAGGAAAACGTGTAATTTCCCACCGACCACGAAACCGATAGATAACCCAAGGAAACTTCGCAAAGTAATATGTTTTCAAGCGTGAAGTTTCGTACGAGGAAACTGATGCTCGAATGATTATCAGAGGTGAGACTTGGCGTACTTACCAGTCCGTATGGCAAAGGCAAAAAATACCAATGCCGATCAAGTTTTTTTTTGCATTTTTGTCGCAATAAATAATGATAAATAATAATAAAAATTCATGATAAATAATAATTATCATAATAATGAATAAATAATAAAAAAATACAGAATGATAATTAATAGATAATAAAAAAAATTATAATGAAAAATACTAAATAATGATTATTATTATTATCATTATGAATAAATAATTAAAAATATTAAATAAAAATAATAATAAATAATAACAGAATAAAAAAAGGTTTTCAATTTGTCTTTTCGTTTTATAGACAAAATTTATTTATGAATATCGATTCAATTGATTTGCAGAATTGATCATTTTCGTCGAAATTTTTTTCAGCACAATTCGTATTTTTTTTTTTTTGTTTCCCATCGTTGGCTGCATTTTTTCCGTCACGTTTGAAAATAATTGAAAAAAATGTAAAAAATTCTTACGTGCATGAAGTATTATGAACCGCGGGAGCGACAGGCCAAAGGTATTGAGATTCGGGTCGAGGGAAAATTAGCATTTACGATTGACACACTCTTATTGCATACTCATCGAGCAAGAAGCGGAGACTGTACCTTCGTGCATGCATATTTATTATCGTCGAGATATGTTATATTTTTATTAAGATTTCTCAGCATGCACAGACGTTTCGTACGTCATTACGAAACAACATCGAAAGAGCAGTGGGTGTTGTTTTTCTTTTTGGTTATCTTAATCAGACACTCTGGCTGCAAAGACTCGATGAAATATTAACGCCACGAAAGTTTTATGTCGTTACGCGAGGAAATTTTAACGGAATGCGAACTACGATTGCGAGGGACTACGAACTTCCCAACAAGAAAATGAGTTCTATTCCGTGAAACAGAGAAAAAAAAAGAAACGATTTCGCACGTCGCGATGTAAACAAAATCCCAACCACCTCAGTATCGCAAGTTTATAGTTAGAAAAACGGATTTTCAAACTTTAGGAAATGTTATCGCACCTCATCATTCCTCGACGATCGGTTTTCAGTGACTGACGCTTTTACGCGCCGTCTGTGCGTCTAAAATTTTATGAGTCTCGTATTATCAGTATCGCTGAGGAGTGGGGGAAGGAGTATTCGTACGTGCATCAAAACAAGACCCGGACGGGAAATGAAAAGAGACGCGCTACTATACGTCCATCCAGTCGATCGAGTCTGAAGGAATCTTTTGTTTTTTTTTTTTCTGAACCGATCATTCGCTCGCATATTTAACAACAGTTATGAATCTTCGTTTTCAATTAACTATTTAATGAGAATTTTCAAGGGCTCGAGAGGCGATGTTTTCGCTTCATTCCGGAAACTTTTGGTTTACGTACGAACATACGTTGACAATCATCGCGCGCGATCGTCTGTATCCACGGGTTCATAAACACGCGAGAAAAAAGCGGTTAAATAATTTTTCGGACAACTAAGATTGTTTTGGAAAATTCGAAAATCCATAAAATTTAAACCGTTCATCCGATATTTCCGAAATTCACTACCAACCTTTCTTATATGATACTCTATTTATGAAGACGAAAATTAGTAATAAATCTTAAAAATTTCGGAAGTTAGAGCGTCAGAACCATTTTTTTGAAAATTCCAAAATGCCGTAGAATTCGCATTTTTCTAGCAATTCAAACGAAATTCTGTACGAATGGAGAGGAGTATAGATCAACGTCAGTGCGAAACGGGAGCCCTGTAGCTCAAACCATTCTCGAGTTATGAACGTTTGAATTTTACAGTGCCAAAACTTACGAACACACACACATCGGGACTTTTTTTCTAGATATGATTTTTCGATGTTTTGGGACGTTTTGCACATTGACATTGAAAACTGAAAAAGAAAAAAATTTCACCGTCACATAGCTTCCTCTGTGAGGAAGCAAAATGAGAAGATTGTTCAAAATCTATTATTTTCAGAACATTTTTTTATCGAAATTTTGAATAGAATTTGGCGTCGATTATATTTTTTCTCGAGCATTTGCTTGAGGCTCGAAAATTCCAAAATGTATATCTCAACATCGCATTGTGAATAACATTGATCAATAATCGAGATAAAACGATAAGATAACCTCGTTTGTCGAATTGTGACATTCAATTTTTCTTCCAAGTTGTTTATTGGGATTCAAGAAATATTTCGTTTTTTTTTTTGTTTCCTCAATTCATTGTGTTGGTGAATTTTTTTTCCACGACGATTCACATACGCGGATCTATGTTATTTCTATATTTTTGATTATATCCATCAATCGGTATTTCGAGAAAACAAAAAAATAAACATGTGACCGCCTTTCGGCGAGAGAATACGGTGGAAATGATTTTTTTCGCCGAATTTCAACCCTTCGAGTACACACTGGGTCGTTTTGACCCCAAAAATTTTCAGTCACCGATTGTTCGGCATTTAATTTTCGTTTTGGTCAAAAAATCAATTCAGCGCCATAAAATGTTAATTATTAATTATTATTTAAATGATTAATTATTAATTATTATTTTAATTATCAATTATTAATTATTGGTTTAATTATTTCTGCTTTTGAATTATATTGCTCGTACGAGTGATTTCGTGGTCGAACGAACTATTTTTTCCGAAATTTTTGGTACAGCACTGCAAGATTTATATCGATAATTCAAAGTGCGCATGCGCACTTTGAAGAAGTTGAAACATTCCTTGGTCCCGTTCAGAATCTTTCGATTACGATTGGCGAGATTGTAACCAATCGCGACAGTTCAGTAGCGTAGCTAGAGAGACACAAAACCCTTGGAAGCCCCTCGTAAACGAATATCGCACGTGACCAGCGAGCAAGGACGTTTCTCGGAAGTCTCGTGATGCGCGCGGATGAAAATAAATGATGATGATAAATATAGACGATGTTTTTCAGCTCGAAAAAAAAAGTTGTCCGCTTTTTGGATGTCGTATATTTTACTCTGTTTTTCAACGAAAACAAAATTCGTCCCTTTTCCAACAAACCATATATCGCGCGCTTATGTCATCCAAACGTCGAAAAACGTCTCTGAACACATTATTACGAATTTCATCCTCGTGATTATATAAACATCGACTGCATGAAATATGTCACACACGGTGAACCACCTGCGCGCTAAGCAACATTAAACAGAAACTGCATTACTCTCTAGATCGGGTTACTTGTTGTGGCTACTTTTGTAAATTCCAACGAATCACACACACAAACACACGAGTGTACGCGTTTCTCCCATTAGATGTCAAACGCATGTCGCAGCAGAACCCCGTTCTCTTTTCGCAATATAGCAATTACGATTGGTTGCTGAGTTTATTAACGCACATTTGAGTTGAAAATATTTCTACGCACGAATTATAGTCAAAAAGTGCGAAATTACCTTTTCACCAATTTTTCAAGTTTTTCTTATAACTTCAAGGACATGCAACTAGTTGACGCGAAATAAATTACACACGAGTATCGTGGGAATCGATAAATCTCGTTTATTCGAATAAACCGCGTACATTTGAGAATCGAGAAAAAAAATAATGTTCCACTGAACAGAGACGGGGATAGAGTTTTGCTCTGGGTTGACAGATCTCACTGATCACCCGCCCGCACAGCTATACGCGACTAGCGAGAAAGAAAATTTTACAAATTCAGGTCGTTCGTCGGTTCAGAAGAAACTCATTTTACCTGCGAATTCGAATTGTGCAACCGAATTATCTGTGGGAGTGTAAATGCACGAATTTCTCTGTTGGTTCAATTTTTTTTTTTACCGCAATCAATTTTTCTCGTTTTCCAAAAATAATTTTTTTTTTTAAATAAATTAATTATTTAGGGAACCTTAAATTTCGGCGTTGGGGAGTTTTTTTTCGCGATTTCTGAATTTTGACATATCACAGATTATATTCAAAGATTTGATATTATTTCCGATTTTCATTTTATTCGTGGAAATTGCAACGAAATAAAATTTGAATTATTTTCGTTTGAAATTAAAAAATGTTTTGTGGAATAGGAAAAAAAACAAAATTTCGACATTTTTTCACCAAGTTTCGTTATTTTGGAAAAACATTGGAAAATTCAAAACTTCGAATTAAGAGGAAATGTAAATCGCTAAAAAAAACCCTCTAAAACAACTCCCCTCAAAAAAATGCAGCTCTAAAAAAAAGAAAGGAGAAAACCCACAAATAAAATGGAAAAAGATTGAAGAAAATACGAGAAATGTGAAATTGGTAAAAAAAAGTTGATGGTTTTCGCTCAACAGTAAAAATTCTGATATCTATGAAAGGACAAGTATTCCATTGATGTCTGAAAATCATCTAAGGAGAAGAAAAAAGAAAATGTTTTCGCAGAAAAATCTAGCCCCCCTAAAAAAAATTGAAATCTCCAATAAAATACAGAAGTAAACAATCACCGAAGTGCGGCCCCTGGCTCTCAAATACCGAACCACAGGTTTTAAGATCTTTGTAAAATCACGCGGTGCTGTGGCCAAACGGAAAGGTAAACACGTAAATTGATAATATTGGTTCTTGAATACAAATCTCACATACTTTCGACTGTTTTTACTGACTGAGACCAAATAGTACGCGTCCTGTAAGTCGATTGTTGCCATAAAACTTCCTGGAAATAGCAACCCTGCTGCCGTTCGGATGTCTTCCATTTTAACATGTTTTGTTTCGATAAATTTGTTCAATTCTTTGAGACTTAGGATAAACCGATAGGTGCCGATAGGATAGCGGTGAACAGGGCAACTTTCGGTTGCAAGTGCGAGAGAGCCGCGGACGGCGTTCACAAGTGGCCAATTTGTCACGTGTGCTCTCGTCCGTTCGCCAGTTGAACCGAGATGGTTAAGGTCCAACGGCTGGATCGCGGAAACCGTTGCCAAGATCCCGCTGAACAAGCGATGCAACTGGTAGGTCATCGCCCACTCAACGATGGACACGAGCGGAGAAAACGGAGTGACGCTCGCTCTCAATTGTCGTGCGAATTAGGTTTTTCATATCTCTCTCCCGTCCTTTCCGTTTTTCGCAGGTAATTTCAGGCAATTCAAGGGAGGGAGAATTCAGGTAGCGCAATAGTCGATATCGCAGGCAACTAAATGGTAGGCAAAAGGGCGTTTCTGACAGTGAAACAGGCAACTATGGCTACCAGTGAGGAATCTTCGCATCGAAGCACTGGTGAGTTGCGTTGCGTCGTCACAATGGTCTGTAAATACCGTTCATTTATCGACCACGATTCGTGCAAGTGACGCGGTGTAAAATGTCACGTCACACCAGATATTTGTCGGGCCGAATAAGTATTCTGTGATCAACATTTCGTGAAGTTTCGAATTTGGTGAGGATCCGAGTCGTCAACTTTTTCGAGTGAAATATCTCAAAGCTCTACGTACTTTTTGTGAAGTGACGATTCATCTTTTGGTGAGAAGAGGATCGTGCTTTTTTTTAAATTCGAACTCGTTTGCTAACGTTTTTGGTAGGTAAAGTCATTTTTCAAAAGATCTAGTTTGTTTTGAATTTTTTTCACGGGATTGTTCAAGAGGAACAACTATTTCGTGGGAGTAAATGTACTTGTTTCAGTTTATTTACTGCAACGTGGTGGAATCCACCTTACGAGGACGATTCGAACTAAGTGTGGCAGCGGCCTGGATAGCTAAGTTGGGAGAGCACTCGACTGGCAATCGAGAGGTCCCGGGTTCGATCCCCGGTTCAATTCCTGCCGCATTTTTTCGAATCGTCCTCTTATCCAAAAACTCCCGGATCACATTACATATCGGAATATCACTCTCCTGATAGCAACCCCATCTGGTGGAAGTTCTATTCTCCTCCTTGCATACCCCGATATATAAATAGAATTCCAAGGGCTCTGGCGGATCACGACTACCGAGCGTACCGCGCTCTCGTGGCTCTTGCTCAACGTTACGAAAAAACCTTTTCTGCACGATTTTACCCACATACCCCTTGAACAGTACGATTACATATTCCTGTTGTCGCATAGAGACCAAACCAGGTGTGTTCCACGCGACCGATGAGACACATTAAAACTCCGTCGATGTGACATTTGCACGTTTTTTTATTGACTAAGATAAAGATTCCATGAAACACTGCACGCGCGAAGCTGATAACATAAGAAACTGTATGGTTCCCACGCTCCATGAAATGTTTCCGAGCCGAGGGCGTCGTACGAGCATTGAGATTTCTTTCAACATTATTTCCTTTTAACATTATTAAGGTTTCATCCTAATGGGTGCATCTTACCACAAGTTATACGTGAATGTGCGTAGAAACTGGAAAAAGCCGACCGAACCAACAACCCTCTTTTTCCTGAAGTCGGTCGGAGAAAGCTACCCGTTGTGACCGTCGATTAGAATTTTATTACATCACGCATCCTTTGTCCCGTCCATATTTTAGCTGGTATTCCGGGAGAATTACGTTCTGCATGACCCGAATATCCTCTGCAAGTCGATTGGAATAATCCGCAAAGGAGTCACTTGTTTCAAAAATGCCTTCATGACGCGTGACGAATGCGTTATCCAGGATAAGGAACTCGTAGTCCTGAGCACAGAGCAGCCAATCCTGCAAGACAAGAAGTATTAATCGACCGTGAATTAATTTGTAGTGTTCCTCTCAAACTCATTCCGTCAATCGGCATGATACTTCGGCTTAGGAACACTTACCCGTGTCTTTTCTCCGGACAGGCTTACTCTCTGGTCAAAGTCTGGATCGTTAGCCGTGCCTATAAATACTGGACTCCAGGATTGAAGTGTGCCGTTCCTTTTCAACGTGGTTGATACGTAGAGGTGTTTCGTCTGCGGTCTCTCGTACCACTCTGGATCTGGTGAGACAGCGGGCCCTTCGCATGGTCCCCTTCGACTAATGGCGTAGCCCTCATTTAACAGATGCATCTACAAACAGTTGATCCCTCAATTCCACAATTAATTTTATTACAAAAAGCATCGATACCGCATGGAATAATTAAAGAAGAAAAATGTAGCAGTACGAATTTCCTTTGTTTTTTGTACTGATCAATTTCTATTCCATTCATTTACTTTCAATTTTATTCGTAGCTTTTTTCAGAGCCCATATGTGATCAACCTCATTTCTCTTGAATTAGTCAGACAACGTTCATTTTCTTTCAGCGAGTTGCCAGTATTTCGACCAGGTTCAGCTTGTTTGTTAGAGAATTGGAATTTCGGCTCACAATTTGAATATTTCCCGTCTAATGAAATCTCGTAGGCGATGAACGGAGAGATAACTTACAAGACTGACTTTGTAGTATGGTAGCATCTTGTGGGGATTGACAATGAAATCCATTAATACGAATACTTTTGGATTCGGAGTGGTTAGTTCTTGTTGAGCGTTCCGCGTTATCATTTTAATGAACTCTGAGGCTAAATTCTCGCTCGGCCAGTATCCGAAATCTGCTACCATGATATAATGAGTGACCGCAGCTAGCTTGGCAATATTCTGAGCACTTTTCCTGGGGTGGAAAAGACCGTTTCGTCTATTGTACGATTGATTGGGGCGAATTTCAAACCAAGGTGGCATCTCGCTGCAGTTATAACTCTGAGAAAGAGATTCTACGGCTTGCCTTATCTGTAGAATCGAGAAAATTGATAATGATTATTTTGGTCGGGAGGCAGTTGACCATTTTGTCGAAAGAATGGAGAAAATCAATTGTCTAATACTCACCCCTTGAGGTCGGTGTTTTTTGTGCCAATAAATGTGGAAAGAGACGAATTGAGAAGTGAGAGGTGGAGCACAACTCTTTAGAAACCTAATCGAATCTATTGCGAGATGAAAATCAGTTCCAGATGCATGAACAGCTATTGACATTGGTGCATGCCATCTCGCAATTAAAGCAGGGAGATCGATAATAGAATGGCAGTCAGCTGATGTTGCATAAGTTACGGTTTGCCCACAGCTGACCTCCTCAGTCATCGGCGACACGTTGTAAAGAACATCGTAGTCCTCGCCATATGAAAGCGAAATTTTCGTGGGTTTTTTGTCCATGCACTCAATCGTCCGTATTGGCTAGAAAAATGAAGACAAATTGTCACTTTTGCTTTTCTAGATAACATGAATGGTCGTCAAGGTGGATAACTCAACGATTATAAAAGTCAAGGGGAACTCAGTGCACCCAATAAAAATCTGACTCCAGGCAAATAAAAGTTGCTCGATCTTTAATCAAGCTCGTTTGAATCGATTTATGCCTGTGAATATTATTCATCTGACTACCTGGACGGCTAGACACTGCGCTAAATTATTTATAGAACATATACCAATCCCATCTCGCCAGTAATTGCATTGAATCCGCTGTTGATAGTCTGCAAACCAAAATATTTGGGCAATTATTATTTTGCTTTTCGATTGGAATGATTTTAATTGCCTTCAGGGCTTCGTATAATAACCTTCAGATTGCCAGCATCTTTGACAGCAGTGTCCACGCCCTGAAATTGCGAACAACAATTTTTGGTTGATCGATATTAGCAATATTTTAATTCACACGGTGGCGGTCAATTCTTCAAGATTATGATTTTATTTGGAACACATACTGATCCAGTAACGCCAGTAGCCGTATTGAACCCGCTCGTAAGAGTCTGTAATACAAAATCGTTAGGAGTCAGCCTTTCCATCTGGAGGATTTTCGATGGCTTGTACGTTTCGAACACTGACCTGCAGAGTGAACTTATTTACGTCGGGAGTTGCATGGCCGTTCTGAAATTTCACACAACAACTAATGGTTACTCACTTAACTTTTTTATTCGCCAGCGTCGGGAGAATTTTTCGAGGATATTCGTTGATTGGTGGTTCTCTATTATTACTGTGATTGAATTTGAACCCTCCAAGTATGTACATACTGGTTCCTTCGACCCTAACAATTTTCTGTCACCGATTGTTTGGCAGTGAATCGCAACAAATGTTTTCGCATTCAATTTTTTTTGTCGTCAATAAATAAATTTGGCTCATAAATATGGACGATTTACCATGCAAAACGTCTTGATAGAAAAAAAGCAAGGCATTGGGTCAAATTGACGGAATATGCATATTCAGGAGATGTGCACTTGGAGGGTTAGAAATGATGAGATTACATCAATGAAAATTCTTCATTTTCACACGGTCACTCTATCTGCTAATTAATAGTGTATACCAAAAAAGTATATCATAAAAAATGTGTATAAAAAAATATTGCATTCTCCAGTGCAATTGAAAAATCAGTCACATACACGTAACGAGGTTTTTTTTGTAACACGTACCAATCCAAGATCGCCAGTAACTACGTCGAATCCTGAATGGACATCCTGTGATACAAAATCGTAAGGAATTATTAATCTTTTATTATTGAGAATTATTAAGCTTTTCGTTTGAAAGAATCGTGAAAGCATTTCAGGTTTTACCCACTAACATTTGGACCGCATTCTCCTGAACCAATGCATCCAGGGTCCCCCTGAAATAGGGAAAATGAAAAAAAAAATTACTTTCAATACATTAACGTCGGAGTGAGTTGTTCAAAAACATTCACTGGTGTCGGATGATAAATTTCGTTGAATGTTCAATCCAACAGAGTTTGTCTTAAAGGTTAGTCCAAACGTTGGTTTTCAAGGCTGCCATGCCATTCCATCGGAATGACACTGTGACAAATCGAACAAGCGCAAAAACCTACATCCGATAACGTGGGTCAATATTTTACCAAGAATAGTCAACTGACGTATCTTTGGATAATTGATTGTTAGTAATTTCAACAGTTTATTCGGTACTGGCAACAAAACATATCGTCAAAATGATGAAAGTTCCGTTTTCATCTACCGTATTCGACCGTATTATTATTATTACTGGTATTATTTGACGTTAAGCAACGGAACAACGACTTTTATCAACAAAAATCAGGTACGCAGTAACCTTGTTTTTTTTAAATACAAGTTCCGGCATCGATTTTACTTGTGTGGATCAGAAAATTCTTACGTACGTGAGAGAACGGTAGATCTTCGATTTCTGTGACCGGAACGGCTGTCTCGGATACAATATTTTTGTCGTCCACGGTCAGAAGAGTTCCCACTTCTTCGCCCTCATTATTTTCCG
The DNA here is from genome assembly GCA_037952995.1 of Hyposoter didymator. Lineage (NCBI taxonomy): Eukaryota > Metazoa > Arthropoda > Insecta > Hymenoptera > Ichneumonidae > Hyposoter > Hyposoter didymator. The sequence goes on from JBAJMU010000012.1 coordinate 712,782, forward strand.
GTGACGTGTACTCAACGAGTTCCACTACCGCTTCCTCCACGACTTGACCCCATGTAACCGATGCAACCACGAGAACTCCGAAGAGCATTGGCAAAAATAACCTCATCTTCAATGAATGAAAACACGAGGTTTCTATACAATAACCGCCGAAAATTAAACTGATTATTTTCGAGTCAAAATTTCAGTCGAAACACAGACTCTCTTTCGGGTCTTGTTGTCAAGCGAATACCACGCAATGTGAGGCTCGTTCAGCTTTATACAAATTCGTAATTAGTCGGAGCTATTGATTAGTCTAGGTATTTTCTATTCGTTACTGATAAACGAGCGAGTCTTATCATTACACTGTTTGTTCGGTTCTTATTCGTCTAAATATTATTGATCGTACTGGCTTTACTCAAGTTAATATTGTTTATTTTGTATCGTGCCATTTCCCATTTCAACTCTTATTTTCTCTCAATTGCTCTAAAAAATAAGCCGAAATCACGTGTTTATGTAATTGATCCTTTGAGGAAAGCTTACCAAAAAGTTGCTTATCTTTCTGCTTATTTTCCCAAGCGCCACGAAACCAGTGATAAGAAGTTTTGGATGATCATTAAATTGGAGTGTCATTAAATTACGACTGTGGGGCCCCACGATCTCAGCCCCACGTGCGTCCATCGTGCCTTGCTATCACTGTAAAAATAATTTTTTGAGTGGAAAATATTTATTCATCGTCATAAATGTGCGCCTTGAAAACTTTTTCCTCATCTCGGGTTCGATGTCGTTTTTATTTTTAATAGTTCAACTTAATCTCAATTGACTCCATAAAACCCGTTGCCGAGAGAACGCTCTAGAATTCCAATACCACGATCGCGATTTACATAAAATATAATGACGCAAATGGTCATGATAGAACAAACGTGTTATTGATAGATCGCAAGTTGCAAATCACGTTTGATTTACACGACGTTCATCTTTACGTTCGACAAATAATGATCCCTGAAAAATTCAAAATACCTGAAATGAAAATAAAAAAATACAACGAAGAATGGTAAGAAACAATAATGTGAAAAAGGATCATTGACGTTCAGCGCTAAAATTTCCTCGAAAATTTCTGATATCAATAAGAGGACAAGTTTTCCTTGAGGTTCGAAAATCCACCAACAAGTAATAAGACAAAATCACTTCTCGTTGAAAAAGAGTTACTAACTTACAAAACAGAAATAGTCAATGTTTGATTTACGTACAGGATCAAAATTTACAATATCGATACAATTCAACTATGTTTGTCGAGTTTTCGCCCATACTGATCCATACCCTTAACAGCTGACGCCTCACCTATACACGGGAACACTTAAAATCTTTTTGGTGTTCATACAACCACAGGTCCTAGCTGTCAAATACTACCTATTTGACAGCTAGGAAGGAGGTGAGGAAGAAAGAGCCGCACGAGCCATTTCGCGCCCGAACAAACTATTCGTCGTCAAGAGCGAAGGAGAATCGTCGATAGGACCGGAGCTACTATCGGAACCCGAAAGGGAGAGAAAAGAATCGGCCGCCTCGAGGCAAAGGCGAGGAAACCTTTCGGAAACGTTCCCAATGACTACCGACGGGAACGCGACTTCTCTGGAGGGCAACCCCCCTTTTTCCAGAGAAGATGGAAGGACTTGAAGGCCCCTCCACAAGTTTTAAGTTTAATAACAGCATCAAAAATTCCCCTAATATCAAAACCGATCTTGATAGGCAATTGGAGGAAATCCAGGTTTACTACAGCAACCTCCCCGGAGGTGACCGCACAAATAAACGGTCTCTAAGCTCACGGCATCCTGGAACGACCGACAGAAGACAACCCGAGTTTCATCTCGAGGATTTTCTTAATACGGAAAAGCAACGGAATGCAAAGGCCGATTTTCGATCTGCGAGGCCTCAACGCACATGTGAGGGTAAGAAGCTTCCAGCTAATATTGCATTTCAGGGTCCCGGGATTCCTACAGGCGGGAGACTGAATGACACGGTTGGATCTGACGCAGGCGTACTTTCGCGTACCGATTGCGGCATCTCATCGTCGCTTCCTACGCGTCGTATATAACAACGAGCTGTTACAGATGACGAGCTTGCCCTTCCTCTCACCCGGCTCTCAGACCTTCGCGACGATCACGAACTGGATCGCAGAGATCTTTCGGTCACGGGGGACGAGAGTGATTGTTTACCTAGACGATTTCCTCCTGGCCTCGCAACAACGACCCAGTTTGAGGCAACAGACCACAGAAGCAGTAGAGCTGCTGCAATCTCTCGGCTGGCATATAAACCACGAGAAGACCATCCGGGAGCCAGTCCAGGAGCTGGAATTCCTGGGCGTAACTTGGAACACTCGGGGAAAATCAGATGGGCCTGCCAGAAAAGAAGATTCAGGGGATGAGCTGGCTGATCCACGCACTCCTCACGAAGAGAAGCGGAACGCTCGAACAATTTCAGCGTATCCTAGGACACTTCAACCTCGCCAACTTCGTGATTCGCCGGGGGCGATCGCACTGTCGCCACCTCCAACGATTTTTGGTCACGTTCAAGCAGGGCAGACCTCGCGAACGACAGCCAATCCCCGAGAGGCTGCTGGGAGAGCTGAAGTGGTGGCAGGAGGCTCTGGCCTCGAGAACTGCTCTCCACGAGACTCCGATAACGCACTTTCTCGTCACGGACGCCGCGAACTGGGGATGGGGAGCCCAGTTAGACGGGGTCTGCATCTCGGGAACTTGAAAGAGGCATCAGCAGTCATGGCACTTCAATATAAAGGAGATGTACGCGGCCTACGCCGCAATCAGGGACGAAGCACACAAATTAAGAAAGGCGCACATTTTGCTCCAGACGGACAACCGCACTGTGGTAGCGTATATCCGAAAGGAGGGAGGCACGAAGTCCCTGGGTCTACTCGACCTGACGTTCAAGCTGTTGGAGCTGGTGGACGACCTCCAGGTAACACTATCGGCGGCCTATCTGCCCGGAAGATACAACGGTATTGCCGACCGGCTATTCCGAGGAAAGACACTCCCGGAATGGCACTCGTTGCCACAAGCGACGGCAGAAATCTTCGAGAAATGGGGCGAACCAGAGATAGATCTGTTCGCTTCCGAAATAACCGCACTAAGCAGGCGGTACGTCTCGAGAGACTCGACCGATCGATCCGCCTACTTTATCGACGCATTCTGTCGACCGTGGGAGTTCGGGTTGGCCTGGGTCTTCCCGCCTCCCAGTCTCATTCCCAGAGTACTAGCGCACGTGAACAACAGCAGGGGACAATTTCTCGGCATGGCACCCAAGTGGGAGAGGACGTTCTGGCTGTCGGACCTACAGCAGTGGAGCAAGGAACCGCTGATTCGGATCCGAGACCTGAAACAGACGTTAGTAGACGTTTCGACGGGCCAACCGCCACCGGAGGTGGACCGACTGTATCTCCAGGTGTGGAAGGTTGGGGATGGTCGGGCGTAGTCAGAGACTGGTTGCAGGAGGATAAGGCTTTGCTGACAACGATCTGGCTCCGCGGTCTACTCTAGAAACTTACAAAGCTCCTCTTCGGAGGTGGATAGCGTGGTGCAGTCAACACCGGGTTAGCCCAACACGGCCGAGAGCGCAGGATCTCGCAAGGTTTTTAGCTCACCTGCACTTGAGAGAGGGCCTGGCATATAATACGATCCTGGTACATAAGTCTGCAGTTGCAACCTTCGGCACGCCAGCGGGAAACCTAGCCTCCGTTTTTTTCGTTCAGCAGATCTTATAAGCGATCGCGGTGGCAAAATCCCAAGAGATAAGGACAGAAATCTGGGACGCTTCGATCCTGATGCGGTGGCTAGGCACGAGAGCTGAGAGGCTAACCTTTTTCGAGCTCTTGAGCAGGACTGCGGTGCTGCTGCTACTGATCTCGGGCAGACGCATTCACGATTTGACCCTGCTCAAGATCTCATCACATTTTCTCCAAAACCTAGAGGAGGAGTTGGTTTTCCGGCCGGCCTTCGGCTCGAAGGCAGATAGTCAAAGCTTCAGACAGTCAGGCTGGAAACTGTCGAAAGACGAAAATATGTGGCTTTGTCAGAGCTTTACTTAAGATGTCCGAGGAACGTCGAGGGGGTTCAGGGGTCGACGAGCTATTTATTACGCTGACAGGCCCAGTAAAAGTAGCCTCTCGCACGACTATCGCCGGATGGGTAAGGTCGGCGTTGAAAAAGGCGGGAATCGAACCATCCCCGGGGAGTATCCGCTGTGCGGTCGCCTCAAGAGGTTGGCTGGACAACGCTACGACTCAGGCAATTCTCAACAGAGGAAATTGGAGGTCGCGGTGGAGACCTTCCGGAAGCATTATTACAAAGAGGTCCGATACCAGGAAGGGTCGACCTTGCCGTCAACGTTCCGGGCGGTGTAATAAGTTATAACCTGACTACAGAAAAGATTTATGGTTGGCATATATTTTATTCTGAGACTTTATCGTTCATTTATCTCTAATATTTTGCATGTGTATCTTTGCTCACATAGCGTTGAATGAATAATAATAAATTTAAAAAGATTTAAAAAAAAAGAAAAAGCGAACCAGCAGAAAACAAACACGTCTCTCGTAAGATGCAGTGTATCGGCCGAAGGTTCATAATGCAAGTGTTTTGAATTCCAACAAAACACGTATTATGGACCGAAGCCGATACACGGCATCCAGTAAGCAACTTGGTGGAGGAGGGACGAGGGACGCTACGAGACAAAGACGCGGCTCTCTTCTTCATCTTCGTGTTCTTTGGTGGTGGCTCTGGTCACTGCTCTGCAGCAGAGAGACCAAACGGCCATGTATAAACGCGGTAGAAGTTTTCACGTGTTGGACGGTGCTGCTCCCGCAAGGCGGTCACCGAAGTAGACGCAATGGCTCGAGTGCAGTCCGCCACATTTGAAGAGAGTGTTAAAGTGAAGGGAATGTGTCTTAAGTGATTTTAGAAAGTTAAGTTGCAGGCGTTCAGGAAGGCGACAATACAAGAGATAATGCGGGTGGAGGGATTTGCTATGAGAGATTCTATGTTGTATGGTGGGAAAATCTTTGACGCTGATAGGGAGCGAATGAGGGATGCACGGTGGAGTTCGTAGAGAGGGCAGGCCCAGAAGACGTGATTTAGGTCTTCTGAGTCGTGGCCGCATTGACATGAAGGTGATTAAATGATGTTCTTCCTGTGAAGGCTGACTGCCAAATTGTAATGGTTGGAGCGCATTCTGCAGAAGAGGGCAATCGATTTTCTATCCAAATTTGACAGCTTGTTGAACCATGGCTTGGAGGATTTGCGGTGGAAGAGTTCGAAATAAATTTTTCCTTTGGTTTGTCCTATCCGGGTGAGTGCTCGCTCGGTGGACTCGAGACATCTTTTTTGAATGGTAGGAAAGAAATCGGACGGAGGAAGTCGGAGGTGATGGAGAAAACCGTCGGCAACTGCCTCCTTGGCCAGAAAGTCTGCCTTTTCGTTGCCCGTTATGCCGGCGTGGCCTGGAATCCAGACCAAATTTATTTCTAGCTCTAAGATCAGGGATAGGGTCAGAGCGAGGCGAATCGAAAGGATTATCGGTGAGGTAATATTTGCGATAGAGGGAGCAAGAAGCGCCTGAAGGGTGCTCAGTGAGTCAGAGAAAATAAAGGATCTTTTTATTTTTCGTTCAATTATCAGCTCAATTGATTGATAAATTGCGAGCGCTTCGGCTGTGAAGATAGAAGCTTGGGGTGGAATGCGGTATTTGAGTGAGAGTTGTAGGGTTGGACTATATATAGCAAGACCTACGTCGCTTTCTTCGTTTATCTTGGAGCCATCGGTGAAAAAGAAAGTGGACTGGGATGATTCTTTGCCGAAAGTGGCCAAAAATTCTATCTTAGGATTTGGGGATGATTGAAGGACCCAGCCGGTTGATATGTTTATTGGTGCAGTTGGAAAAGGTTCTGATTGGTCTATGTAATAAATAGGCGGAAAGGGGAAGGGTTCGATTTTGTTTTTTAGCTGAGCTAGTCTGTTATACGAGTTTACAAGCGGGAGATCGAAGAAAGAGAGATAATCCTCCTTGCTCCGTAGTGAACGAAATAGTTGGGGTAAGGAGAAAAGGAGGGGGTGCCAAGAGGTTGAGAGCGATTTTAAAAAGTATTTATCGGTGAGAGCCTGTAAGCGATGTCGAAGGAGGGGTTCTCCCGCTTCGGCCAAGACGATGTTGTTCGGAGTCGAATTCCGGAGACTGAGAGCTAGTCTCAGTGCTCTGCGCTGGATGATGTTTATCTTTTCTGATAAAACATGGTTTTTGAACGGGAGGACCGCGGCCCCGTATTCTATGGAACTACGAATGAGCGATCTGTAGATGATCAGTAACGAGGAGGGGTTGGCGCCCCACCACGTTGTGCGCAGTGCTTTGATGATATTGAGAAGGGCTTTACATCTTGATATTAGATGGTTGAGGTGGGAGTTCCAGGACAGTCGATAGTCAAAGATTAAGCCGAGAAATTTGGCTTCTAGACAGGCAGGTACCTGCGAGCCGTCGATAGTAACCGTGGGTAGGAGGGGGTCGAATCGTTTGCGGGAGAATATTATTAGCTTTGATTTTGAGGGTTCTATGGTGAGACCTTTGGGATGAAGGTATTCTGACACGAGATTTAGGCTGTTCTGGATAGACGTGACGCAATTCTCGAGGTCTGGGGATCTCGAGAAAATCACCACATCGTCTGCGAATTGGAGACAAGAACTAAGGGGATCCAGGTGGCGTTCCAAGTGGTTTGTGTATAGGATATATAATAGGGGACTCAGGATACAGCCCTGGGGAACACCCTTCAGAGAGAGAAAGGGGCCCAGGAGCTTATCGGAGATTTTAAATGAAATTTTCCTTATTGACGTGAGGTTATAAATGAATTTGCAGTAGGACCAGGGGAGGCCTATGTCTTTGAGATAGTGGACGAGTATACCGGGGTCGACGTTGTCGAATGCGCTGGAGGTATCGAGGAAAATGCAGGCGGTGTATTGCTTGTCAGTGAAACCCGTGTATATTTCGGTGGTGAGGATAGATAGGTTGTCTAAGCAGGAGCGCCCTTTGCGGAAGCCGAATTGAGAGGGTGATGAAAGAAGATTGCTTTCGAGCCACTGGATCATACGAGTGTGCACGAGTCTCTCTATGAGTTTCAGGAAGCACGAGGCCAGGGAGATCGGACGGAATTTGCCCACTGTGGATTTGGGAATAAAAAATACGAGGAAATCGTTCCAGGACTCAGGAAAAGTCCCTTCTTTGAAGAACCCGTTGAAGGAAACAAGGATGAGGTCGAGGATACACTCGGGGAGGTGGGAGATGATGTTGAAGTCTATTTTGTCTAGTCCTGGAGCTGAATTTTTCTTGCCTAAGGAGATGGCGGATCGGAGTTCGGCTTTTGTCAAAGGGGCCTCGAGCTGGGGATTTTCGGAAAAAGAATCAGGGAAATTGGGGAAGAAGCAAGAGGGGGGACATATAGTAGGGATGAGATTTGTCATTTTGTCTATTGTGTCAAGGTTATTTGGGTGGGTTGCTGGATTCTTCGCATTTCTGTTACGAAAGCGCTTTATCTTCGACCACACCAGTGCCGAGGGGAGCCGAAAGTTTATAGACTTAGTAAATTTGATCCAGGAGTTTTTCTTGGCCTTTTTAAAAAATTTTTTGGCTATGGCATCTAATTTTTTTGCATGGATGAGGTTTTCTAGGTTTGATAGACGTCTGTACGAGGCCCAGGCTTGTTTACGATTTAAATTTGCCTCCTCGCAGCTTTCATCCCACCAGATGGCGGGGCTTGCTTTAGCTGGCCGTTGTTGGGAGGAATCGGACAAATTTTTGTGGATGTTAGGGCTTGATTCTACTATTGTTTCGCTTATCGCATGAATTATGTTGTTGTATTGGATAACGTGTGAGGGATCAGAAAGAGAGGGACAAGATTCTGTAAGGAGTGAACGGAAAAGAACCCAGTCTATTTTTTTTGTGGGAAATCGGTGAGATTTGAAGGAGAGTGTAGCGGGGGAGATGCCGATCGAGATTGAAATGGGAAAATGGTCACTGGTTAGCGAGTCGGCCTCTACCTGCCAGTGACACAAGGAGAGGAGGTGGGAAGATATCAGAGTGAGGTCTATGGCTGAGATATTGTTTCCAGGTGGAGTTATGTGCGTCGGGGTGCCATCGTTTAGGAGTCCCAGTTCTGAGTCTACTAAGGCGTCGGAAAGAGATAAGCCTGCTGCGCAGTTTCTTGAGCAACCCCAGGAGGTGTGGTGACTGTTGAAATCCCCCCCAACCGGGATGTTTTGTGCTGGTGCAAGAGAATCTAGAAAAAGTTTCCAGTCGGCAGCTCGCATTGTTGCTTCTTGGACTCTGTATAGAGCGACGATGACCAAGGGGCCGAATGAGGTAGAGATCGAGGTCGCGAGAGTCTCTAAGTGGTCAGGGCGATGGTATACGTATTTAATTTCTGCGAAGTTCAAATCTTTTTTCAGGCAAATTGCTAAGCCCCCTCCTCTCCTATTGGTTCTATTTTTGAAAACTATGTTAAAGCCTTGGAGTTTGGGGCAGTCCGCGTCGTAAAACCATGTTTCATTTAAGATTATTGCATCATACGAGTACGCTATTTCCGACAAGAGACCGATTTTGTTTCGGAGACTGCAACAGTTCCATTGGAGAACCTTGATTTGATTTCTAGTGAAGGGGCTCGAGAAGGGAGTTGAGAGTTGCGATAACGGGACTGAGTTTGTCGGAGAGGCCTAAGGGGGAAAGAGCTGGGATAAGGTATTGGATGATGAGCTGCAATAAGGTGGGGATGACTGAGTTTAATACGTGCGTGGAGTTTGAAGCTGAGTTTGCATAGGGGGCTTGATTCAGCGGGTTATGTGTGTCTGAGAAGTTCTCGGGTGGGGAAGAGGGGGGTGGCCTGTAGCGTAAGGCGAATCCGTCATTGAGAGATGAGTGATGTTGACCGTTTGGAGAGAGGAGAATGTTTGAGTGTGCCGCTCGCGTGCGAGGGTTGCCTTGGAGGATGGCGGGTCGTTAGACGAGACGCGATTACCGGAGGTTTTCTTTGGAGCGGAGGCGGGGGGATAGTTTGGAGGTAACCGGGAGGAGATCGGACGCGAATCTGGGGTGGGGATCCAGGGGGAGGATGGGAGAGTCGTTGGAGGGGGAGTGTATTGTTGGTGCCGGGCCGCTTGGCTGTAGGATGGTGAAAGAGAGGAGGGAGGTGTGTTCTGCGACCAAGGGGTGCTCGGACGTGAGAGGGGCGGAAAGAGCAAGGTAGAGGACCCTGGTGGCGAGGCGCCTGTTTGACGGTACGGGGACGAGGAGTCGTGGAGAAGTTTGCGAGCTTCGATGTGCGAGATGTTGCGCTCGGCAGCGATTGCTCTGACGGTTTTCTCGCGGATGAAGGATGGACATGCTTTATCGGTGGGCAGATGGTTTCCTTTACAGTTTGCGCAGCAGGGGGGGCGGTTGAGGTTAGGGCAAACCTCGTCGTTTGAATGTTTCTTGTTACCGCAGTGAATGCATTTAGTGCTACTCTTACATTGGCCGGCGACGTGATTGAACATAAAACAATTGAAGCAGATTTTGACAGTTGCTTGCCATGGATCGACTGGGTGGCGGACGTGAAATAAAAAGACGTGCTCAGGGCGGACGCGATTTTCGAATCGAAGATATACTGATTGCGTGGGAACAAGTTGAGTTGCTGCGTCGACTGTAACCTTGCAGTTCTGGCGTCGAGCTTCAATGATACGAGACGGGGATTGAATGTTTGCGATTACTTCTTCCATGGGAATATCGACAGGGACTCCTCTTATGAGACCCTCACAGGAGACATGCGTCGGGGATAAAGGGGGTGAGGCCTTGGGCTTGAAGCTCTGGCGAGGCGATTATGTCGTTGGCGGCCTTGGCCGTGGAAAGGGCTACCATGCATTGAAATTTTCCCGAGTTGGAGATATCAAGGACCTGGCTTTTTATGCTCTGCTTGAGGAGACTTCTACCTACGCTAGTGGCGTTTAATCGGGGGGAGCTTTGGTCGAAGACCGTTGGTTGGATGAGAATAATGAACGGGCCGGAGTTGGCTGAGGAATATCTATTTTTGAGGATGCGCTCGGGTATGGAAGTGGTGGTGGCGGGCTGCTTGGGCGCGTCTTTTGCGTTCATAACTGTAGTAGTGGTCGCGCTTGTTTTTTGTTTATTGAAAGTCTTTTTGGACTCTTCCTCGTCCGATGTTTTATCTAGGGGTCTTTTCTTTGATTCTTCCGGAAAAACCGAGTTTTCATAGTCCATTATGTCGTCCGGAGGAGGGGGCACTTTGTGGGTCCAAACCTCGCCCGACGAGGCCATGCCTCGTGGCTTGGGTGAGAAGTAAGGTTATGTGACACACTTGTTGAATTTATTACTGAGAAAAATTAATAGCAGCGCTGAGCTAAGTTATTAGCACGGCGAGATGGTGGACTTAGGGAGGACCCTGGCCTTAGAAGAATAATTTTATAGTTTTTTTTTTTATATTAAATCTTTGTACAAAGGTAAGAGAAACTCCGAGCAAACGTGCGTATCTTCGCGCGGTCCTGCACCGGCTGAGTTTACTCGACGCGGCTCTCGCCGCGAGCTGGGTGACTACGCATGCGCAACGCGAAAAGGGAACCTCCGAGGAGCCAGCGTTTAGTGGTAGGGGGTTAGTATTTGGATGTATAGGTAATAGTGTATTACGCAACTAGGGAGGGAAGTAGGCCATTTCAAATCGCGTGCATGCCACCCTCGCCTTCGGTTCGGGTGGCATTTTGCACGCGGTTTGAAATGGCCTTTCTCCCTCCCATGTTGCGTATACGATTTTTCACCACACCTGTAACGGAAAGTTCGCAACATTTTTAGAAAATGATTTAAAAAACTAGCTCGATTGCGAGGTTAAAAATTGATTATAAGGAATTTGGCAGCTACATATATATATATGTATGATTCTGATGAACCCGCCCCGGCTGCGCGGTGGGCGACGGGGGGGGNGGGGGGGGGATGCCCGCCCGAAATTTGTAGGACCGAGGCGAAGCTGAGGTTTTGCTGGTCGGGGCGGGCATTCGAAACATTAAGAAAAAGTAAAAAATTTACATATAATACAGACTGCAGATCGAACACAAGAAAAAGATCAATTCAAAAACTGGTACACCAGAGTAACAGGATCTTTTATTTCCGTAGCATGATTGGGTGCGTGAGGACGCTCAGGGGCGATTTTAAAGTTTTTATTTTCGATTTGCACCTGTTTTCTAATGAATGTTGCACTTGAATAATGACACAATTGAGTTATCAGTTTTTTAGAGCGAAAACCACACATGAACGTTTTTTTATTTCGGTACAAATACTGCAAGAAAAAGTTTACATTCGAATGAATTGAAAAAAAATTAAGTTTTCAATACTGCATTTTCATTCGAAGAACACATAATTAATTCTCTTTTGCTTCAGATTTGCAGCTACAGTAATTGACTGTAAGCTGCTTGATTTTACAGTTTTTAATTTTCAAAACTGAATTATCGAATGTGAGCGACTCAATTTCCTCTGCATCCATGAACGCGGTTGATTTTTTATTTCGATTGATTGTATTTTTCGTTGCTTTTCCGGATGTTGTAGCTGTTGGGATGTTTCCGATCGCTTTGAGTGGTAATTTCGGACCCAAGCTTGGTGACTTTTGTTTTTTTGGAGGAGGAGTAGCGGAGTATTGTTCATCAATTGGGGCTGCTGGTTCTTGTAGATTTTCGCTGGACAATGCTGATTGTTGTGGGCTTTTCTTGGATGATTCTGCTGGTTCTGGGCTTTCGGTGGAGATGCTGGAATAGCTGCATGCTGTATTCCCGTTGATGTACTTGCTTCTGAATTTACGATTTGGTCAAAAAAATTTCTTTTATTTCCTAAAGAATTCTGGACATAACCTTCGGCGACTGCACTCGACTTCCATCCTCCATGTTGTTTGACAGTCAACAAATTTGCACCCGAGTTTGCCAGTAAGGTGGCAGATGTCCGGCGGAAGTAGTGTCCGGTGTAGTTAGCCGCATTTTCTAAGTTTAAATACAATGCGATTGTCTTCGGGATTTCGCTGATTTTATTCTTACCAATCACTTGGCGCGTGCACTTTCCTTTTTGATAATTTATAAAAAATCTATTTGAGTCGATGTCTTCTGGTCTAATAGCGATATATGCTTTTACTTTGGCATAAAAGTTGCATCCGATGACAAACGATCGCGGATAGTAATTTTTGGTGTCCCGAACCGTTACGATAAATTGGGTCCCCGTATCCTCAACATCGGCGGTATTCAACGTGACGAATTCAGCGCTCCTTAGAGCACCGCAAATACCAAATATGAAAACCACCTGCAAGAGAAAAAATCGTATCGTAAAAAATCACATAAATTCATACTTTTTTTTTGAAAATTAATGGACTCGTTCTTATTTTCATGTGAATTAATTTTTCAAATAAATAAATTCGAGATCTCCAAGTTTGCATCGCTGGAATCCAACGAAAAATATATTTTATTAATTATTTTGATACTCAAAGCACTCGTTCCAATTCTTCTAGTAAATTCAGTTTTCGAATGGAAAAGAAATTTCGTACTTTAATATAAAAAAAAAAACAATGGTCGTTGCATATCATCGATGCAAACTTCAACATCGTACATTCTGTAAGAATTTGGATATATATCTTTTATTTATCTTCATTGCTAGGTACAAGTTATCCGGAGCTTCATTGATGAACCTCATTACTTCGGTGGAAGAAAAAACTTGCGCTTTCTTTGAAATAAATCCCTTGGACTTGTTCTTCATGAAAGTTTTTAATCTTTTGTAGTCATTCATGTTGATCCCGTGCCTCAGGAGAATAACGCTTCTGAGCATGGACCAGCGGCTCCACAGAGTCGATGGTTTCATTTTTTGCGACTGCTCATTGAAATACACCAAAAGGGCATCTTCCGAAAACGAACCGATTTTATTTTTTAATTTCCATGCCATGAATTCATCGTAGCAGACATTGTACCGAAAACCCGATTTTTGTGGTAAAAGATTATTCATAATTCCTTTCGCTTCAGCTGCAATATTCCTCGTCGTTTCATCCTCTTCACTTTCGATTTCGGAGGAATCCACCGAAGAACTCATTTCTTGATTTTTTTCAGAAGGGATCGGAAGAAATTATGATTTTATCGATATTCACTGCACGCGTTAAAGAAGAATGTGTCAATAACAAGTCGTTGCTAGGTTGCTGCATTCTGTGAAGTGAGGTTGAATTTGTTTTGCGCATGCGTCAACAAATTCAGAGGGCCGAAAAGTGCCACTTTCCTCCCGGAAAACAGGGCAAAAAAGCGAACTTTCCGCGGAGGTGCGGTGAAAATGTATTTGATAGCTTCTCTCGTAAGATGCCGTGTATCGGCTTCGGTCCATAATACGTGTTTTGTTGGAATTCAAAACACTTGCATTTATGGTCCAGCATCTTGAATTTTCAAGTTTTCAGTGCAGTTTTGTAATTGCAGCGACCCCGAAAACTCTCGCGTACCAGTTTTAGCATCCGTTAACCCTTCGTGGTCACACTGGGTAGAATCCACCTAGTGGCCACCTTTCGGCATGAATATCTACTAGTTCTCGGTACTCAATGGGGCCATAATCGCCATCTACCGATAGTTTGTAGTGTCCTCTATGCGTTGGCGGCGGAAATTATACGAATTGAACAGTTGTGTTCTCGTGACACCGTAATTAGTGAAGCGGTGCGCGCCAAGTGGGTAGAATCCACCCAAGTGTGACCATCAACGAAATTACGAAAAAAAAAAAAAGTTTTCAAATATTTGTTTTCTGTGCTCCGGCGAAGTGAACTTACCGTAAGTATACTTGTAGTATGAGAATAATTTTTTTTTATTGGCAATTTATCAGTGAAAAAAATCAAATATATCTCAGATGCCATACGCATTACGAAAACGTGCATATCAAACGCATATGCTCGTCGAAGAAGACGAAAATTTCGGCGGCGAGTCTTCTGATGAAGAGGATATTCTAAATGTAATTTCGGAGAGTAGTGAAACATCGGACGACGATGATGAAACGGAGTTCGAGAGCGCCACACGAAACGAACGTGTTTTGGAGTCGCGCGCTCGAGGCCGACCTCCGTCTGTTTTGAAGGGCAAAGACGGGTTCGCTTGGCAAACAAAGTTCCACGAACGGCGTTCCGGTACGGTTAAAAATTCCCAGAAGACTTTTGAAGCATTGTTTTTCTTCATAAATTGTGTCCTCGTAGATCGATTCAATAAAGCCGAGCGCGTATTTTTACCGGGTCCTAAAGGCGAAGCATTGCGTTGTGAAGACGTGTGGGAATTTTGGAATATTTTGTTTGATACACGAATCCTCGAAATTATTACGGAAAACACCAATGCAATGATTGCACAGAAATGTCGCGAAATATTAGCTGAAGAACGAGATCTCCAGACTTATCACATCCGCACCGATACAGACGAAATAAAAGCTTTTCTGGGTCTTTTATATTACGGTGGGATGTGGAAATCCTCACATGTCAACACGCACGAATTATGGAGTAAAGAAAACGGCATTTCTGTCTACCGCTGCGTCATGCCTCGAGCGAGATTCATGTTCTTGTCCGTTTGTCTACGATTCGACGATAAAAACACTCGAAATCAAGAAGATAAATTGGCTCCAATTCGCGAAATATGGGAGATATTCATAAACAACTGTCAACGGCATTATCACCCGCACAAGAACTGCACAGTTGATGAGCAACTGCTTGGATTCCGGGGCCGCTGCTCTTTTCGAATGTATATCAAATCCAAGCCCGACAAATATGGATTGAAGATCGTGACGCTGAATGATGCTCGAACAAGTTATTTGGTAATCGCACCAATCCATAAGTATAAAATAATACAATTATTACTATGGTGCATGATGTTATACCGAAAGGACTTGGTCCACAATCCTGAACGAAAAATCGTCACTTCTGTTTCAGATAAATGGCATTCCTTACCTTGGGAGGACACAGACTGAGAGAAACGAGCCTGTACCGGAATATTTTTTCCGAACAGTTACAGCTCCAATCCACGGGACGAACAGAGCAGTTACGTGTGACAATTGGTTCACTTCGATACCGCTCATAACCAACATGCTAGAACCACCTTATTCGCTCGCAATTACGGGAACGATTCGAAAAAACAAACGAGAGATACCAGCGGAAATGAAGGTAGCCGGTAAAGAACCGCCTGCTACCAAATTTTGTTCTACGCCGAACATTCTTTTGCTGTCGCACACACCAAAAAAAAATAAAATCGTGTTGGTTGCTTCGTCTGATCTGCGGACTTGCGAGATAACACATGGAAAACCGGACGTGATATTACATTACAATCGGACTAAAGGAGGCACCGATTGTTTCGACCAACTGTGTCATTCTTATTCGACAGCGCGACCGGTGCGCCGATGGCCGTTGCGTTTTTTTTTTGGAATTCTCGACCAAGCCATCGTCAACGCGAGGATTTTGCATACGTCGAAAAGCATAAATCGAGGCGAAACGGAGAAGGGATTGAGCGCCCAGCAGTGTCTTAAGCGATTGATCGCTTATCTCGTTAAGCCGCTCCTGGAGCGACGGTACGCGATTCCTACACTCCGGACGGACGTAAGAATAGCGATTGCCGGAATACTTGGTCGGAATGATATTCGACCTCAACAGGAGCGAGTCATACTCCTGAAGCCAGCGAGATGTAGGGTGTGCTCAGTCAAAAGTGACAGAAAGACGAAACGACAATGTTGCGGCTGTCGACGGCCAATGTGCGATGCGCATCGCGTCGACATGTGCATTGAGTGTGTACACGAATAGAAAAATTAAAAAATTATATTCATAGAGTGTTCAAAAAGATTTGTACCGTTTTCTTACCATTTTTCTCGTGGGAAAGAGCATATTTCTTATAATTTTTCGATTTTTTTTAACTTTAAAATCAACCCACTTCGACTGACGGAATAAATATGTTTTTTCAAACGCGCGCTATCTTACTATTTTTTTCCCAAAAGAACCAGATCTGATGAATATCAGGTCCAAATTTTAAGTAAAAATATTTAAAATTCACGGAGTGGCGATTATTTTTGTGAAAAAACTTTTTTTTCCCGTTTTTTCTTAATTCTGCGTTTAAAAAAATATGTTCGCCTTCGATTTCGTTCACAAAAGTTTTTCGTATCTAAACTGGAATGTCCAAAGGTTGTTCAGTAATTTTTTGAGAATTTTCGGGCCAATAGATTGGTCACAATACGGGTTCGAAAATGGACTGGGTGGAATCAACCCAGTGTGACCACCGAGATCGGTGGCGGAAGTGTGACCACGAAGGGTTAA
>JBAJMU010000012.1:729491-767675 GCA_037952995.1 Hyposoter didymator
GTCTTGAACTCCGGTCGCTCTCAGATTACCGTCCAGCGACGTTGCCTGTGTCACTATCTCCAGCTTATATATGGCAAGCGCAAAACAAGTATTTCAGTTTTGAGGGTTGGCTTGATATTTAGGGATTATTAATTGGGTTCGATGGTCTTCACCCGTCTTTTACTTTCTTTACGACTTTCCATAATTTTTGAATAAAAAATATTGGATTATAATTTGTTTTCATTACTTGTTCGAGATTTAACCTCACTTTTCATGCGTCGCGCATCTCTCGAAACATATAACGCATCAGTATATCTATATCTCAGAGCCGGGTGAAAGGGCAACACTAGCGCCACGGCCAAAAATATCGTTACTCATACGCTTTTCGGGGACCGTCCACTCAGCATTGCGTTCCGTCTCCTTCCCTCTAGTCTCCCTGAAACGGTTTCTGAATTCTTGGTCCGCCATATTGGATCCACCATCTTGCCTTTCAAGTTTTCACAGCAGTTTTGTAGTTATAGCGACGCTAAAAACCCCCGCGTACCAATTTTCGCGTTCAGCAAACAATTTTTGCATTTGGCGTGCGCCATATTGGATCCACCTTTAAAATTTTAAAGTTTGACAGCAGATCTGTAACTAGCAGCCCTGAAAACCCTCGCGTACCAACTTTCGTGTTTATCAAACGGTATTTGCGTTACGGGTCCGCCATATTGGATCCGCCATTTTTTTTTCAGAATTTCAAGTGCAGATTTGTTATCAGCGATCCCAAAAATCCCCGAGTACCAACTTTCGCTTGCATTAAAGGATTTCGTAATATTTCGATATATTGCGATAATTTCGCAAAAAAAACTACAAAAAAACTATTTCATTTGATGAATGCAGATTGATTCCGCTAGTCTGATTTTTATTATATTTTCGTTTTTCTAGAATCGCTGTAAGAACGTTCGACCCATGTAGCACATGACACTTTCAAGACGAAATAGAAAGATTTTGCTATAGTTATTATGAAAAGTGTATATATAGATATATTGCCTATGGGTACAAGTCGAACACTTGCGCCGCTAGTGGCAGAACGTGAAAAGCTCACAGTGTACTAGTTTTGGGGACCGCTTTGCTCCCGGCTCGTCCTATCCCGTTCGGTCTCCAGCGTAGTTCTGACAAAATCTGCGATAGGACTAAGCCCGTGCAAAGTTTTTTCTCAGCAATAACTTCATCAATCATACTGATTTTGGGCTCAATCGAAAGAGCATCGCGTAATTAGTCTCCATGTTCATTTGCAGGTCGCTAGAAGACTCCTGGGCTTTGCGGTTAGCTGAAATGTCATCGAAATTTTTTTTCCCACCACCGCGAATCGCGTTACTACGAGGAAGTATCGACTCGGCGAACGCTCGGGTCAAGCAGACGACGCACAGCTGTCAAATGTACTAGTCCCGAGACTCGGCCGAGTCTCTTGATAGAGAGCACAAATATTTCTCGATCTTTCGAAGTGTGGAATTAAATTTTTTAAAGTTTCAAAATCATAACAGTGACGATGATGTTATTAGATAATAGTACATGACGATACGTGTGACCTAAGTTGCCTCTTATTGCACGGCGTGAAGTTAGCGCCCGAGCGCAGCGAGGGTGCTACACGCTGAGCAGGGGCGGTTCGCCCCCCCCCCNCAGGTTGAGATTACTATTTTAAAGGTAACATTGATGTACTGCAATCATAAAGAATTGCAATACAGACTACAGGTCAAACTAATAACTCAGCAACAAATTCAGAGAAACGCATGTTGATACTTCTTTCTTTGCATTCGAAAAAAATTCAGAATGTTCACTTTCGCTTAAGAACGTTCAGTACCTATGAAATTTTTTAATGTTAATTATTCGACGAATAGCTTTTTAATCGTCGCGAAATTTGTACACGACCCCGTGAATACTTGATGTAAAATATACCAGATATTAATAATTCTGTAATTATTACTTTAACCACCTCAAGGATTTCAATAAAAAATGATGAGAAAATTCTGAAAATTTAGTATGTTTTTGTATTAAATATTGAAGAGGTCGTGTAAAAATTTCACGACGATTAGGAAGCAGCTAGATATTAAAAAATAACCATTTTTTTTAAGAATAATTTTTTAATGAAATATAAAAAATATTTATCAATAAAATATTTTTGAAAACTGGCTCAGTATCGTTGGGTTCGAGGTATTTCGTGAGATCGAATTTCGTTTAAAATTTCGACGTTTTTCTTTTTTTTTTGGAAAAGGAAAAAATAAAATTTCGACATTTTTTCACCACCTTTCGTTTATTTTGGAAAAACATTGGAATACTGCGGAATAAGGAGTACAAATTTCTCGATTTTCCAATATGGATATATATGAATGTTTTAAAGTTTCAAAATCATAACAGTGACGATGTTGTTGGGTAAAATATTTTTGAAAACTGGCTCAGTATAATCGTTGGGTCCGAGGTATTTCGTGAGATCGAATTCGATGAACGATTCCATTGCGACGTTGGTGGCGCTTTTTTTCGAATATATCGAAGTGAAAACCCCGAAAACCAGCGAGACGTTAGATTTTTTCGCGAGGTTTATTCCCGCGTTGATTAGATCGCTGGCGAGTCCTAATCTCCGATGATCTTTATCAATCGCCACAGCATAAAATTCCCAGATAATTCGAGCCTCGGGAAACGCATCGAAGAGTTTAACCTGCTCGTTTATTCGCGACAAATATTCAATGTATTTCTTGACCACGCTAGGGGCGCGATCGTCGCTCGCAAAAATAGTAGCGAGCCCGTCTTTTTCAACGCCGTTCTGTGGCTTTTCGCTCACGGTGATTATGTTGACGCCAACGATTTTCTGGGTCTTTCCGTGCACGGCAATTACACACGGAGCCGCTCCGAGAGCAGCAACGACAGTTCCATCGAAATATTCGTCAATTTGTCGCTTTTCGTGCTCGTTCATTACAAGCTCGCTGCATAAGCTCCTGAACATGGATTCGTCGTGATAAAAGTTTTCTCGCATGACTCTCAACACGTCGCTCAAATGACGGGGTTCCGAAATGATGATTTCGTAAATTTCACCGTTTGATTTGGTCACTTTGCCCGACATTTCGCACAAACGAATCGTCGTGTCTCCGGAATATAGAAATTTTTTAAATCGTTTCATATCGCGGAGAAAAATAGACGCGCCGCGAGTAAAGTCACGTAACTGCTGCGCATATCTAACAAGAATTTTCATCAATAGCAAAATCGACTTGGTCGACAATAATTAAAGTGATGGAGCAGTCGCTTTCTCGCCCATGTGAGTGCGAGAGAGATAGCTGCAAATAGCTGGAATATTCGAAATTGAATATATTTGATACGGTTTCACCAATAAAAAAAAAGCCCCTGTCAGCGGATTTTTGCCATCGTCCCACGTCCGCTGACAGAGGCTTTTTCTGATTAGTCAAACGACGACGGAGAATTTTCATTTTGAAAATTCGAGGTGAACTGCTCCTTCACCTTTGGAATGCAATGGAAAATTTTGGATTTTTTATTGTTCCAACGATAGTTTTCGTATTTATTTACACAGACAATAAATAACGAATGCGGTAGAAAATCGCGTCGTTATTCTCGAACAATAACAAAAGATCGTCGTCCGCTCAAAACGTTGCGTAAGACGCGTCTCGCGAACGCAGAGACGTTACTGAGAATAGAAACAAACGTTCTATGGGATAAAAATCATCTGTGGATTGTTTTTTTTTCAAGCCGATAATTGACAACGATGGCAAATCGATAGGATCGATAATCGAATGAAAACGAAAGCGATTGTGTCACCACGAACGACGTTCGTTTGTATTTGATCACCAAAACGAATAAAATTGCACTTTTGCACTCCGCGACTCGAGTAAATATTATTGCACAACTAGATAAACAACGGACTGGGACAAGGTTTAAAATGAAATAAACATTTATCTCGAAGCGACTGTCGCGTTCCTCGGGGCCCATGATGCAACGGGTTTTTTTGTGGCGCGCTGGAGTTTTGCGCTTGCGCGAATACCGCCGCGCGACGACGGCGACGACGTAAAAAACAAGATGGCCGCGACGAGAGAGAAAGAAACGGGAAGATCGGGGGACGGGAGATGGAGCGATGGAAGCGAAGAGTGGGAGAGAGAAGGAGAGGAGCGAGAGTTGATATGCCCCGCCGCGCTGCCGTGAATAACAAACGCGCGGTACGTGCGCTTTTTCGGTCCGCGTGCGGCTCTCTTTGATTTTCCTTTATAATAAATCTGTACTTTTCGTTGAACGATCTGGACGCACTCGGGGGCGTGATATAATGAAAGAAAATCGAGTAAATTTTGGAAAAGAGAGAAAAAATGAGAATTAACTGTGGAGAGTTTAGTTTCGCGTGTTGAATTGCTGGCGACGAGTGCGTTTGGCGGTTTGGCCGGTGGACGTTGTTCGCGTTGAGGGAGAGAGCAAGCCGGAGAGAACGAGTGAAAGGAAGAGCGGCGGGGAGGGGGGGAGACGTAGCAGCAGCCAGGGGTGGCGTGTATAAAATAAAATTGACGGCCCCCGCGCGTGTTTCACGTCGGTCGTGAGCAACGAGGGGGCGAAGGGGAGTCTCGTATTTCGTTTTTTGTGTGCGTCACGCGCGCGTGGCTTCTAAACCGCGTAAGAAAATAAAACACGCGATAAACTTGAGGCGAATCGACAAAAGCAAAAACAAAACATAAACAGCCGATTTTCGCGATAAAAATCGGAATAAAAAGGAGAGTTTAAGGAGGAAAAGAAAAAAAACATCGTGTTTGGTCGGTTACGTGCTTTGCCACACGTCCTGACGTGTTTCTCTGGCACTTATTGCAAAGATCTCGCGATTTCCCCCCGTGTTCCGAGCGTATTCTCCCTTCTAAACATCTCCCCCCCNCCCCCCCCCCCCTCCATCCCCAACTTGGCTCTTTGCTTGATTCCTCTTTTTTCTTGCACGCTCCTCTATATCTTCGTGATAACAAAAACAGAGAAACTCTGGCGCGCGCTACACAACGCCAGCCAGGATGTCGTATTCCCGGGACAGTCGGAATCGAGTGCCCCGTTTTCGCCGGCTAGCATAGCTCCGGGGCTGCTAGTCTCCTTCTTACGAATCGCCTGGACCACAGCATGAAGGAGATGCTTGGAGGGTGCTGCGTGTGTTCTGACGAGAGGGGTTGGACCGAAAATCCGCTTGTCTATTGTGATGGACAGGGTTGCACCGTTGCAGTGCATCAAGGTAAACTTTTTCCTCATTTTCTTTCGCATTTTCATTTCTTTTTCTCATTCCACCGTTTTTTAACACCACCCCCTCCTCCCCCGTCTTCCTAACGTCGTTTCGAAAGAATCAACGTCTTTCTGCTCCTCGCCCTCGCTGCCCTGTTCTTTTCTTTCATTATTCACCAACTTTGACGTTTCTCTTCAAATCTCTTTTCTGAGGGAAACAAAACACGAGCGTGTGCCAGACGCGTGCCATATTCAGTACATCAATTTTTTGGTTAGGTTAGGTTCCACCGCTCTCGCGCTTTGTTTATCGTTTCGTATTTACGTCAACCCGAGCTCCACGAATCTCCGGATTTCTATCAAAACCAATGAAAAATCTCTTCTCGACGCTCTGATATTCTCAAATACAAACGTTCAAACGATTCGGTTGGAACGAGTCACGATCTCGATTTATTTTTTAGTTTCCTTTTTTTTCAACACCGCAAGCTCCTCTATGCTCTCGACCAGTCCGGTGCCGAAGAATCCTTGAATTTGTAAGTTTCACTAGAAAATTTGAGCCGCGTGACTAACAACCATTTCCCAGCCAAACGATCCTTGATTTTTTTTCCAAAAATCCGACAAATTGTGAATCTTGGTCCGGCAAGCGTTATGGCTCGTGTTTTTTCACGACGAATGCACAAATATTTCTCATCTGGATTTCCGATGACATGGAACTTTCCAAAAACTATTCAGTTCCTTTGCAGACAAGATTCGAATTGAGACTCGACGCAAACTTTAACATGTAAATTGCATTTTTTGTGATGATCCTGAGTCTTAAGGCTTCTATTATTTTCAGCTTGCTATGGAATTGTTACTGTGCCCACCGGGCCATGGTATTGCAGAAAGTGTGAATCGCAGGAGAGAAGCGCACGCGTGGTAAGTTCAAATTCTCAGTAAGATTTAGCCGGAAACAAGAAAAAAAGATGGACGCATTTGCATTCATGGAAACGGAGAAAAAATATTGTCAAATGCTGAATAAAAATTCAGCTACGCGTTGAAATTAAAAAAAATGGCATCCCCGTTGATTTTTCCGATCAGACCCGAACGAAAAATTCAACGATTTTCCTTTACGGTCGCTCTGTAAACATAATAAATGGAATTTTGTGGTTTGACGGAACGGAGCAAAAGTTGATTGAAGCAACAGTTTTATTTTTTGGAAATTTTCCACAAAGAGTAAAAAATAAAAATCTAGGTAGCGATGCAAAATAAAAATAACTGATACTTTATGGAAATGAATAATTGAGCCATAATAGTAATCGTGTGGTTGTAATGCGTAATGTTGGAGCAGCGCTGCGAGTTGTGTCCCAGCCGTGATGGAGCACTCAAGAGAACGGATCAAGCCGGTTGGGCTCATGTGGTATGCGCTCTGTACATACCGGAGGTGCGTTTTGGCAACGTTACGACGATGGAGCCAATCATATTGCAACTTATTCCAGCTGAGAGATTCAGCAAAGTAAGTAAAAATCGTAATTTCTGTAATTATTCTAAAATTTCCAAGTTTTTTTGATTGACGGATGTTTGTCCATCGGAATAACAGTTCGGCGACCAAGATCGTGCGTGCTAGTTGGCAAAATTTAAGGAAAAACGATCGCAACAATTTTTCGACTCGTTTGACGAATATTCTGCTTCCAATATTTTCCAGACGTGTTATATTTGCGAGGAACAAGGACGAGGAAGTCGCGCTAATGTTGGAGCCTGTATGCAGTGCAACAAAACGGGCTGTAGACAACAATTCCACGTCACTTGCGCCCAAGCGCTTGGACTGTTGTGCGAAGAGGCTGGCAATTATCTAGACAACGTGAAATATTGTGGATATTGTCAACATCATTACTCCAAATTGGTGAGGGTTGAGAACATGGTGAAAAACGTTGTTTACTACAGAGACAATTCACGATGTTGAAGTTCGCATCGTTGGAATGCGAGGAAAACTCTTTGTTTTTTACAGTAGAGCACAAAATTTTCATGTAGTATTTGTCAACGATCATGGAAAAGTATTCTTTGCCATTGGAAAACAGAATTTTCCAGAAATATTGGAAAAAATGCATTAAGGTATCACTATCATGAATCAACTTTAATTAGGGTTCTTTCAAAATTTAGTATAAACGTTCTTGGCACCAAAACTAACAGTTTTATCCCACAAAGAGAAGTTTTCCAACGTTTAGAAATTGAGATATTTGATTTCCAATTTTTTTATTTTTCCCATCTAAACGCATGTAAATTGAAGTCACGTATCGTTGAAAAGTTGCAAGAAAAAGAAACAAAAGAATCGGGACTTCATGTTACACGCGTTTAGATGGAAAAAATAAAAAATTGGAAATGAAATATCTCAAATTCTAGACGTCAGAAAATGTTTCGTCTTCTAGAAAAGTTGTTCGTTTCAATGTCAAGAACATTCAAAACAAAATTTTAGCAACATCCAAAATCAACCCATTTTGCGATAGTAATACCTTAATCATCAAAATAACGAATAAAAATTATAGTTTTCGTTGTATTTCACAAACTTCAGTATCGAGGAAATTCGGTTGCGACGATTCTCCGAGCCGTGACAGGAATCTTCAATAAATCGATACGACACAATGAAAAAATTGGATCGTTTTTTTAGTCAGTTTGATTGCAAGAACACGATGTTGCAGTTTGCATCGTTGGAATGCAACGAAATTCTGTTCATTTTTCAGTAGAGCTAATAATTATTATTCAATATTTGGTCTGGACAATAAAACCACTCTTGCCACTCTTGCGACCTAAAAATTCAATCGACACGAAAAATTGCCATGATTTAAAAAATTCAATAAATAATGAAAATACTTAATAATTTTCGTTGAATCTGAACGTTGCAAACTTCAGAGTCATGCAAGAACTGGGAAGTACAAATAAAATCTCTTTTTCGTTTGCAGAAAAAAGGTGGAAATGTGAAGACGATACCTCCGTACAAACCGATCCCGGCGGACAACGGTTCCTCCGATTCTTCTCCGGAGAAGGAAGCGGAGGGTCCGCAAAAAACGGCGTTAACAACGAGCGCAAGTACGACGACAACGACGACAACGACCTCGACGACGACGACGACGACGACGACGACGTCCTCGGGAGCGTCGACAACGACCAAACGAAAGAGTTCGAGCTCCAAGTCAGCGACTTCGAGTTCGAAGAGCAAAGCAAACGCGAGTCCGAGTCTAGAGGTGAACGGAATCGTGGATGA
This sequence comes from Hyposoter didymator, assembly GCA_037952995.1. Lineage (NCBI taxonomy): Eukaryota > Metazoa > Arthropoda > Insecta > Hymenoptera > Ichneumonidae > Hyposoter > Hyposoter didymator. The sequence continues at coordinate 737,923 of JBAJMU010000012.1, forward strand.
GAAGAGCGCGAGCGGTCGGAACACGCCGAAAGATTCTCAAGCGGTTGGCAGCGGCTCGAGCAAATTCACGAGCTCGAATTTCGTCGAAACTATCGTGACGCAGTCCGAAAGCGTTTTTGGCAACGAACCAGCCGCTGGAATCGTCGCACCATCCGCTTCGAACTTGCCCCCAAACACCGGAAAATCTTCTTCGTCCTCCTCGTCCTCGTCCAATCAAAACTCGAGCCACAAAGTGAGCAACCAAACGAAATCTAGCAACTCTAGCTCTTCCAATAAATCCTCCAGCCACACTGGGAAAAAACGAAAAACTGGAGCGCGCACACCGACCGTTATCGCTAACGATAATTCCAATCATTCGGTCAGTTCCGAGGCCAGCTCCTCGGTCGTTGTTGCGCTTGGTTCTGCCCTTCAGCAGCAACAACAACAATCTGCCAATGCCAACAGCGTTCAACCGACTGTCACGGAAGCCACGAGCCTCAGCACAACGACCGAACCTGAAAAAACTAAAAAGGTAAATGATGCTCAAGTTCGCATCGTTGGAATGCAACGAAATTCTCTTTTTCCTTGAGCAGAACTCGTAATTGTCGTTCAATATTTCGTCTGGACAGTGAAACGATCCTCCCTTGCCACCTGAAAACTCAATCGAGACGAAAAATTGCCATAATTTTTATAATTCACTAAATAATTAATACATGAAATATTTTTCGTTGAATATCAACGTAGCAAACTTTAGATTCGTAAAAGTAAATAATGCATGACCGCTGAAAAGTTTGCAAAGTTGGGATTCACCGAAAAATACGTTTTTCTATCAATTCTTTGTTCGATTTAAAAAACCATTACAATTTTCGAATCGATTTTCTTTTTGAACCCTAGAAAAAAAAATCGTTTTATTGTCTTGATCAAATATTCAACAAGAATCTTAAGCTCTGCTCAAAAGAAATAGAATTTCGTTGCATTCCAACGATGCAAATTTTATCGTAGTAAATAATCATGATAAGGAAGTTTGCATCGTTGGGAAACAATGAAATTTTTTCGATTTGATCACTATTTTTAATATAATGCGATTTTTCCAATTATTTTGTCTGTAAATTCAGTTTTCGGATGACAAAGAAGAGTGTCCCATTATCATTGTCTCATAGACAAATGCTGTATGGAAAATTTCGTGCTCTGCTATAAGAAGTTATCAGTTTTCGTTGCGATCCAACGATGGAAACTCCAAATTATTAATAAACGATCATCATCTTGATAAAGTGAGAAAACTTATTTCGCGCAGTCCGATAGTGAAAAGAATCAGAATTTTGCAGGGGAGAAGTTTGCAAATTCTATTGAAATAAGAATTTCTCATTTTTCAAAACTTTCGGCAAAGTTTAATGCGAAAAAAAAAGTAGATCGCTCGTAGATTTTGACGACAGCATCTCCCAGTAACTATCGAGTGATAATTCGAAAATTTCAACGATCTTTCATTGTTATCGACATATTTAGCAGCTGGTGGTTGACCACTGTAAGAGAACGTGGCCAAGACAAATTTGTACCGCGCAGTACGTTTGAATAATGTCTAAAAAAAGTCTCACGACTTCGTGAAGTTTTGCAATTACGTCGATCGTCCTTTTATTCCTTACGTATCCGAATTGTTGGGTCGACGTACCGCAGCGGCAAAGAAATGGAAAATCCAAAACATTTTTGTCGTTTCGAGCAACGAAAATCCTTTCGTCGTCGTTTTTACTCCATTTTTTAGTGCAAAATCGAATTTTTTATCGTCATCAAGGAAAAAAATGATATTATCGAGGAAAATAGTCGAATTTTTGTTGAAAATCATGTTACGAAAAGATGGCACGATAAGAGCGCGATTTGCAAGGACGAATTTCAAGAGGATTTGTTCTCACGAGAAATAATAATTTTACGGTTGCAGCTTAAAATCGAGAGTCCTCCCGTACCTGTTCAAAGTAGCACATCGAGCGTTCCGATAACGACCGAGGCGACTACGACACCTGTAATAATGTCGATATCTCAGTCACAAAATTCTGCCGTTCATCAGTCCTCGCCGACGACGACGTCGTCCAACAGCATTGTCGTATCCGTACCGCTGACTGCAGCTTCTCTACCTTCCTCGATCCAGAGTGTCGTAACCTCCGCACCGACGCTCTATCAACAACTTCAGCAAAGCATGATTACGACGGCGGCCACGAGTCAACCGAGAACGAGCGCGATAACGAATCACGAGAGATTCCCTGCGGAAGATGCGCCAGCCAAGAGATCTCGGTGAGTTTTGTGTTTTGTTTTGTTTTTTTTTTAAATAGATTTTCTTGCCATTGTTGAAAATTGAACGAGCTCGAAAAATCGAGCCGCGGGACTTTGCGGATATTTTCTGCTGAAATTTCGGTTCAAAAACCCTTCAAGTTAAAAAATTTATTGAGGTTTGAAGGGAATATGCATTTTCACACGTTCGTTGACATACTGGGTCAATATGACCCGATAACCCGATTCGGTTCGCGAATCATAAAATTTACGGAGGAATGACATTTTTTAATATTCTTGATTGGGTTATCAATTTTTTAGAATAACGCGCTCACCGATTCATGTTTTGGATTCGATATTTTGATGAATTTTCACATGATAACCGAAATATATTGATATTTTTCTCGAGTATTTTCCAATTCACCTTTTTCATACAATATTTTGTTACATTCTCGGATGAAAGCTGAAATATTTATATTTTTCTCGGAATTGACGTTTCTCATTCGATATTTTGTGCAATTGTGTCATGTAAGTCGAAATATTGACATTTTTCTCGAATTTGGCCCAATTAACGTTTTTCATTCGATATTTTTGTTGAATTTTCTCAGGACAGTCGTAATATTGATATTCTTCACGAATGTTTCGAATCGCGGTGTATGTTTCCCTGTAAAGCGTTTATATATAGACGTATAGCCCCCGGGCGGCTGAATGCAGTTTCGAGAATCTGACACTCGTGTCTCTCGGCAGTGTAGGCAAGTTCGGGGTTCGGGAGAGTGCACTATGCGCTGCGTTCAAAATGGCCGACGTGGGGGGTAAACAAGCAGGTTGCTCTAACCTCTCACGCGATCTATAATGTCTCGAATGGTGGCGAGTATTTGAGCTTGTGGTTTGTGTGTCAGCTGTGATTAGTGTTTGAGAATTCGTTGCGTATTCCGTCAGGTAATTAATCGTACGATAAAGTGATCATCAAATCGTGTAATTCGGGACTTTCTCATTGACGAAACTCGAGTTGACTCGTTGAGAGTGTACGAGAGAGACGGGAGAGAAAAAAAAATGGAGTGTTTATAAGAGTAGGCGGTTTCGATGTGTATTGAGCACAACAGTTCACTTGAGGTCATTTTCGCGTTCTCGTAATTCTCTTCTTTCCCAGTTTTTGCCTAATTCAAACTTTAGTCCTTGACGAAATGAACAATTCCAACGCGTTTTCCACCGTGTCCGACATTTTTTCATACTTTTCGCGTCCGCATTGACGCCCATAATCAATTGGATTGAAAAATCGGAATTTGAGGTTATGTTTTTTTTTTTTTTCATCACGTTTCCAATTCTGAAAAAAGAGCGTTCATTTTGACTTGGTTTTTTGTCGGAAACTCGCCCGATATACACAATTTTCCTTTTTTCCCATAAGTGTCGCAATAGAGGTGGAAAAATTTAAACGAAAAATCGACCGTTGCCGGAAAATTTCGACTCTCGATCGTTTCGCGATAATTTTTGTTTTTCCAGTTTTTTTTTTTTTTTCAGTCCTCAGAGTTTTCCGCTATTCGAAAATTAACCTGTGGGCCCATTTGACACAACGACGTTTCTTGTAATAAATTGTTCACGTTTTCGGAGCCCAAATTTATTTTTTCGACGAAAATTCAATGCCAAACGATCGGTGATGGAAAATTGATCGGTTCAAAACGACCCGGTGTGCGATCCAACAGTCAAATCGAACGATTAATAATTTTCAGTTCTCAATCCACGGAGAAACAAGAAAGAACACGAAAACCAAAGCGAGGCTCGACGTCCAACAGTCAGCCGGCGGTCACCGCGCCAAATACGTTGCCGGTCTCTACCGTCGCTACTTCCGTTTCGAACAGCGCCGTTGTGACAACGTCCAAACGCCCCAGCAGAACGAGCCGTCAAACACCCTCGCCGTCGGTGACGGTCGCGCCGGTTGCGCCGTCCATTATTCAAGGTCCCACCCTGGGAACCGGCCACTTTAGCAGCGTGGGCTCCGGCTCTAGCGGCGCCATGGGCCCCGTCGTCAAAGATTCCCCACCCAGCAGTCCCGGCTCGGAAAGTATGAGCAGCACCGGCCCCGGAAGAAGGAAGCGTAAAAGTGCCGGAGCTGCAGCTCCCGTTACACCGACTCCATCGGCCTCTAGTACGCCGACCGCTATAGTCAATAACGCCAAGGAAGAAAAAGACGTGAAGTTGTGAGTTTTTTATCTTTGAGAAATTTCTCCGAAACACAATTATCTCGCTCGACGATGTTAATCACTTTTCTCGCTCGTTTCATTCAAGATTTCAAAATGGTGTGAGCGCGCCGCACATGCTGGGAAATCAGCTGAATCCAACGTCGACGATGGCGCAAAAAATGTCGGACACCCTTTCCCAAGAGTTGGAGGCTCATTCGATTTTCACAGAAGCCAGTAATTCCACGACCAACTTGGTCGGGCCTCAACTTCATAGTCGAGTCATTGCATCTGTAAGCACACAACATTTCTCATCCACATTCTCTAAAGAACAAAATCACGAAGTTGAAGTTTCCATCGTTGGAATGCAATGAAATACTTTTTTCCCTTTCGCAAAGCTCGTCATTTAAATGCATAATGTAATTACAGTGATAAAACGATCGGTTTCTCCGACCTGAATAGTACATGGGCTAGGAAAATTTGGATCGTCTTCAAAATTGAACAAATCGTCAATAAAAAGATTTATTTTTCGTTGCATTCCAAAGCTGCGAACTTTGACGTCATAAAAAATCGAACGTCAACGTTCGAGCGCATTTTTCTTCTACTACGTTTTCAGCCTTTGGGGCGTGTTTATGAAAGGATATAATAGCAATGGGAAATAATACTGAAGTTTGCATCCTTGAAATATCGCGAAAAGTATCATTTTGATAATCACACAATCTTTTTTGGCGTTAATTCAATTTTCGAACGGCAATGAAGAAAATTTTGCGATTTGCTTCAGAAAATCCTCAGCTATCGTTACATTCCAACGATGCAAACTTCAACATAGTGACGTAAAGATGTTTTGAGGCTGTTTCACAAAATATTTCATTTGGACACTTAGATACGATCGAATCAAACGACAGCACCTACGACATCGTTTTCTTCGGTATTTTCAACCAACAGTAACACTTCGAATGCAACATCCGGTGCTCTTGGTGGCGGTGCTATTCCACAAACGTTGGACCAACTGCTCGAACGACAATGGGAACAAGGCAGTCAATTTCTCATGGAGCAAGCCCAGCATTTTGACAGTGAGTGTACGGCAAGAAAAAACACGCTTCCGATCGCATGGGCTTTGTGGAAATTGTATTGGGTTTTTTCGTCTCTTCTTTTTTCTCAATAATTTCGATAAAAATGTGAAAGTATTTGCGATCTGCTCAAGAAAAAAAAAAAAAACAGAAATTCGTTGCATTTCCAATGATGCGAATCTCAAGATCTAATGAAAACTGATTTTCTCAATAATCCGCGTGAGACTTTCAGCTGCTTGTCGATTAAATAAATCTCACGAGTCAAAGCTTTGCTGCACGTTTTACTAAAAATTGGTATCGTCTCTTTTTTTTTTTTTTCTCAATTATTCCTAAATACGTATAAAAACTGCTTTACAAATTTTGCAGCATTCCTCGATAGCTTTGAATGAAGTTTGCAACTTGATATTTTGACAAAAAGTTCATTTTCTTTTCGTTGTTCAGCGAAAAGAGATGAACGGATAATTTTTGTTTTTCTCAAAACTGGAGACTGCAGGATCTTTTCCGACGCACAATAATCAACAGTTTTTTGCTTTTCGATTAGCAACGCTTGGCGCCTCTCGTGTTTCCCAACAAAAACACGCGCGAGCCCGCGACAACGTTAGAGACATTTTCTACAAGTTTTTCAAATTCTTTACAGTTGCCTCACTTTTGTCCTGTTTACACCAATTGCGAGCCGAGAACTTGAGACTCGAGGAACATGTCAACAGCCTTCTACAAAGGCGAGATCACTTATTAGCTGTTAATGCCAGGCTTGCAATTCCTCTAACTACGCAGCCGAGCACCCATCAAGGTACATTTCATTCTGATACTTTCTTTCTCAACGACGTTCTTCGTCTAGAACGAAATTTAGCGTTTTCTGAACGTATATGTTACTCTCCATATTTTCCATTTAATAATATAGTAGATAAAAATAGAAAAAGGAATAAAATAATTTTTTTCAAATAGTAACAAAAAAAATGTCTTGAAAAAATATTGAATAATAACATTAAAAAAATACTTATAAATAATTAATAAAATAGTAACAAATAGAGAAAGCGATTGAAATATTTAAAAGTATATTATAAAAAAAAAACAGTCACAATTAGAAAAAGTAATAAAAGAATTTTTTTCAAATAGTAACAAAAAGAAATGTCTGAAAAATATTGAAAGACGATATTTAAAAAAAATATCAACAAATAATAAATACAATAGTTGGAAATAGAAAAAAAAACAAAAATAATTCAAAAACATAGTAATAAATTTGAAAAAATATAGTGACGAATGGAAAAGTGAAGAAAAATTGAATGTAATGGATAAATTAATTTAACATACAGAAGTAAAAATAAATCATAAAGGTTTTCGCAGTTGTCAAAAAAATTGTTGTCGCTTTCCAGTCAACAACATTCATCCTTCGGTGAATCCTTCACATCCGAACTTACAACATCCGGAGGGACCACAGAGCGGTGGTCCGGCAACAATATCGCGAGTGAATCGCGAGCCTCGTGTAAACAATACTTACATACCGCACTCGAGTTCCGGGGGCCATTCGACACTGTTGGAAAACGGACTACCACCGGATCCTTCGCCACCTGCTGCTGCTTCCTTGTCACAATATCAACAACACAGGGGGTCGTTGGTAGCGCCTCAACAAAGTCCTACAATAAGGTAACGCGCATGAGATTCATTTCTTTCATTGTGACCAATTCATTGAAAAACCATTCCGGTCAATTTTTTCTCGTAATCTGACGCAGCAATCGGAGCTGCAGTTCGCAACGTTGGGGTCCAACGAAAAATACTTGTCATTGTTTGTTCAATTTCAAAAACCATGTCAAATTTTCTACCGATTTTGTCTGTGGACCCGAAAAAATTTCGGTTCATTTTTCTGGTGGAATGAAAATCTTGAGATCTGCTCAAGAAAGAATAGAATTTCGTTGCCAACCATCGGTGAATCTCAAGCCGCAAAATCCATTCGAAACTTTTTTGTCAATTTGTTGTATTTTTTCATTCAATAAAATCGTGAAAAACAATAAATAAAATAGTAACAAATAGAAAAAGTAATAAATATATTTTTCTCAAATAGTACAGAAAAAGAACAAAATTGAGTCAACAGTTAATTAATAGATAAATGGTTTATAAATTAATTCAAAAAAATAGAGAATCTTGAGATCTGCTTAAGAAAAAAACAGAAATTCGTTCCCAACGATGCGAACCTCAAAATTCAATGAAAACTCATTTCCTCAACAATCCGCGCGAGACTTTAAGCTGCTAGTCGATTAAATAAATCTCATGAGTCAAAGCTTTGCAGCCCGTTTGACTAAAACTCAGTATCAAATGGAATTTAATGGTTTTCCCTATTGAACGATTAAACAGGCACAGCCCAGCAGCCAGTGGCTATCATCAGAATCAACCGAGCAACATAGTTTCTCCAGCAAACGCGACGAATTCCGGAGTGGTAAGAAATTCTTCCTCAACTCCGGATCCTCTACGCGGTGTACCTAGGTAAGAGAAGACGAGGCTGTGTGAGTTGTTGATTTTCGCTACTATTTATCATCACCGTAACTCTCTCAAGATCCTCTTCTAATTATCATCGATCGTGCGACGTTTTCCGACGCTCGTTTACCAAACTAATGACAAAAAAAAACAAAAAAAAAAGAGAAAAAAAAAAACAAAACCTTCAACCTCTGCCTGGAACCCGAGCCTTAGTACGTAAGAAAAAAAGGATTTAAAAAGCTCATACGACGAATGAATCAAGCCAACATTATTGATAGGTCAGTGTCACAGTCGTCAAGCAGTTTCATGCCGTCGATGTATCAACCGGCGATGTCCAGTCTTACCAGTAATCAAGTAGGTAGTATACATAATCTTCATTCACACGGGCCTTCACCCACGAGCCACGGGCCACCGGGCAAACCGAGCTGAAGCTAAACTCGGCCAACAAAAGGCCCGAAGCCAAACACATCGGAAGATGATCCACGCATCTCATCACACTAAAACAATTTATCTTTACGGACGGACGAACGAACGACCGACCGAACGAGTTAACCTCGTGAGTCGCAACGTTCTTAATATTTACGCGCATTTTGCATAGTCTTAGGTACGCAGTCTTTACGGGGCCGGAACTTGCGAGGTTGACTTCATTATACTTTTCGACTCATAGTACAAGCGATCGGAGAGAGAGAGAGAGAGAGAGCGACCAAAGAGCTTCGCGTTCCATGTCACACGCTCTTTCTCCTTCTCTGCTTCGAAATTTTTCATCGATCGGATTTTCGACACACAGTCTCTCGGACATCCTCGGGTTGCTGACAATTCTCGCTGAATATACGTTTCATTTTATAATTCACTTATAAACTCTCATTACGAACAGAAAATTCGTACGAAGATTGAGTTTTTTGTCTCGTCTTTGTTTTTTTTTATTTTTGATTTTTTTCGTCGGGAAAAAAATGATTTCTTCAAGAATTGTACGCAATGGAGATGAATGTCATTTTGAAAATCGCAGCACCTGTTGTGCTCGTTTCTACATTGAACTGCTATCGACCCACGCACTGGAAATTATTCTCAGTAATTTTTTCGTTTTTGTTTTTTTCATTCAACACAAAATTACAAATTCGCCCTCTGTCTACAGAGAAAAAAAATGGCGCAGTGTTCTCAAGTTGACTGGCAACTTTGTCGAGACACGAAAAATAAGCGTGGCCCGGTCATAGCGTAGCTTAATGAAATTGTGAAAAGAAAATCAATATTCCTGTGAATTTTTGGTTTTTTTTTTAACAATTTATCGAAAAAATGTTTTTTTTTTGATAATTCTAGAAAATTATGGATTATTGGCGAGAGCTTGAGCGACTCGAGACTTCGTTTTACAAAGGCTGAATCAGATGTATGATAACTTAGAGAACTAGGACGTTTTGAATTGTTTTTTTTTTTTTTTTTTTTTTTTTTTTCAATTACGACGAAAATTTGTTTTTTTTTCGACCTTTGGTTTCCATCGTTTTGTTGCGACGCTTATGGCCAACGGGAAACGAGGGATAGACATTGTGAAGCAACTTTCAACTCTGTGTACATTTTGGCTAAGCATACGAGACAATCCCAGCGTCTGAATTACGCAGCTAAATACTTACTCTCGAAAATGTACAAATATTAACAAAACTACAAGAGAGAGAAAAGGAAATGATGGAAAATAAAACTTAGCCAAGTAAGTTGACCTTTCGCGACGAATAGCAATAATACTATAGGTGTACATTTTACTATTCATACGATTAACGTCTGTTTCGTTGATTGTGCTGCGTCAGATCTCCCGTTCTTTCCGAACGATCGAGGGGATGCAAAAAATTGGCTGGATTCGTTGTTGAACATAAAGCTCGATGGAAAATTCGAAAACTCAAGCATTTTCGTGTCGCACGATGCGAAAATTTAGTCTAAATTTCTACGTCACTCTCGCGGAGTTCCTTGAAAATTGATTTTTTCTTTTCCAGCATTGGAAAATAAATTCGCTGCCAAAATCTTATTGTAAGAATATTTTTTTTTTTACTCTTGATAGTTTTGTCGACGTTTCGACAGACGGGAATATCTTTTATTTATTCCATACCGATTTTTCATTCGTACATAAATTATGTATTTATTGAAATATTCGATCCCCTGAACGCGATTGGATTTTTAATCGAGTTCCAAAGATTCTGTTTCATTTTTTTATTATCTGTGTACAAAATAATGAAAAGAATCGTCGGGAAATCGGTGCCTACCGCGGTGTACCATTTTCTTCGTCTCCTGGAGCGCCTAAGAACGAAGATCTGACGCATCTATTTCGACCTGGCACACAGTCACAATTGTACAGTTGAAAAATAGCCGAAAAAAAAGTAACAAACCTATTTCAGAGTTGGCTTTGATAACATTGTACATTTAATCGTAATTACGAACACTGCCTTCCACGAATGAGAGCTGTGAAGTAGGTTTCAGATTAATGACGATCGTGACCGCTGTAACTAAATTAAGCGAATGTGTATCCACGTTCCAACGTTTTTTTTTAGCCCGTCGTTATTACGTTGTTTTTATTCCTTATTTTTCTTCGTTTTATTATAATTATTTTTCTTTGTTCACTCGAATTCGTCGCTTCACATCGACCGTTCTATTTGGATATTCGCCTCCTGCGAATGTGGATCGAGGAAACTCGCTTTCCTCTTTATTTTTTCGGTTACTCTTTATGACGAAATTTGTTCATATTTTTTGTTCCTTTTATCAGTAAATTACTCAATTTTTATTACGAAATCCTAGTTTTGTGTTCAACTTTCTGTGCTAATTTTTTCGACTTGCTCATACACTCGACACTCGACCGTGGCTTCATTGTCGCCGAAATTTGAAAGGAAGAAAAACAGTCTTTATATTTCTTGGCTCATGATTTTTTTTTCCTCTTTTTTTGTTCGGAAATGAAAAAACGATTACGGTGAAGTTTGCATCGTTGGAAGGCAACGGAAACTCTTTGATTTTTCGAAGCAGGGAGCCGAATTTTCTACGAGAACGGAACTGAATTCTTCGCGATTCGAAAATTTGATCTAGCGGAAAAAAAAATTGATAAATAAAAATTCGTTGCATTCCAACGGTGGCAACTTTAGTGCCGTATGGAAAACTGCCATTCCACACTAGCCGAACGAGTGACGATGTTTTGAAGTTTGCATCGTTGAAATGCAACGAAAACTCATTATTTTTTATAGCATCGCACAAAATTTTCATACAGTGTTTGTCGACAATAACGAGAAAATCTTCTTTGCTATTCGAAAAGTAAATTTTTTGGTAAAATTGGAACGAGTCGATTTAATTATTAAAATAATGATCAAAAAATATATTTTCCGTTGCATTCCAACGGTGCAAAGTTCAATATCGCATATACGGAATCGTTACGAGACTTTGAAGTTTCGATTTCCACACCGGATTCTTATCGACTTTTCTTTTTTACCGATCAATGTCAAAAAAGGAGGCAATTTGTGTGTCAGATTTTTAATCAATCGGCAAAGATATTGAATAGAAAAATTTTGCTGTTACTCATGGATTTCCCGTAAATTCGATCTTTTCATTTTTCCAACCTTGCGATCTCCGATGATTGGTCGTTTTGGAAATTTGTACGATAAGCCAAATTTTGATAACGTCAAAAATAACGAAAAGCGATCGAGGTGTTATTTATCGTTCGTTATTTTCTTTTTCCGAGAATCGCTACTTCATGCTTGTACGTGCATCACTAAAGAGAACGGAGTTGATCTCGGGATATTGAATTTTGGTTGAGAAATAAATAAAAATGTCCATTTATTTGCAATTACTCTCGTTAGAGGTTGAAATCCAAAGAGGATGCACGCACGAGGAACAATCAAACGGTCTATTTGACATAATCGAACTAGTAGAAAATCGAAGCAATCTGGGTTCCAAAAATGTTGTGGTTCGTCCGACGAGGGAAACTCGGAATAGTCGTCAAGGAAAACCAAGTCTGATTTTTCACGCGAGTCCTTAGAGACGACAGTTCTTGTCGTTGCCTGTCATCGACCTTCGCATCCAATGAGGACACGATGAAAATAACGTAGAGAGAAAATACGCTAGCCTTCGTAGATCGGTAGAGAATCTTCGTACGAATATCCTAGTTAAAAGACAACGTTGAAGTTCGCATCTTCGGAATGCAACGAAAAATCAATATTTTTTAATGTTCAGCCTTTTCCTTTGAAAAACTGAATCTACGTGAAAAATTGTAATGAGTGTGTTAATATTTCACTGTCACGAAACGCCTTTATTTAGGATTCTTTCAAAATTTTGTATACACGTCCTTGGCACCAAAACTAACAGTTTTCTCCTGAGAAGAAATATTTTCTGACTTTTAGAATTTGAGATATTTAACTCTAGAATGGTAACCTTTTTTTTGCTACCTATTCCGGTAACCAATTCAGGAACAATTTTGAAAAATTCATATCTCCAATAAAATTGAACAAAAAGAGTTCAACTTGAGCTCATTCTGTACGTTTTTTAATGCAGGATCTCGTAAGCCCGGGGAAATTTTGCTTCAGATTAAAACACTAGTCAAATGCGGCAAAACAATAAAAATCGGGAGAACGAAGGAAGAAAGGGCGCGGCATTTAAAGTCGCGTGCAGGTTACCGTTCTAGGGTTAATTTTCCATTTTTTATTTCGCAGTGGCTAGTCGTCCGGGTAGTCGGATGAATGATATTCGTCCGGAGGCCTTTTTATTTTTCCCATCTAAATGGGTGCTGAAGTCGCGTTTCTTTTGTTTGTTTCTTGCAACTTATTAACGAAACGTGATTTCAATTTACACGCGTTTGGATGGGAAAAATGAAAAATCGGAAATTAAATATCTCAAATTCTTAACGTCAGAAAATTTTTCTTCACCGGAGAAAACTGTTTGGTTTTGGTGCCAAGAACGTTAATGCAAAATTTTCAACGAACACTAAATAATGTCGTTTCGTTATGGTAATACCTTAATTATCAAAATCAGAAATAAAATTGATTTTTCGTTGGATTCCAACGTGGCAAACTTCAGTGTCATGGAAAACGTACGTTCTGTAACACCAAACCTTCTCCATTGTTGGTCATCACTCAGGGAATTTGGTTTACTACTCGATAAGGTCTTAATCATAGAAACAAATGGATTTGAGAAAAAAAAAGCAATTGTACACGATTGTTCGATCGAAAGGTGTCTAGAAAAATGATTATGAAAAATTTTCATTAATTTCTCTTTCAATTAACGTCAACATCCTTTTTTTTTCATTTTTTTCAACAATTATTCATTGAAATCTCACCCGATCGCCTATCGATAGAACGGGAATTCAAATTTTCCGTCTTTTCTAATCGATCACAAAAAAAACCTTTTCTTTTCCTGGAAAGTGACGACGAATAGATTTATTCAAATTCTGACTCTATTCACGCGACTCTATTTCCTATTTGACTTTTTTCTGTTGATGCAAAAAAATCGCTTGATTCGATCACACGATAATAAGAAGACTTTAGAACTAAAAATTACAGACGCGAGCGCGTTGTTTCGTCGAATGAGAACGGGGCGTGAAAAATATTCTGATTACATGAGAAAATACGAGACAGGATTAAAAAGAAGAGAAAAAAAAACAAGAAAGTTACGTAAATAACAAATTAAAAGAACGAAAGGATATTTTTGCACTGCTGAATCGTGCCAAATTTTTTTGATAACAGTCATTCGGATATAAAGGAGTTGTTATTCCTGCGGAATCATCGCGTATAGTTCTGTAAGGATTTTTTATGATGATTATCAATCACGAAAATAACGATTCAATGGAAATCAATCATTTCGAGAAATTCATGCAAGGAAAAGACAAGAAACTGTCACGTGATTGTCCGCGATCTCGTACACGCATGATCCCTTGCTCTCGCCCTCATTTATTCTCCAAATGCTCCAAATGTTCTAATCGCCCCTGTGTATTGTCTATTTATATAAACCAAAAGAATCATTCGTACACGTGTGTATTGCCATTTTATAAATCGTAACACGTTTCGTCTAAATTTCGTACATCTACATCGGAGAAACAGAAAAATTCACAAGTCGCTCGAGCTTCGAAAAAATAGACACGAAAGCTCTATCATGCGAATTTGCAATCGAAGTGAAAAAATTTTTCGATCCCTTTTCGTCAGGTGATGGAAAATCTTTTCATATTTTCATCAGCAATAATTGAGAATCCTCTGTAGCAAGAAATTTCGGACTCTCGAGTGATTCTTGATCCGAGGATCTCTCTCAAAATTGTCACGTGAAAAATGAAACGCTGCCCAAATCGATCCACCGGAAGTGCTCGTCCTTAATGTAACGCGAAAAAGATGCAGGCCTTGTTGAATAGTGATCGAAACAACAAGTTTGGAAAGTACATGGATGTAACGAAAGAAAAGGAACATTCGATCGTATCACTCTCGAAATAAGTCTCGCTAGTTTATTATTATTTCATACGTGTATAAATAAATGAAAGAAAGAAAGAAACTATAACGAATTTGACGGAGAAAATAAATCATTTGTACTGTGTAGAAGAGTCGATGGAACGCGGTTCGAGGTTCGTCAGTGGTTTCGCTCTCGGAGTAGATGTTTTTTTATCGAGAGAAAATTCTCATTCTGAAATGCACGATACAGATTGAATTAATTTTCTTTTTCACCTCGATTACTATCCAATTAGACAATTAAATAAAAAGAAATCCATCTGTATCGATGAATCGTACAATTATACTCCCGGGCAACGATCCACTGGACGACGCGACATTTTGTAATGTAAATGTGCATAAATGAAAACATGTAATAAAAGAAAACGTGCGGTTGGAAAAGATAACAAGCTCGTGCTATTTTTTTATTCGATACTTTAATCCTCACGTCTTCCCATTACAGAGAACCAAATAGTTCCAGTCCATTAGCTTCTACGCTTGAATAACGATTGTGAAGTTATTGGCAATTTTCTGCAGCGATCGCTGCGTCCTCGTGCCTACGGCGTTCTCCAAAATTTAGCAGTCAACGATGTTGAAGTTTGCATCGTTGGAATGCAACGGAATTCTGTTTTTTTTCTTGCGCAGAGCTCAAGATTCTTATTCAATATTTAGTCAGGACGATAAAATGATTTTTTTAGGATCCAAAGAGAAAATCGGTACGAAAGTTGTCATGGTTTTTGAAATTGTACAAACAATTAATAGAAAAACGTATTTTTCGTTAGACCACAAATTCGGGAACTTCAGTTCGCACCGGAAAAATCACGGATGAGTTTGTTGGTAACTGCCATAAAAACTTCCTGCCAAGTCGATTTTTGGTTCGGTGACCGCTCCGCCATGCAACGACTCGCGCAAATCAATGACCGAGCGAGTCCCAGTTTCTGCGACGATTCCAACAACTCGAATCTTCAGAAAAATGGACGCAGAAACTATTCACGAACAAAATCTTTGCCAACGTTCGTGAGCAGTTCGTTCAATAGGTAATTTGTTGGACGAAACAAAATCTTGACGTGTTCGTGCAACAGTTTAGCTTGCTGAAGGCCAAGTAGCAAAAATGACTGATTTCTTGTTGTTGTTGTTTTTTTTAATGGAGTTTAGAAAGAAGTTTCGTGAGTTTGAAATCGCGTGTCAAGTACCTTTCAATCATTTTGGCAAACACCCGGAACATGGGCACAAATTGTGAAGGAAATGAGGAAAAGTTGAGAGCCCATGAAGAGGCTTCGAGTTTGACCCATCGCGCACTGTACGTCGATCGTGGGAACAGTGACATCTGCGACCTCGTCCATATAACCATGACGAATCGATATACGCTTTAATATTGCACCGACTAGGAAATAGTGCACACACTTTTGCATTGTTGAGGTATCAACTCAATCGTTATTTATTCAAGTCAAAACGAATAAAATATCGAGCTCAATTATTAATCTTGCTTCACGTACTCGCTGCCAGTCATTTGGCTTCGGTTTTACATCAAAATCCTCCTGATTTTCCGAACCTCTAATTTTTTCACCTTTAGGTTTTTTAATTATTCTCATTGGTTATTCAACATTAAGAAGGGACAGAGCAAGAAAAAAAAATGTAGAAAAAGGATTTTTCAAAAAAGTTATACAGAAAAATTCCGAAGATGAGAAAAATTTATTTTTAATGTTTAAAAAATTGTGAGAAAACATAATTTAATGACGAAAACGTTCCGAGCCCCAACGAGTGGAGAATTCAACGATCTTTTTTCGAAACTTTCGGTTTTTCATTTTTATTCGTTCCCTGACATTGAGATGGAAAAAGGCAAGAAAAAAATTGCAAAAAAGAATTTTTCCGAGAAAGTAATACAGGAAAATTCCGAAGATGAAAAAAAAAATTGATTTTGAATGTTGAATAATAATAAAACATAATCTATCGATGAAAACGTTCCGAGCCCCAACGGATTGCGAATTCAGCGTTTTTTTCGAAACTTTTGGTTTTTTAATTATTCTTATTCGTTTCTTCACATTGAAAAGGGAAAGAGCAACAACAAAATGGCAAAAAAGCATTTTTTTGAAAAAGTGATAGAAAAAAAGTTCATAGAAGAAAAAAAAATTGATTCAAACTGTTTAATAAATAATAATAAAACGTAATCGATTGATGACAACATTCCAAGCCCCAACGGATTGGGAGTTTGTCGTTACTGAACTTACGATGAGCGTTCTCATTGTGATGGTCGTATTATGAAGCGCACCGAGACTCGCTCGTCGCTCGATTTAAAATATGAGCTAATAGGATTTGGAACTGGAGGCAAGAGAAAGGATCTCGTGATAGTTTTCATGCCGGATTTAACTCTGGCGTTCGCGATCCCTGTCGAGCTTAAAAACGGATGACCCTCCTATGATTTTCATCGCAGGGTTAAAGTTTCAAGAGGGAAACACGGAGACATTGTTAACATTTTTTTCTTCTTCCAGCTTGGAAAGTTTAAGACTCGCCCTGCTAACGAAATTTATTTTAAAAATTTATCTCTATAATTACGGGAACACAAATCAGTCCCAATAATTATAAATGCAGGAAATCGCTTTCCTGCTTTTTTATTTTCCATATTTTTTTTTTTTTTTTCAAATCCGCGAAAAAAAAACGTCCCGACCAAAAAATATCCAAGAGATTCTCGCTCGATGTGGTCGTCGTTATTATCCGGAAATTAACGCCAAATTATGAAGGGCGTTTTTTTTTTTTACTCTGAAGGAAAAAGTCTGGAATTTCGAGTAAGCGATTAATTTTCTTTCGTTAATGCACAATTGATTGTTGACCAAGAGTTTTCCAATTTCTCAGAATCTTGCACTTGGCTCTTCAGTAAATCGAGTCGCAACCCTTCCACATTTATTCACATCTGATAAACGCACGTAATGCAATATGGAAACACACGATGCTGTATCGCCCTCGAAGATCCGACCCCAATCGGATAATTGCGATATAATAGAGATGAGGCGGACTCAGTGGCTGCTTTGAGAGTGCGCGCGGTTGCAAAAACGCCAAAGCGACCTCGACAGATTTTGATTCGAACGTAAGCTCATCCGTTGAATATCCGGGGACCCCTGGAGAGCAGCTGCCCAGGTATTTGCCCCAGTTCCATTTTTTCCTTCTGATCGAGGGGACTTGAGGGCGATGACAGTGGAGAGACGGGGCGAGGGCCCTCGATGCTCTCTTAATGCTCATCGAATGCTCACCGGCAAAATGTCATTTCGTACTGGAAACCTCGCACCCGAATATTTGACACTTGTAATTAGAAATTTTCCAAAAAGATTGTAAATTATTCACCTGTCGATTTCACAGATTCATATTGGGTCAATCTGACCCCAGGCGTTTTTCAAAACGTTTTATTCCGGTAATTTTTTTGCATTGGATAAATATGCAATGCTGTTTGCTTTTTGAGGAGGAATGTTTTTTAGAAAATTATTCACATTTTGTTTATTTTTTAAATTATTCTCATTTTATTTATTTTTTAAATTATTTTTATTTTATTATTTTTATTTTGTTTCATTGATTCATATTTCATTTTTTTAAGAAAACGAAAATTCAGTCGAAGAAAAATCGTTGCCATCAAATGCCAATCAATCGGTGGTCAAAAATTGTTGGGGTCAAAACGACCCAGTGTCGACCCGAAAAGTCATGATTTTCCTGCTAGATCTTAGGCCGTTTCGAGGCACTAGTAAATTAGTAACTGATTTTTTTTTTTATTTTGTAGTAAGATTCGTTTATCCTAAGTACAGGGTAAAATGCTTTGGAGCAGGAGAACGAATAACGGTTCCGCAGAGACTTTTATGTTAAAGAGTAGAAGGTGAATAGAAAGGGATGAAAAAAATGGGAATATTCGTGCGAGGGATTCTTTATGATTTAATAATAATTATTGGGCTCTTGTGACACGTTCTCGACATTGAACTGCAATGTAACTCTCGCAGCAGCCAACATCCCCGCTATTCACACTGAATCGAGAATTAATACTTTATTTGTGTGTCACTCCAGCTGCGAGGATCAACACAAGTGCTACCCTTGTACGTACTCCCTTTCTCTTTTATATCGGCGACTGCAACGGGGGTTGCGAAGTCTTTACATGTATAAATAAGGCGCTGGCTACCAAAAGGGCGCAAAGAATGTGGCGAAAAAGTCGTAGACCCGGAAGAATCGTGCCTTTCAGTTTGCCAGACGCATAAATTGTGTCTGTGTACACTTTTGGGACATCCCTCCTTTTTTTATACTATAATGCACCCTCGATCGACAACGCATTCAGACACCGAGTCCATGGCTCGCTAATTTTCACGGCATTATCAAATGCCGCATGAGCCGCAACGTCCGAGCCGATTAGCTTCAAACCTACGCCCTGCATCGAATCTTCGCACCTCTCTATACTCCATTTTTCTCATCGGAAATAAAAATAATTAAAAAGACGTTTTTTGGAACCACGAATTGAATTTTTTTTTTAATTGTTAAGAGACAAAAAAGTGTCTCAGTAGTTGGCCAAATATCTTATATTTTGTTCATGAAATAGGAACGAAAAATTGTGTCAAATGTCACGAAATAGGGGAGACTCTGGTTCGAGACAAATAGGCTAGTGTTTTATGTATTTTTTTTTTTNTTTTTTTTTTTTTTTTTTTTTTTTAACGATTTGTACAATTTTTTTAATTATGCAGAATTTTTTGAGCGGATATACTTCTCTAGAAGGTAAAACCGATCGTTTTATCGTCACAATTAAATCCTGAACGTCAATTATGAGCTTTGACAAAGAAAAAAAGAATTTCGTTGCATTCCGTCGATGCAAACTTCAATATCGTCAAAACTAAAAACGTTGTGGTCCCTGAATAAATACGTCGTTGTCATCACCGCGCGATCTATCGCTCAAAAATACAATTGAAATGAAGAGACTGCTGTTTTATTCCGATGAGTTTCGTTTTTGATGCGTTATCATGAAAAACGCACCTGGCTTACCCCATAGAACCCCCATGGTGCTTAATCACCTGGCCAGCACATCTCTCGTAGTTGGAATCCTTTTCGATGTGGTGTCTATCGAGTGGATGCTTATCTTTATGGAACGTAAACTGGATAACCGTCGAGAACACCTGCGCTTATCACCATACGATTTCCTGATAAGGCTCAAAGAGAATTCTTATCCGTACGGTATTTTCTTGACCTTCGAGGACTCGGACATTTCACTCCATAACTCTTTGAGTCGTTAACTACGAGGAAGTCGAGTTCCCTGTCCAACGGCTCTTATAGATTTGTCTCTATTCGAGAGACGGAGAGATTGATTGATTGATTGATATATTTTCTACGATGGTTATATTTACACACGTTCGAAGAGTAATGAAGAAAAATATAAAAAATAGTGCAGTAGAGGAATGCAAAATAATAAGCACACCCATGGTACCAGGCAAATGGCACAATACGCACGCAGAACAAAAGTTGAAGATACAGGTGTGAGAAAACAAAATGATAATCGTAATAGAAGTACCAAATAACTGGAAGCATCAATTCCTCAGCACGAGCTCAAGCGAATTGCATACAGTACATAAAATGTGAAATAATATAAAACAATGACCGCGATAATGTTTTCTAACGACGCAAAAACACTGAAAACGTAAAAGGGCTAAACAAAACGCAAGAACGCTGAAAAATAAAAACATAAATCGCCATGTAATATTATTAGTTTTTATTCATTTTAATTTTAATTTTTAAAATTTTTTAGATTAATTTAATTGATTTTTCATCTGAAATTGGGCGAAAAATGTCAAATTTCCACAATTTCCGATAGAATTTGAATAAAGATTACTACGTTTTTGCTAAAATTTCTCAGAGGGACAATGTCACGAGGGAACTATGGTGGCATCGTAATTTTTGAGATAAATTTCTCTCTGTGCTCAGTGCAACAGGACAATTGTTAAAGTTTTGAATATGCAAGCATAAGGCCAATAATATAAACAGTTTCGATACAAAAGGATGAAAATCGAGGAATTAGCGCATACAATAGAGAAAATAACAACAATAAAAACACAAATAAAAATAAAAATTACAGAAAGGAATTTTCAAAAAGAACAAAATGCATGAAGAGACAAAGACCTAGAACTTAAAACTAGAGATTATAGAAACTTGAGAACTGGAAAATAAAAACTATGAATTGAAAACTAGGAATTAGAAACTAGAGTTTGGCTGGCCAGCCACTGTGCAGGTATGCAGAGAGAGAAAGAGAAAGATTTGTGTATACAGACATCACTCTATGCTCTCCATTGGGTATTTCGTATCGATATAAATTTGGAGGGGAATCGTGCAGCGTGGGCCTGATATCAGCTGTGAAAACACCCTTGTTTATAGACATCGACGTACAATGAGGTGTAATTGAATCCATATTCCCAACGGAGAGAGACAGAGAACGAGAGAGAGACAGAGAGAGCAAACGGTTGGGTGTAGGGACCCGTATCCATCCCTTCGTACTCAAAATCGAGCTCGTCCTACTGCGGGGAACGATGGGGCATATCCACAGAGCCCCAAGGCAACGCACCATCGACGATTGTCCCACTCAACCACTATATTTCGACCGTCTCCATTCCAGTGTTTAAGGATAGGGTGAGTCCTCGACGATTTGTGGGCAATTAGGGATCGTTTCTACGGGGTGAAAAAAGGGCAACGCTATTCTTCTCAAAATGTAGCTATGACGTTGTCGGTGATTAAATTTCAAGGTGTTTCATTTGCTCCTTACGCCGCGAGTATTCCCATTGGAATCGCTCCGATTTGCTTCTCGGGTTAGAGCTCCTGATTTTCTCATTTCCGTTCGAATTTTTCAAAAATTTCAACTATTCCACATTTGGCCACTGTCTATTGACCAATAGGGTCAACTTGACCCGGACTCTCTTGGCCCAGCTGCCATCGGCAACCTCTGCTCGGTCTCAATCGAAAATTTCTGGGGCACCATTCGGAAAGTAGAAAATTCTAATTGTTTGGAAAAAAACAATGTTTATTATCTAACAGCTTATCCATATTTTTGTATTTCCCAGGGCTTGGAAGAGATTTATTCGAAGGAGTGAATTATGTTTATTTTCGAGTCAAGAAAATCTCAAAATTTGAGGGAAATATTTTTATCCTCTCAAAACATCGTTCACCCTTGCGGTATTTTCCATTTGTGAAACTTTCGTTAAATAATTAACCCTTCGAATGCATACTGGGTCGTTTTGACCCTAATAATTCACTGTCCTCGATTGTTTGGGATTTCATGGCACCGGATGTTTTAGCATTTACTTTTCGATTTCGTGAAACAATCAATTCAGGGCCATAAAATATAGATAATTTATTACAAAAAACGTCTCTACAATAAAAAACACAAAACTGCTTATTTACGGGAATGCATCGATTTAAAAAATGCCCTGGGTCAGATTGACCCAATATGCACTTTGTAGGTGGTGTGCACTCGAATAGTAACTCGTTGCAAAATGCGAGATCGAATCATTGATTTCGCGGCTCGTCGTGAAAATGCATTTCCTTCGTTAATTACCTCCTGCCAAAATTTTTTTTCCAAGATTGATACTCGTTAATTTGATAAATAATCGAATCGTTGCTTGCTCGCGGAGTTTGCCTGAAAATTGAGCGCACTTGGCGTAATTTAAGGTCCCAAAAGGAACAACACGAAATACTTTTTTCTTGTGTACATTTCCTGGTGTATATAATTATAACACCGGAAAGCTGCACGACAATGATTACGACGCCTCGGCCACGATTACCGTGTCGTTGACGTCTAAATGAAGAAAATTGACCGGAACGATGGCGCAACTAGTCGTTAATCTCGGTGCAAACATCAGGAATTATTGACAATTGTTATCCGCGTGTGTGACTAATAAACACGAGTAAACAGCACGTGACGGCGCTTTTCACATAATAGAAGGTAAAGTTTTTAAAATTCCTTTTCTTTGTCGAGGGCAGTTTGACGTACGCGCCAGTTTGTGAACTTTTTACTCGCATATGAGGACGCAGGGATAAAATATAAAGAGGAGCCGAGGAGGAGCAGGCTTGTATTTTTTACTTAGATGTGTATATGGATCGGTAGATATACACAAAGGGAGGGTTTCGAGAGGGGATTCGTGGGAAGATTCACAGCCGTTGCCGCCATTACTCCGCACTTTGTATATACATATATGATATATTGTGTCGGGCGTCGCGACGCCACGGGTTATCGACGTTCCGCCCACACTCGTTTGAGTCGCCCCGGCGAAACCGGCAACCCCGTAAATTAGATCGCTATATCAGTACAAGGCTCGTATAGATTCTGTATACACGCGCAGGTGCACAGCCATCTTGAATTTCCCAGGGAAAAAGCTTTTCGAAAAGCCGACAACAGCCTTTCGAGCTTTCAGCCTCTATTCCGCCAACTTTTCGAACCCTCTCCAGCTTCTCAAACCCTCCATTTCCGATCGCGTTTATCTGTCATTTCAAAGCATAGCCTTACATCGTATGAAAAAAAATGTACCAACTAAAATTCTCATTTCTTCATTTTTGTCAAAAGTTTTTTTTTAAACATTTGCGACCCCATGATAATTGTGAATTCGAATAATCACACGAACTTTCGAGCTATCGCTTGAATTTCTGTTTCGCCTTATTAAGAAGGTGGTCATTTTTTGTTTCATCGTATCAATTGATCTTTTTACCGTTTATTGTCGTTTTACCCCATTTTTTACTAATTTTTTAACTCCAAATAAAATTGCCCGAGACCCACGTGATTCGGCATTAAGAAATGAAAAAAATGAGCCCAAGTTGAACCCTTTTCGTTAAATTTTACCGGAGATATGAATTTTTCAAAATTGGGGTCATTTAAGTACTAAAAATGCAACCAGAATTTCCGGCCCTGGCAGTCAAGGTAGCAGTATTGTCGGTTTTAGAATTACCGTTCAGAATTTAAGAAAAATTCGGTACAGTAGTAAATTACGATAAGAAAAAGGTCCGGTCCAATTTTCAAGAGAACCTGGAAAAAGATATTCGCATTGGTATAATTTCATGAATTTACCATCGATTTCGTACATTCCATTTGATTTCACAATGAAAACTATGATTTCTCCTGAGAATTGATAAGAATTCATTGTAAAACACAATGAAAATTGAGATTTATCATAAAACTCAATGCTTAATGCGTGAAACTAGCAGTGTCGAAATCTTTTTCTGGTTCTCTGTAGCCCTTCGAAAATTTTACTGGATCTTTTCTTAATCATAATTGACTAATGTACCAAATTTTATAAAATTCTAGACCAGAAATTCTAGCTGCATTTTCAGTACTCAACCCCGGACTGGTAACCCAATTTTTTTTTTTTTACTACTCCGGTAACCTGGGGTCATGATTGACCCCAATTCTGAAAAATTCATATCTCCGGTAAATGTTAACGAAAAGGGTTCAACTTGGGCTCATTCTTTTCGTGGTTTAATGCAGGATCACAACAAATTTTATCAAATTCTAAACGGCAATTCTAAAACCGACAGTACTACCTCAACATCCCAAGCCCTTCGTGATCAAGAAATTTCAGCCAAATGAGATAAATGATAATTGGCGGTAATTAATTAGCCACGTAGGGAAGATCTCTGTCCTGGAAGCTTATGAGAAAAATGGCTTTCATAAAAAAGCGAGGAGCTTGGAGGATTGTGGGTGCAAGGAACTGGAGGAAAAAAGCGAGAGCAAGGTGCAGAGAAAACAGATGTCAGTTGTACGTTTTATATTTGCCCCTTCATGACAATCACCCACCATCGATTGCTATACACATTAGAACTTAATTTATGTTTCCATGATTATATACACATGAGCATATTTGCACGCGATCAGTTCGATCCATTGAACGGTGATTCTCGATCAGTCGAGAGAAGAGAATCTTCGTAAAAATCCAATCTGCCTAAAATCTTGAATGAAATTGTTTAAAAATTAAATAAATATAATGCACAATGACTGCGTATTGTCATAATAATTCAATTTTACATAAAATACTGCAGCCTCGTATGAAGAATGACTGGAGAATGACTAGAAAATAATTGTCTGGAAAGACACACCACGATGATTAGAACGAGAAGAAATAATTGAAAGATATATTTGAGTTCGTCAATAATTCCGTATCAACACGAAACTAATGAGTTCATTGCAGTCTGTTATGTATTAAGTCCAATCGTTGCTTCTGTATTTGACTAGATCTCCACAAATATCTTCGATTCTAAATGGCGAATTCAACGAGTTTGGGGGACGATACAATTTTCTTAAAACTAAATAACACGATGATTCGTTCGGTACTCGTTTTTCTTTTCGTCGACAGCAGCTTATTGAGAAGTCATTTTAATAAAAATGAATGCCAATGCTCGCACATTTTTTCTACTCGTACGACGTCGCACTCTTTGACGTCCGAGGATCCTCGGGTGTCCAGACTTTGGCGAATATCGTACCGTTCGGTAAAATATCGCTTTTCCGAGACCAGGACAACGAGTGCGAGATGAATTGATTGCCAGCGCTACCTGAAACGAATTCATTCGGTTGGAACAAAAAATTTAACATTTTCAAATGAAACTACTTTATGGGGTTCTTACGGGGTTCTTATGGGGTTCTTATGGGGTTTCGAAATTCATGGAGGTTCCAAGGAAAATCTTACCATAAACTATGACTTTCATGGAATCAACTCGACTCGAACATCGCGAAAGAGTGCCATTTCCGGTTATCGAGTCGTTTCCCTTGTCCGCTCGCAACAAATCGTTGAGTATCTTTATGTAACCTATCGCCAATTTTAACGTGTCGACTTTCGATAATCTTTTTTCGTACGGCATCGTAGGTAAATGAGCTCGCAGATCCTCGAAGGCGTCATTTATGTTCTGCATTCGTCTGCGCTCACGAAGATTCGCGTTCTTTCTTTGCTGAGCCGCTTGACGTGGACGCTTTGATGAACCTCCGACGCTCCTTCTGCCGTCGCAACTTCGTCTTTTGAACGAATGGATTCAACAAATGGTTAATTATCGGGAACAAGGTTTTTTGGGTAGTTTTCAAGTTTATTGGTTGGGGTAATGAGTTGACGCGGTAATTATCTGTATTTTTAAACTCTTGCTCGAATGTTTCGTTCGGGACTGATCAAGACTAATCACCATTTCTAGATAGAAAGGAACACAAGAAAAATGGGTTTTTGGTTTTTTGCGAGCCACAAATTTGCTTTTTTAAATTCCAAATAATTTAAATCTGCCAAAATGATTAAATTTATTCCTTTTAATTAAAGTATTTCAAATTTTAGGTCCTCCCGTACAATAAAGTTTTACTAATTTAAGGGTAAAAACTGATCTGGCTCACGCCGATCTGAACTCAATAGATTTGAATGGTCGAAAAGCCCGAAATTTTTTAATTCTTACTTTCAAATTTTATCTTAATCCATCATCGAAGTTGCAAACTTTTTTTTCAGTGTGAACTATTAAAAAAAAATACACTGCTATCCCTATCCACATTATTGTTAATTAAATTTGTCGCTGGGATGGCCAAAGAATTTCAAGCAGCAAACTGAAAAAAAAAACTTGGAGAAAAATCATTTTTCTGGTCTGGCTTTAAAAAGTTGTTTGTTTTTTATTTCTATTTCGTTACCAGGTGCAAATGAATGGAAATGCGATGACGTGAAACTCAACGAGCTGCACACATTGATTTACAGACGTTTCCCACAATAATTTATCAGACTGAAATTTTTTTAAACCGTATTGTGTGTTTCTGCTCACTTTCTCGTTTGGTTTTCCTGGTCGCTGCTGCATGTGCTAAGATTGTCACGGCTGTTTTCGTCGTAGGGATAAAATTCACTACCACTGCAGCTTCCGGTGCTGCCAGATGGGTGAGAAGGTAATTGGGAAACGATCGGCGATAGGCTTGCGGTCGCTGGTAACGAACAATGCGGCGGTACCGATGGGATTGCTGGATTGCCGAGAAAACTGTGCGCCTCGTACATATAGTGACGGTTCATCATGTCCAGACCCAAATTGTCCATGGAATACATCTTTAGATTTGTTTATCTTGGCCTTTCACTGTATTGCACTTTGTCCAACTTCCGGACGACTCGTTAAGTACCGACGATTATAAATAAATATTCCAATCAATTATTTTCTGATTTAAAGATTCTTCCATTACTTTCTATAAATTATTTGAGTGATTCTTATTCATTATAAACGACTAGAAGGTTGTGACTAGTTTAAAAAAATGTTGACAGTTCAGCTCATGGGGATGCGGATTTATGGGGTTTTTATGGGGTTTATGGGGTTTTATGGGGTTTTTATGGGGTTTTCATGGGGTTCTTATGGAATCCTTATGGGGTACGCTCGGCTAAAAAACGATTTTTTCACTCATCAAATAAAGCAGATCCGTAGATGACGATGCTTCATTGACATCGCCAAGTTTATCGCAGTAATTGTTATTCTCCTTCGACACGGCATCGTTTCGATTTGTTTTTTCTTGATTTTTGTTGTTGTTGTCGTTGTAGGAACTTTGAACCCTCGAGGTTTGCTGGAGTATTTGTTTGCAAAGGTGGAAGAAATCTTGAGGAATGCAACACAGCCACTTGAGCACGTCACGAAGATTAAAACGCGTATCGCGGTGGTAATGCGGAAAGGGTGGCCGCGTGGCTGTACAAAATATCTTCAAACACCGGCACGTGTCACACCGCAGTGGATATATTATCGTACACGTGTCATGGGGAGCCCGGGACAATAAAGTTGTCGTGTTAAATTGTATTTAACTGGCGTGAGCCTCGATAACGATGCATCGGCACGTATCGCACACTTTTCCGCGCCGCACGCCCCGGCAAATCGTAATTAACCGTCGCGGATGTCGATTTTCAATTTTTCAACTCTCTTTCTCTCGTAGCGGCATTTTCTTTCGTTTCAAACCACATCGCGCCTGTTTCCGGCTTGAATAATATTACGCACATGTTTTTTTTTATGTCACTAACGATTTCTCATTTATTTCATCGGAATCCCATTTTTCAATGGATCACAAATGAAGAGGCCCGTATTCGGTGGCTCTTCGTTGTTTTTAGAGATTCATTGTTTAATTATTAATTAATGCGGATGACGCGCGCTCTACGTTTCTCGCCATTTGGCTGGCAGTTGGAACGTTTTTTCGTCACCACGTTGTTCGCGATGTCGTTGATGCTGCACAGTTGATCGATCCAATCACTTTTTTTCGAACTTGAGCGAAATGTTGATAATTGTAAAATTTTTTATTTCCAGTGCACGGGCTCGAGGATAAAGGGCTCGAAAATTTGGATGAAAAACGGTTGGAACTGTCGAGGGATCGCTGTCGGACTGCCCGGTAGATTATCGCGTTCGTATGTGTCGCATTGCCCCAAACGGAAGAGGTGGATCACGAAGTGAGCTCCCCGATGCTATATTATGTACACGATACATGTCCTACGTATATATGCGATGTTTCCCGGGAGTCCTCGAGAATATATAGACGAGCCGATGCCAAGCTTTCGTCCAATCGACGCTCCGCAGAGGCGGACACTGACTCTAGGGGATGTTGGGGGTAGCGGGAACGCCTATTCATCGATCTGATAAGGGGATGATGTTCCGGCACTGTACAGCGTACGCAGGAGGTCGGAGGTCGCGGCAGGACTAAACGTATTTCCGATTACAGCCCGGAAATGCAAGATTTAAACAAGAAAATACTAAAAAGCATTAACCCTCGAACGGTAACCTTATTTTTTTACCTATTCCGGTTACGAAATTATGTTACGATTAGAATTAGATTACGATTAGAAAAAGTTCTTGTCAAATTTTCAAGAGCCTACTAAGAGACAGAAAAAAAATATTGACATTGAAAGTTTCACACATTTACATTGAGTTTTATGATAAATATCAGTTTTCATTGAAATATCAATTCTTAGGAGAAATCACGGTTTTCATTGGGAAATCAAATAAAATGTATGGAATCTATGTTAACATCGTGAAATTACCAATGCGAATATCTTTTTTCTGGTTCTGTGTGGCCTCTTGAATTTGACCAGATCTTTTTCTTATCGTAATCTACTACTGTACCGAATTTTATTAAATTGTGAACGGTAAATTCTAAAACCAACAGTACTACCTCAACTGCCAGAGCTAGAAATTCTGGTTGCATTTTTAGTACTTGACTCTAGAACGGTAAAATCTAATTTTTTTTTACTATTCCGATAACCTGGGGTCATAAATGACCCAATTTTGAAACATTCATATCTCCGGTAAAATCTAACGAAACGGTTTCAGTTTGGGCTCATTCTTTTTGTTTTTTTAATGCAGGATCACGTGAGCCTGGGGTAATCTAGCTTAGATTCAAAAATGAGTGAAAAATGCGGTAAAACGAAGAAAAAAAGGAGAAAACGAAGGGAGAAAGTGCGCGAGATTTAAAGTCGCCTGGCGTCCTCAAACTTTTATTGTTCATTGGGAGAAATCTTGGAAACGTGGAAAATCAATTTTCGGAACATTCTGACAAATTTTTATTGAACAATTATTTTTCAGGTGAAACTTGTTGCTCACTTTTTTCAAATTTTCAATCATTTCAGTTTTATTCTCTCTGTTTTATGTGAATTGTAAAGTTTTTTGTTATTTCTGGTCATTTCCGACTGTCGCATCAATTTCGCTGCCGCAGTAATCTATAATGAAATCATGAATTCGCTACTCAAATTTTCTATGACGATAATTATTTATTTCACCTTCAAGATGATTTCTATTTTTTTTTTATGGTTTCTTGATTTTATGGTTTTTGGGTTTCGATGATTATTTTTGTGTGTAGGGTTCGGTGCTTCTGTCAAGGTTTTTCTACACAGAACGAAGTACCAACGTATTGTGACAATACGTCATGCACGTTCGGTTTCGTTTGATTGACGTTTGATTATCCCTGTTACCACCGCGCCCTCCTATATTTTTATAATAATTATAGAAATCAGATCGCGGTGGTTCATGGAGGTCGAATCTTTTGCCAGTCGCTCCCGTTGTCCGGGTTTTCTGTATACCGACTACGTGCTGAACACAGAATGTCATAATTACAGGTTTGAGTTCACCGGCCAAATGTCACCGCGGGGCGGTTAACCCACAACGCAACCCTTGCTCGGTTTGCGTGGCCGTCGCACGTGTCACGCACGCGTCCGCTATTTCCTTTTCTCGCTGTTACCAACAAATTCGTTCATGATTTTTCCGGTGCGAACGAATTTTATCTGTTTTGCACGATCTCCTGTGTTAGGAAGTCGGATTCAGGGTGGAAAAATACTGATTCAGGCTCTAGGCAAAATTACCGATGCCAGGAAGATGTTTCGTTAGTAAAAATAGCAAAATTTTCAAAATACTTTTTCCACTAATTGTTTTTTTTA
>JBAJMU010000012.1:769216-807558 GCA_037952995.1 Hyposoter didymator
ATCTTTTCACCAATGTCCTATAAGCGTTTTATAAATGCCCGTGTGCGGGAAGTTGGACAATCAAATTCTAATGAGAAAAACAATTCGAAAAATCGTAGTCGTACGAAAACTTGAATCTTTTTTTTTCTATTTACAGCAACCAAGAATAATTGTATCGATTATAAACATCAAATTTTTTTATTGTCTCTAAAAACGCAGTTTTCGTTAAAAAAAAAAAAAAATGTATGCACGTTTAGAAGCGTACAAACGACTAAACGCGATTTTCGTGATATTTCGGGTTCGAAAAATGCATCGAAAAGCATGACACTAAAGTTCGCAATGTTGGAGACCAACGAAAATACATTTTTCAATAGAAATTTCAATAGAAACAATGAATAAATTGTTTGTCCAATTTCAAAAACCATGACAATTTTGGTACCGAATTTTTTTTCGGATCCTGAAAAAAGATCGTTTTATTTCCCTGACCAAATATTGAATGAGTTCTGCTCAAGAAAAGATGCAATTTCGTTGGATTCCAACGATGCAAACTTCAACGTAGTGAAAAAGCAATCAATCCAAAAGCGATCTCTAATCTTTTAACCCTTCGAGTACACATTGGGTCAATCTGACCCTAGGCTTCTTTGAAATCGTTGTATTCCAGTAAATTTTAATTAAATTTTATTTTTCTTTTTTCGTAATAAATTATCCCTTTTTTATGGCCCTCAATTTATTTTTCGACGAAAAGAAAAATTAAATTCCAAAAAAAGTCGTTGCTATTAAATGCCAAACGATTGACGACGGAAAATTTTTGGGGTCAAAATGACCCAGTATGTACTCTAAGGGTTAAAATCGAGGTTAAAATACTTCAGAGAGTTCTGATTTCCATAAAAAACTGAAGTTTCTCTCAAGGAATATATTAAACTCGTTTTTTCGTGTATTTGAGGATGAAAAATTAAATCCTCGGTCGAGAGACTGGTGGAGGATCAAATTGAAGGAATTTTCCACGGCTCATCCCCTTCAGGGATCCACCGTGTCCAACACCTGGTCTCGCAACATATCACACCCTCCGCGCAACATGGACACAAACCTTTGTGAATTACAACCTGGCACAAAACCATTGGAAATACGTTTTCAACCCTAAGTGTCTATTAATTTACTGTATACACGTCGCTACATATATATGTATATATTCATGGCGATATATAACCACGAGTGTGAAATCGATTTACCGACCATCTCTCGATTTCTCCTCTCGAGAATCTCTCGTCACGCTCCGTCCCCGAATTTCACACCCCTCTGCGACATGACGTATGAATACGAGCGCGCTTTTTCGTTCTTGATCCATGCACAAGGCTCATCGTATTATTGGCCAAAACATAGAACAATTTTTCTTCGGTATATTCAAAATATTTGGAAAATTGCAATACATTATCGTTTTATGAATTTTATGAATTTTTCGGTGACACTGAAGATTGCAACGTTGGGATCCAACGAAAAATACTTTTTTATTAATTGTTTGCTTAATTAATAAAACAATGACAATTCTCGTACCACTTTTGTGTTTGGATCCTAACGGAATGTCGTTTCATTGTCCTTACTAAATATCAAATAAAAATCTTGCACTCCGCTCAAGAAAAAATAAAATTTCGTTGCGTTCCAACGATACAAACTTCAACATCGTATTTTCCTTACTTTTGTTAACTAAATAGAATAAAATTTGGCGAATTTCTTTTCGTGAATGTTGCGAGGAGCTAAAAGGGTCGTTGGAAAAGTTAAGCACGTGGGAAATCGAAGGAATGTATCGTGGAGTCCAAAAACATGAAATAATTCATCGGTCGCTAGAGAAAAAACGATGAAATTTCGAAATTGCAGTTTGCGGTTAATTTCCCGTGTAAAAAACACACGTTGTCATGAAGAGAAAATGAAATTTCATATTTTATTCCGTGGAAATGACACTTTACAAGATGAAATTTTGAAATTGCAATTTGTGCTCCATATTCATCGCTGATACCGTGTTTGTGGAAAATTCACAAAAAAATGGAGAAAAAACAGAATTTCGTTGCATTTCAACAATGCAAACTTCGAGATCGTAAATATTCAATATTTGGGTTCGTTGCAACAAAATAAAGTTCGACTAAAGTTTATTCCGTCGAAAGAGCCGAAAATATTCATTTTGAATGATCATTGAATGTATAAACAAACCTAGAGAAAAGTTTAACGAATTTCATCACACTTTCCATCGACGCAATCCATTAATTTCTCTCAACGAGTAAATTGATCAATATTTCTCAAAACTGTACACCGAGATTCAAAACTCTCATTAAGCTGCCCCTGAACATTTATCTTTTTGTTTATCAGAGAATTGACAAAATTAATTACAACGAAGAACAATCGCCCATGCAGACGATTGTCGCACTTTAACGCCTCGATTAATCGAGTTACATGCAGGTCGAGGACAGGACCAAGTTTATTGTTGAGTCTCGGTAATCGAAAGGATACAGCAGTGCGTGTCGCGATAACAAATCGATTTGCAAGGTTGTGCAGGGGGTCCGATCGTTTTTCTCTGGGTCGCGGGAAGCTGATGATGAGGCCGCGCGAGGAAGTTGCCCGAGCGTATAGACGCTTGTGCTATGTGCATTGGTGCGTGGAACGCTTTAGGGGTCGCGCGCCCCCCAGGGCGACTGTCGGGGACGCCACAGGGTACCATCCCCTCAATGCTCGCCGGAAACGATCGTATTCCGCCACCGGAAACACGAGTGCATGTTATTAGACAGGTGGCTCTTTTGACAGTTTGGAAAACTCGCAATGTGGACAACCGCATCGCGAAATGTGCATTTTTATTGATGTTGAAGTTTGCATCGTTGAAATGCAACGAAATTTTGTTGTTTTTTCAGTAGAGCTCGCATAATTATTATTTAATACTTGGTCTGGAAAATAAGACGATATTTTTTTAGGACCCAAAGAGAAAATCGGTAGGAAAATTATCATGGTTTTTGAAATTGAACAAACAATTATTAGAAATAGTGTTTTTCATTGCATCCCATCGATGCAAACTTCGACATCGTCGTTTTACGATATTGAAAATTGCATCGTTGAAATGCAACGAAATTTTGTACTTTTTTTACGTAGAGGTCATAATTATTATTCAATATTTGGTCTGGACAATAAAACGATATTTTTTCAGGACCCAAAGAGAAAATCGGTAGGAAAATTATAATGGTTTTTGAAATTGAACAAACAATTATTAGAAATAGTGTTTTTCGTTGCATCCCATCGATGCAACCTTTGACATCGTCGTTTTGCGATATTCTCGCAACCTGAAAACTCAATCGACCCGAAAAATTGCCAGGTTTTTGAAAATTCATCAAAACGGAAATATACTAAATATTTTCCGTTGAATCTCAACGTTGCAAACTTCAGAGTCATGAATTTTTATCGTTACGAACATTCCCAGTTCCTTGTGCCGGCACGATTTTTTGAACGAAAACACGATGAAATCTTCTTCGTTGGGGAATAAATTTATTGATTTGGTGGTGAATCTCTGAGTAGGAGAGAAAATGACAACGTAGTTCGAGATTTTGGCAAATTGACGATTTCGAAGTTTGCATCTTTGAAATGCAACGAAATTCTGTTTTTCATTCATAAAAATATCGAAGGGAAGAGAACAGAAAAGCTTCGAAAAATGAAGTTTGATGAGAGTTTTTCAAGTCGCTGTACAATTTTGAACAACATCGATTAATTTACTTGTTCAGAGAAATTAATGGATTATGTCGATGGGAAGTGTGATGAAATTCGTTAAACTTCTCTCTGGGTTTGTTGATGCATTCAACGATCATTCGAAATAAATATTCTCGGCTCTTTCCACGGAACAAACTTTAGTCCAACTTTATTTTGGTGCAAAGAACCTAGATCTTCAATATTTACAATCTTAAAGTTTGCGTCGTTGGAATGCAACGAAATTCTGTTTTTTCTTCATTTTTTGTCAATTCTCCACAAACACGGTATCAGCGATGAATATGGAGCACAAATTGCAATTTCAGAATTTCATCTGGCAAAGTTTCATTTCCACGGAATAAAATATGAAATTTCATTTTCTCTTCGTGACAATGTGCGTTTTCTACGCGGGGAATTATCTACAAACTGCAAATTCGGAATTTCATTGTTTTTTCTCTATCGACCGATGAATTATTTCATTTTGTTGGACACCAGGACATATTCCTACGATTTTCTATTGCAACGACTCTTTCGACTGCTCGATATATTCACGAAATGGAATACGCCGAATTTTTCTCAAATTCTCAGTGTCAACTTTGTTATTCTACGAATTACTCGACACAACAATTAAAATGGTGGGAAAAAAAGTTTGAAGACGATCGGTGCTATGAAAATGTATTTTAACTCAAAAAAATTTCACATGTCGATGCGAAGTATCAACTTCTTTTACTTCATCGATATAATTCGAAACTAAAAAATAATTATCGAATTCCCATTCGTACGCATTGAACGTTCGTAGGAATTTTCAATATTTTTATTTATTTTGAAAAATACAACGCTTATTGTCCTTGGCAGCGTCGCAAGGACACGAAATTATCGTCAAGATTCATCGGAAGATATAGCCAGACCCAAAGTGCTTGACTTTCACGAATTTCCAATATTTTTTTCCATATTTCCCGATGGAAATGTCAAAGAAAAGTCCTTCACAAATCTCCCCCCGAAAATCAGGAGCCACGTTACTTCAAACGTGTGAATAAAAACCTCCCCCGAATTATTTGTATGCGAGTAATTTTCGAGACGCGTTTTTCCCTCGGTTTTTCCAGCAGCCGAGACTTTTCGGACCTCGTAATATTTTTATCTTCTACTGCTGAATGCATTTCATCTCCCTCACGCAACAATAAAGCACGAGAGTTAAGAATTTCTCTCGTTGAGGCCACATTGAGGGCCAAAACATTGCGAACAACTGTGAAATATTTCCATGCAGCACATGAAATGCTCAACGAGGAGCGAAATGTATGAAGATTTTGTTAGATCTCTCAATTTTACGATAAAATCGAATTGCAAATTATGATTTTCCGGTTTTTATAAATTTTCAGTCGACTAAATTAAAACATTTTTACTTGTTATCAAAATTCTCATATTTTCGTGAAATTATATGGAAATTACGGTCAAACACTGTCGTGGAGTCAAACATTTATTGTCGAAACAGAGAAAAGCGTTAAGTGTTTATTTGTTACAAATAATACTTGAATTTTCGTTACTTTCAAGAAACGGTTCAAAGATCCTCGAAAGTTACTGACAAAGCGTTGCAGAAACGTGTGGCTTGAAAACTTTGTCTGCAGGCGTTTCGTCCGCACCTTTCTGTCTAGCCGTAAATCTGGACACACCGTTTTTTCAGCCTGTTACTACATTCCGAAAATTCTAAAAAAATGCAAACTAGTGTTTGAAATCTTCAACATGGAAAATTATAAAATTGTAGAAAAACAATTTTTTTCACCCACTTTTGAGCCAATGAGTGGACCGATCCGTTGTATTTGCCGGGATACGAATGACCCAGGTTTACAGACGAAGTGTCCGTTGCGAATTCAACAAATACGCGTGAAACTTTCGATAGAAAACTATTTTTTGTGTTGCACGACGGCCGAATCTTTAATCTTTTTTTTCGTATTTTTTCAATTTTTTAAATAAAACTAATTCGTGTTAAGGTATAAATATCGCAGAATGGGTTGATTTAGGATATTTTCTTGAAATTTACTGTAAATATTCTTGACATTAAAACGAACAACTTTCCTATGAGACGAAACATTTTCTGCCGTCTAGAATTTGAGATATTTCATTTCCAATTTTATATTGTTCCCATCTAAACGCATGTAAATTGAAGTCGCGTTTCTTTTGTTTTTTCTTGCAACTTTTTTAACGACACGTCACTTGAATTTACATGCGTTTAGATGGGAAAAATATAAAATTGGAAATGAAATATCTCAAATTCTAGACGGCAGAAAATGTTTCGTCTCATAGGAAAGTTGTTCGTTTTAATGTCAAGAATATTTACACTAAATTTCAAGAAAATCCTAAATCAACCCATTCTGCGATAGTTATATACCTTAAGAATTTGTTCTGATTGAATGAACATAATGAATTAATTAATTTGTAGTTGTGCTCTAAAGAGAATTTATGATTGAAAATTTAACGACTTTATTTCTCGATGTATTGAAGTTGACGAGCGAGCTATGGATAAAAATTCACGGAATAGTTCGGCTTGTTTACGTTCTACCCCGTGAGAGGGGAGAACCCACAGCCCAACTGCCGGGACATGCAGTGATCCGTTCAGTCGGGCGCCGGCCGGCAACGAGAACGCAGCTTGAGCGCCAGTTGGTCAACTGAACGCTTCTCTTTGCCGTTCGTCGATACTAATGACATTGCCTGCCCCGACTGCAGGTGTGTCGAGGGATCGAGCAGGCGGAGAATTCGATTTCATTCTCGACTCATGTGTAGAATATTGAGTCGTTGAGTTCGATTATTTAAAATTGAAATGCAAATCACGAATAATTACATTCGATGAATTCGGTTCAATGAAGTTTTCTCAGAAACTCGCGATGTCCAATCGACTTTTTTTCTCATCAACGATGCGCGGGATAATGATTTCTGTCATTTATCGTCACGATTTTTTGTTTCAATAAAGAAATTTGAAATTTTATTCTCGAATAATAAGAAACGAGGCTCAGGAAAAAATCGAGTTGAAAACCAAATATAAAGACAATTTTTTCTTTATCCAATCGCATTGGTAACAATTTCCGAATGTTTTGCCAACGGATTCGAAAGATCGCGACATTGAAAAAAAAAAATGATCTTAATTTTCAATGAAAAAATGCTGCAAATTGAAATTTGCAATCGGCTTCCTCATAGAGGAAGCTTTGAGCATCGTGCATCTTGAGCAACTTGAGGAAGCCATTTGCAAATTTCAATTTGCAGCATTCTTCCACGTTCTTGTATTTGCATTTAAATTCAATCATTCCGACTTGCTCAAAAGTAAAGAGGGAGTACTGACTTATACATAATATCTTACAAGATTTCGATATTTTTCGAAAAACTAAGATTTTCGAAAAATTCGAAAAGCCATAAAATTTGAACGGTCCAACCGATTACTCCCAAATTCAATACCAACCTTCCTATTAAGATACTCTATTTATAAAAAAAAAGTTGATAATAAATCTCGAAATTTGCGAAAGTTAGAGTGCCGACACCATTTTTTCGAAAATTTCAAAATGCCGTAGAGTTCGTATTTTTTGGGCTGTTCTGACGAAATTGTCCGTGAGCAAAGAGCTGGTCTAGACTAACATCTGTGCAAAACGGGAGCCATGTAGCTCAAACCGTTCTCGAGTTATAAACATTTAAATTTTACAGTGCCAGAACATACACACACACACACACACACACATACACACACACATCCGGAAATTTTTTGTAGATATGATTTTTCGACGTTTTGGGACGTTTTAAGCACATTGACATTGAAAACTGAGAAAAAAAAAATTTTACCGTCACATAGCTTCCTCTATGAGGAAGCAAAAATGAAAAAATTACGATCCTGCGGCCACTCGAGTCCGTGCCTCACACGCTGATTAAGTATAAGGAAAGTCAAGATTAGAACTGAAAGCCTTCGGTGCATAATCCACTCTGGGTCCATTGCGCTTCCGAAGCGAGAATTAGGAAAAAAACGACCATTGGGTTCAGCCGGAAGACTCGCGATAAAAAGACTCGCCATCGAGTTATAAATATTTTACTTAAATGTGGAAAAAACTTATTAATAAAAAAATTATTTGTTTTGTTGACAAATCGAAATCCTTCCATTTAGAAAGTTCGAAAATATATTCTCGTCGTTTCCCTATTTCTGTGTACGAATGCGATTCGATCTGAAAGCGATCGATTCGCTTGTTATTGCGTGAGAAAGTGAATAATCCACTTTTTTCTTGAACATCCTCGATATTTGGAGAAAAACAACCGGTCCACCTTCATTTGTGACGATAGAAGGAGAACGGGTAGCTTTTATTTTTCCTAACAGAATACCAAGCCTGTCGCTGAAGCCCAACAACATTTCTATCGACAGTGAAACGGATAAACGCCATAAATACTGCCGCGTCATTCAAAATGACAACCTACTTTTGTCTGTCTAATGAAAGTTTTCCAATTATCGCGAACGATGACTCGTGTTTCGATACAAAAAGAATAGGGTTGAATTTCTCGATATCCCAGAAATTTCATGATCCTCGAATAATCGTGTCAGCTGAGACGAGGAACGTGGAAAATTGGAGAACCCGTGAATAAAAATGTTTGGCGCGAAGTGCATCAAAATCGTACTCACACTCTTAGTCACATACGGAAAAATGTTGCGGAAACTTCACCCCGAAAGCCCCATCCACACGTTACTTTAAAATCGAGCTCGAATGGCTCCCGCCTAATAGTTTTATTGAGGCAGATTCCAGTTCAGCCGATCGGCGGTTCCTGCGAAGCCGGTTGCGATTTATTACGCGGATAAGCATATGAGGGGAAAAGACACAATAGGCGAAGGGGGAGGGATAGAAAAAGTTGGGCTATTGCGTTAGATGGAGCCAGAGTAGTGGAAGGTGCGCGCGCATTTCCAGCAACATCGCGAGCAGATGGAGAGCAGATGATTGTAAATCATGGCAAAGCGACGCAACGAACAGAGAGTGAGCAGTGACGAGCAGATAACAGAAGTATGAGGAGCTCGTGCGTGAGATACTCCTTCCCTTTATTGTTTTATCGATGAATGATTTCACATTTACTGCCTTTTCTTCCCGATAAACCGCGACCAGTGATTACACTTGATCGCGAGGAATCGATTTTTCGTCGGTATTTCCAAAACGCCAAGTGCGTCTCTGCGATTCGTTCGTTCGTTTTCCCTCTGCGTCTTCGAGTTTATTCGCGTTTGGACATTCTGTCAAGTGAATTGGGAACCGCACAAAGTTCGTAACTGTGTTTACATTGATTTACGAACGAAGTTAATTGTATATTTACGAGGACACGCCAACAGTGACGAATGGCAGAGCTAGAGTTGGCCAGACCAACCGGGTAAATATTCGTCGCAACTTTATCTTCTCTAATCAATTTGTTTCACAGTCTTGAACGTTCGAACGATATGATATTAAAGTTTGCATCGTTGCAATGCAACGAAAAATATTTTTTTCAATCATTATTTTGATAATTAATTGACTCGTTCGAATTTTTCTAGTAAATTTACTTTTCGAATGGCGAACAAGACTTTCTCGTTATTGTCGACAAACACTGCATGCAAAATTTTGTGCGATGCTAGAAAAAATAATGAGCTTTCGTTAATTGTCGTGAGCTCTAAGCCACGGAGCCAAAATTAACATCGCGTTTTCCTACAATCTTTCGAACGATGTCGAAGTTTGCACGTTGGAATGCAACGAATTTCTGTTGTTTTCATGAACAGCGCAGACTTCGGAACAATAGAACGATTTTTTTTTTTTTAGAATCCAAAGAGGAAATCGGTTCGAAAATTGTCATGGTTTTTGGAATGGAACAAACAATTGATAACGAGACTAAAGTCTGCAACGTTGGGCTCCAAGGAAAACTACTTTTTTCGTTCAATTTCAAAATAATGACGATGTTTTTATCGATTTTGTCTTTGGATCCTGAAAAAACATCGTTTTTGCGTCTTGACTCAATTTTGCATCGGAATCTGAATAAAAAACAGAATTTCGTTGCATTCCAACGATGCAAACTTCGACATCGTATTTAATAGGGAATAGTATATTACGCAACTAGGGAGGAAAAGTAGACTACTTCAAACCGCGGGCAGAATTGTCAGCCGAGCCGAAGGCGAGGTTGACAAGCACGCGGTTTGAGGTAGTCTAGTTTAACTCCCGGGGTGCGTATACGATTTTACAGTCCGACGTAGGCGGAAAGCGGCACCTTCGGCCCGCGCAGCGGGCCGAAAAGTGCCACTTTCCGCCCGGAGGGCTGTAAACGTATTTTTCGTTGGATCTCAACGTTGCGAACTTCTGTATCATATCGTTTCGATATAAATATTGAAATGAAAATCCACGTCCACGTTATTGTTCTGTTTGATAAACAAAAAACCTTCCGAAATCTCACAGCAGTCTCGTCGTGCTCGGCAAGAGGAAATTTTAGAATTTATTTCATTTTTCTCATTCGCCAGACGTTTAACTTTCGATTTTGACTTTTTCGGCATGGAAAAAACTTTAGTTCGTGGTTTCTCCTCGTAATGGGAAGACTGACCATTCACGCATGATCTTGAACGTACGAAGCACCGTTTTCTGTGTACACGTACGCACATTACACGCATGTAGTACCGGTTGGGAGAGAACGATCAGCTGTTGAGCCGGTTTTCTACGCCAGTTTTCATGCCTCCGTGCTTCTCGAACCAGCTGTTGAGAAAAAAAAGTCACGGAAGCTCGCAACGTTGGGATCCAACGAAAAATGGTTTTTTCTCTTAATTGTTTGTTCAATTTTAAAAACCATGACAATTTTCGCAACGAATTACTTTTTTGGATCCTAAAAAAAATTGTTTTATTGTCCTGACCAAATTTGCATAAGAATCTCGAGCTCTGCTAAAGAAACAACAAAATTTCGTTGCATTCCAACGATGCAAACTTTGCAACATGGTAGAAGAAATGTTATTTCACTCAAGCACGATTCTCTTTTCATTGATTTAAAAAAAAATCTTTTCTGAATATGTGACCTTGCAGGTTTGTCTTTGGGTTTTCAATTCTCATTCCCACAACTGGCATAAACCTTTTTTTCTTATTAAACTGTTTTGTAAAAGACACGAAAACAAAAGCTGAAACAATGAAGGATGTTGAAGTTCGTATCGTTGAAATGCAACGAAAACTCATTGTTTTTATAGCATCGCACAAAATTTTCATACAGTGTTTGTCATGACTCTGAAGTTTGCAACGTTGAGATTCAACGAAAAATATTTAGTATATTTATTATTTGTTGAAATTTGAGAATCATGGCAATTTTTCGATGTTGATTGAGTTTTTAAGTCGCAAGAGAAGATATCGTTTCTATGTCCAGACCAAATATTGAATCATAATTATGAGCTCTACTGAAAAATGGACAGAATTTCGTTGCATTCCAACGATGCAAACTTCAACATTCATGTCTTTGTCGACAATAACGAGAAAGACTTCTTTGTTATTCGAAAAGTAAATTTACTAGAAAAATTTGAACGCGAGTCCATTAATTATCGAAATAATGAATAAAAAATACTATTTCGTTGCATTCCAACGATGCAAACTTCAATATCGTAAAAAATGATGGAAAATATAAACGTAACGAGATTTCCTTGAAAGTGCAAAATGAGCAATAATCCTCGCACGAAGTTTTTGTGGTGAAAAACAAATTTATTATTTGACATTTACTGACTTTTTTACTCTTTTAAATTTTATAACAAAGATCACAATTTCTTGAGCTCATTGAAACTCTCAGAAAAATATCGATACCTCGAATGAATCATCGCAAATTCATTCAAATTTCTCGTTGTTAAAATCTTGAGAGAAATATTAATGCAGTTCCTACAGTCGTCATCGCAAGTAATAATTAAAACATTCAAAATACCGGAACACAGTAATGCAAATAATTAGTGACGTAAACAAACCTCACAGGTTACTCCGAGTTGTCAGGAAATCGTGACAATTACGATGTTGAAGTTGGCATCGTTGGAATGCGACGAAATTACATTTTTTCTCTTGAGCAGATCTCAAGATTCTTATTAAGGATGTTGAGTACCCATGAAACTTGATAATGTTAATTGTTCAATTGTTCAATAACGAGCTTCCTAATCATCGTGAAATTCTTATACGATCTCTTAAGGAGGTTGCCGAGATACGACTATACAATAAACACCCGTACGGAAAAAATATATATGCGACATATACAAGGGCAAAATAAATAGGTGTCACATATATGTGTCGTAAATGAGACGCCTATTTATTTTGCCTGCATGTATATTTTTTCCGTACGGGCATTGAATAAAATTTGTCGATAAAATTCTTTAGAATCAAATACTATGATGATATTGAAGTTTGCATCGTTGCAATGCAACGAAAAATTTATTTTCTATTTATTATTTTGATAATCAATTGACAAGTTTCAATTATTCTAGTAAATTTACTTTTCGAATGACGAAAAAGACTTTCTCGTTATTGTCGACGAACACTGTATGAAAATTTGGTGCGATGCTATAAAAAACAATGAGTTTTCGTTGCATTTCATCGATGCAAACTTCAACATCATATATTCTAATCATTTCCAATTTTCCTCAAATTATTGTTTTTTTTTTAAAACTATGGCAATTTTTCTCGCGATTTTCTCTTTGGACCATTAATAAAGATCGTTTCATTGTCCTGACCTAATATTTAAGAATGTTGAGTTCTTAATTGCAAAGAATAAAAAAATTCGGTATGTTTTTGCTTCTTTCGCGTTATACTTTCTACAAAAACATGCAAAATTTTGCGAATTTTCTTATTCTTTATTAACGATCTTTATTAACGATCTTTATTAACGATTCAAAGAGAAAATCGCTACGAAAATTCTCACAATTTTTTTCAATGGAACAAACAATAAATAGGAAAAGTATTTTTCGTTGAAGCCCAACGTTGCGAATTTGTGTACGAAATTCAAATTTTTATAACTTCCTGTTCAACCGTTTTCATAACCTCCGTTACTCTCCCCCTCTTCATCTTCAACGCACATTGCTTCTCCCACTCGACGTCCCGAACGCCACGAGACGTCGACACATGTACGGATTTGATTTGATAAATATACAGAAGAGCAGAAAGCCTTGTCGGCCTTGTCGCGTGTGAGCGGAGAGCACAGACGTAATTTCGTCGAGTGACGTAAAATTTTCACTGCGCTTCGCAATACATCGAGTCGCGTGTTTATCTTGATCGCGGTTACGTCACGAGATCTCTTTTCGATCGTATTCGCGCATCAAATTTCGCTCGATCCGCAAGAAATATGTGAATCTCATACATTTTTTTCGCTGTTGTGTTTGCCTCGCTTATCGTTTTCTCTTCTTCCTGTTTATTCCGCGGTCAAGTTCGTCGTACGATCTGACGTTCATATTTCTTTTCGTTTTCGAGTTTGTTTAGGTCGTGACGTTGTTGTGAACGTGACAAAGAGTGCATGATATCCGGGGCCCTGATTCCAAAAATGCAGTGACATGGAAGGAACTGGCAATAGGTTATTTTTTATTTTCTTTCCCCAAATTCTCAATTTTTCAATTTTTTTTTTCTTTCTACTTTTGTGACTTTGGGATTATTTCTCGTTGTGTTTACAGAAGTGAACCGTACACGTGTGATGCCTCGCGATTTATACTTTTCAGAGTGCATCGATTTTCTTTTTTCCTCGTTCGATAATTTTATGATCGAAAATTCATTTTTAGAGATTTTGAGAAAAAAATAATTCTGTAAGAAAATTTCAACAATTGGCGTAACATTTTTTCCCTTGTTAATGAATCTGCGAATTATTTTTTTTGCTATCATTTGATTTTACTAATGTGAAAAAATGATTGTCTTGTCGTATTCATAGGAATTTATATTTCTCTGTCATTGCATAACATTCAAATATTATTATAATTTTTTTATCAACTTTAAAAAAAAAAAAAATTTCATTCAATTTTGGGCATTCGAAGAATTGAATTTCGATCACCATTCGGATTTTTCATTCTCACGTGTTTGACGTGCAGTAACATTTAATGTTTTTGCTTCTTTCAATGTTATTCGCGCCTGGCCTCGGTGTTTCCTCTAGTTTGTCACGCGAAACGCTTATCTGATGTTTTTTTTTTTAAGTTGTTTTGTAATCGTGAACCCCTCGATCGCTTCATTTCACATTGAATGAGTTTTCAGTTGGTTTCTATCCTTGTGATTTTTTGCTCTTTGCGATTTAATCTGAATGTGGCTACTGCATGTGTATTCGCAATCTCGTAATCACTTCGAGTCTCGGACTATCGAAGCGCGTATAGGTATTCTCTAACGAGAAAGACAGAAACAGAATCTTGAAACGTATTACAGTTGAAAAAGAAATGAACGAGGAAGCGGATAAATATTGAAGTTCGCATCGTTGGAATGCAACGACAAATATACTATTTATTTATTATTTCAATAATTAATGGACTCGTTGCAATTTTTCTAGTAAATTTACTTTTCGAATGGCAAAGAAGACTTTTTCGGTATTGTTGCCAAACACTGAATGAAAAATCTGTGCGATGCTATAAAAAATCATGAGTTTTCGTTGCATTT
This sequence comes from Hyposoter didymator, assembly GCA_037952995.1. Taxonomy (NCBI): domain Eukaryota; kingdom Metazoa; phylum Arthropoda; class Insecta; order Hymenoptera; family Ichneumonidae; genus Hyposoter; species Hyposoter didymator. The sequence continues at coordinate 783,499 of JBAJMU010000012.1, forward strand.
TAACGATGCAAACTACAACGTCGTATAAATGTCTTGGACGATCTCCGGCCAACAATGGATCGGTAGATACTCTCGTCATCGATGAAAATCCATTTTCGTTGTTCGGAAAGTTTTTGTTTGGTGGTTTAAGGTAGCGGTTTGGTATATTAAGGTGGTCAGTCTCTATTCAAATTCTCTATTAATAATACGTGTAACTGCGATGTTGAAGTTTGCATCGTTGGGATATGCAATGAAATTTTGTTTTTCTTCATTTTTTTGTGAATTCTCCCCAAACACGATATCAGCGATGAATATATGGAGCACAAATTGCAATTTCGAAATTTCATCTTGCAAAGTGTCATTTTCATGGAATAAAATATGAAATTTTATTTTCTTTCCATGACAATGTGCGTTTTTTACGCGGGAAATTATCCAAAAACTGCAATTTCGCAATTTTATCCTTTTCTCTATATCGATCGATGAATTATTTCATGTTATTGCACTCCACGACATATTCCTTCGATTTTCCACGTGCGCAACTTGCCCAGCGACTTTTTTAGCTCCTCGTAACATTCACGAAACGAAATTCGCCAAAATATATTCTATTAGTTGACAAAAAGTAAGGAAAATACGATGTTGAAGTTCGTATCGATGGAATGCAACGAAATTCTGTTTTTTATTGAGCAGAGCTCAGAATTCTTATTCAGTATTCAGTCAGGACAATAAAACGATCTCTTTTTGGGATCCAAAGAGAAAATCGATACGAAAATTGTCACGATTTTAAAAATTAAGCAAAAAATTAATAGAAAAACGTATTATTCGCTGGACCCCAACGTTGAAATCTTCAGTGTCTCACTTATTTGCAATGTGCTCCACTAAATTCGAAACGTTTGCTTTGGAATGCTTGCAGTTGGTTCTGGGGCTGGTTCAGCTGGTCATCGTCTTCAGCAACGATGCTGCGAGCTGCGGAGAAAAAGATTCTATCCTGTAAGTAGAATAATAATATTAAAGTATTAGCATATATGAAGCTCATAACCAATGCCCAGTTTCTCAATGTCCTTAATTTTCCTACGGTGCGACGATCATTTAGACAAAAAAAAATTTTGCACGTTTTTTCAAATTGTTTCGTCGCCTTGTAGCGAAAGCGAAATAAATCGTGTTTCTGGATGAAATTCAAATGCCATGGATATAAGAAAAAATGCAAAATTTTCCGTCCATTGTTTCAAATCCGAATGAGACAATTTTTCAATTACACTTTTGTCAAGAAACGTTGAAAAAAAAGAAAGAAAAAACGACGGACAGAGATATCTTGAATCGACGATAACGCAGCGTTGTGAGGATAAAAATTAATTTCGATAAGACGTAATCATGAGACTTGCATGTAATACGTTATAATCTTTCTCGAGTTTCCGCATTATTTTCCATCACTCACGACTCATCAATTTTATTACTCAACGATATGCAACACGTTTGCTGAAAAATTTCAATTTTTATCTAATAGTTGATCGACCGTTTGTTTCTGCATTTCATTTTGAATGAGTCATCTGCACTATTGCAGACTAAAGTGTGTGGAGCGATTGCTATGAAATGCTATCATCGCAACTATTATCGTGTCTTCCTCGCTCATTCCGTTCGTCATTTTCAATTGGACAATGTCATCGTTCTTTTACGTCTCAGGCCATAATTGGCACAGTCACTGTAAAAAGCTTCTTGAAGGCTTTGTTAATGATTTTGGAGTTTGCATCGTTGAAATGCAACAAAATTCTGTTTTTTTTTTCATGAGCAGAGCTCAATATTTGGTGAGGATAATAAAACGATATTTTTTTAGGATCCAAAGACAGAATCGGTACGAAAATTGTCATGGTTTTTGAAATTGAACAAACAATTAATAGAAATAGGATTTTTTTGTGGACCCCCAACGTTGCGAACTTCACTATAGACCACCTCATTTCTCAATCATTTCTTCTCCATTTTTTAAAATTCTAATTTATTTTAATTAATTTTTTTTAAATTTCATTTCATTCAATTTCAATTCATGTTAACAAATTTTTTTTTTTTCATTTTTATTTGATTCAATTTCAATTCATTTTGATGAATTAATTTTTTTTTTTAATTTTATTTGCATTCATTTCGATTCATTTCGATCAATTAATTTTTTTGAAATTCTGTTTCATTTAATTTCAATCATTTTAATGAATCAATTTTATTTGATTCAATGCTAATTCATTTTGATAAATTAATTTTTTTTAAATTTTATTTGAATTAGTTCCGATCCATTTCAACCAGTTAATTTTTTTTGAAATTCTATTTCATTTAATTTATTTTAATAAATTGATTTTGTTTCAATTTTATTTGATTTAATTTCCATTCATTCTAATAAAATAATTCATTTTATTTAATAAAGTAATAGATTGATTGAAAAAAGTTTCTATCAATTTGCAAGGAAACTATCGAAAAATTCGATCGAAATCGACAAGAAAAAAAAGAACAAAATTCAAAACACATCGACAAACAGCTCTCGTTTCACTCCATTTGGTTACGTTTTACTTTGCAGGTCTCAGGACTGCGTACCGTGGATGGTATGTTGACATTGGACCGGTGGTTGGTGCCTCCGACAAAATATGGACGATATCGTTGAACGAGGAATCGCCAAAAACGCCGATTGTTCTTCTTCATGGTCTGGGCGCTGGCGTTGCTTTCTGGTGTCTCAATCTTGACAATCTCAGTGCAGATCGACCTGTATACGCGATGGATCTCCTGGGTATATCTTCGTTTTCTCAAAGCTTTGTTTCCATCCTGATTTGTGCCTCAATAGTTCCGACCGAGGAATCAACGACGAAAAAGAAATGCAAAGAGGAACGTCGAACTGGAATTTTTGTCAATTCTATCGAATAATTACTCCAAGTTCGTAAAAATGTTTTTCTGAATAACAGCACTCGTCATAAATGCACGTGCATTTGCAAAAAAACATTTCATGGCCCTTTCAATTTGTAGTACGAACTTTGTCGAAGAATTAATTACGAAAAATGGGACCAAAAATTACGTTGACGTTTGCATCGTTGGAATGCAACAAAATTCTTTTCCCTCCTTGGCAAACCTCATTATTGAAACGCAGAATTTAATTACGACGATAAAACTAAAAAAAATTTGATGATTTTCAAAATCAAACAAATGAGCAATAAAAAGATTAATTTTTTCACTGCATTTCAACGTTGCGAACTTGAGTCTCGTGCTGAATTACGATTTCTATATTTTTCGTTGGTCAGTAAAGATTGCAAACAAACAAAGCGAAAGCCTCCGTTTCGCTGCCGAAAATAGAAGAATCCTCTATTCGTTTCTCAGCGAACAAGCCACGAGGCTGCATGGCGAGTGTCAAAATTGGGATGAAATCGTACGCGAACGAGAAATTCACATTTTCCTTAATTTTGCTTCCTCACAAAGGAAGCTATGAGGCGAGGAAATTTTTTTTTCTCCAGTTTTCAATGTCAATGTGCTCAAAATGTCCCGAAACATCGAAAAGTCATATCTAGAGGAAATGTTCGTGTGTGTGTGTCAGTGTATGTTCTGGTACTGTAAAAGTCAAACGTTTATAACTCGAGAACGGTTTGAGATACAGGGCTCCCGTTTTGTGCAGATATTAATCTATACGAGCTCTTCAGTTTCTGAAAATTTTGTTGGAATTGCTAGAAAAATACGAATTCTATGGCATTTTGAAATTTTCAAAAAAAGAGTGTCGACGCTCTAACTTTTGCAAATTTGAAGATTCATTACAATTTTTTTTTTTTTTTTTTTTATACATGTTGGATTCCCATCAAATAAGGTGATCGGGGCGAGGTGTGGAATAACTATTCCGCCTGGTAGGTTGCAAAGTCTATTTATTGGGCTCAAGAAGCGTCGAAGCGAGCTCACAATCGACTGACTCGTGAACTCGACGCTCGAACGATGTTGGTTCCTTGTACCGCTAAGAGTGGGAATACCAGAATAAATAGAGTATCATGATAGGAAGGTTGGAATTGAATATGGGAAATATCGGTTGAACGGTTTAAATTTTTTTTTTTTTTCGAATTTCATGAAAATCTGAGTTTTTTGAAAAATGGGCCAGACGCTCCAATATTTTCTCAATTATTTTCCCACGATTTTTCCCTGAGTATTCACTCAGAGCTGCACATGATTCTGTGATCGCTCAATTGTTCTTTGGAACGATGGATGAGATTTCCGAATATCGGAGCCGGTTCGGTGAGCGAAGGATGATTCATCAAAGATTAAAGATAGATGACGCAGCGACCTTTGATTTCTTGGCTCGTTATTGCGAGAAGTTGTCTTTGTTCGGCCACCGATCCACCGATAATGCATCCAACGAGCCAACTTGATCGTGGAAAAAATTGAATGGACAACAAAGTCGAACTCGATTCACTTAATTTTTTGCTTTAACAAATAATGTTTATGGAATCATTCGAAACGTGCCAATGAAACTGCGGCAGAGACCAAATTGGGAGAAAAGAAAATTCCGTGCGATTCCGATTGAGATCGAAGAGAAATTGTTTTTTTTTCTCTCCGCTCATTAGCGAACGATCTTGAGGTTTGCATCATTGCAATGCAACGAAATTCTCAAGATTCTCATTAAAATTTCGTCAGGGCAATGAAACGCGTTTTTTTTCGGAATTTTCAAAATTCAGGAATTAATAGAAAAAGTTTTTTTTTGTTGGATCTTAACGTCGCGAACGTCAGTGCCATTGTCAGCGATAGTTTTCGTGTCGCCCAATTATTCGTGATTTCTTTAATTGACTTTTATTTTGTAGGCTTCGGTAGGAGCAGTCGACCAGCTTTCAGCAACGAGGCACAAGAGGCTGAGGCACAGCTGGTCCGTTCGGTAGAGGAATGGAGGCGCGAGATGCAGCTCGAGAAATTTGTTCTTCTCGGGCATTCGATGGGCGGCTTTCTTGCTGCTTCGTACGCCATACAATATCCGGAAAGAGTGAAGCATTTGATTCTTGCGGATCCTTGGGGTTTCCCGGAGAAACCATCTCCGGATAAAATTCGATCTAACGTCCCACTGTGGGTCAAAGCAATTGCCTTCGTTATTCAACCTTTGAACCCTCTTTGGGCTGTAAGGCTGGCTGGACCGTTCGGTTAGTTGTTTTGTTGAAAAATTCGAATACCTTGTATCCGAGCGTCATGGGAATTAATTGCGATTTTTCAATCGTGTCATTGAAATTTGTTAAAAAACATAAAAATCCAGTTTTCTCTTTATTTTCGTTGTCAAATTTTTACTTCATTTTTCTAATCGATAGGCCAATGGCTGATCGAAACGACGAGACCGGACATCACGAAGAAGTTTTCTCCTATCCTTAAGGACGACCTCAACGTTGTATCTCAGTATATCCATCAGTGTAACGCTCAGACTCCTACGTAAGTGTTTCAACGATTAACCCTCAAGCCGTGACGACGTTGAAGTTTGCATCGTTGGAATGCAACGAAATTCACTTTTCTCTTGAGCAGATCTCAAGATTCTTATTAACCCTAGAACGGTGACCTGGGGTCAAAAACGACCCCATGCGACTTTAAATCCCGCGCCCTTTCTCTCTTCGTTCTCCCGATTATTATCGTTTTACCGCGTTTTTGACTAATTTTTTAATCTAAAGCAAAATTTCCCCAGGCTCACGAGATCCTGCATTAATAAACGAAAAGAATGAGCTCAAGTTGAACTCTTTTCGTTCAATTTTACCGGAGAAATGAATTTTTCAAAATCTGGGTCCTTTATGACCCCGGGTCATCGGAATAGGTAGCAAAAAAAAGGTTACCGTTCTAGGGTTAACGTATCATTATTACAAAACGAGGGAATTCAGGGTTCTTTAAAAATTCTGTATAAACGTTCTTGGCACCAAAACTAACAGTTTTTTTTCTATGAAGACAAATTTTCTCACGTTTAGAATTTGAAATATTTAATTTCCAATTTTTTTCCCCTTCTAAAGGAATGTAAATTGAACTCGCGTTTCTTGTATTTTTTTCTTTTGCAACCCTCCGACGAAACGTGACTCCAAATTCCATGCGATCAGGTGGGAAAAATGAAAAATTGGGAATTGAATATTTCAAGTTCTAATCGGCAGAAAATTTTTGTTCATAGAAGAAAACTGTTAGTTTTGGTGCCAAGAATGTTCATACAAAATTTGAAAAGAATCCTAAACAAAGTCGTTTCGTGAGCTTAAATATTTCGTCAGGACAATGAACGATATTTTCTGAGGATCCAAAGAGAAAATCGGTACGAAAATTTGCATGGTTTTGTAAATTGAACAAACAATTAATAGAAAAACGTATTTTTCGTTGGACCCCAACGTAGTGAACTTCAGTGTCATGAAAATTAAGGACGATGGAGTTTGCATCGTTGGAATGCAACGAAATTCTGTTTTTTTATTAAAATTTTTAATCAATATTTGGTCGGAACGATAAAACGATATTTCCTTGGGATCCAAAGACATAATCGATAGGAAAATTGTCATGGTTTTGGAAATTGAACAAGCAGTTAATAGAAAAACGTATTTTTCGTTGGACCCCAAAGTTGCGAACTTCAGTGTCATTCAAGTTATTTTGTTTATCAATATTCGTTGGTCGTAATAACGTTCGTAGCATAACACGATGTGAAACACTTTCGGTGAATTAGCGGGGAGAGTGCTTTTCACGCAATGATGCAAGGCTTTGGATGGGCTAAAAATCCTATAGTCAAGCGAATGGACAAGATGAGCCCGGACATCCCAATCACCTTGCTCTACGGCAGCCGCTCGTGGGTTGACAACTCGGCCGGTGAGACGATCAAACAAACGAGATCATCTTCTTACGTGAATGTTCAGGTAAGTCTCTTTCACAAAGGGAATCCTCATTCCCTCTGATTTGCATTTTGCCAACGAATCGTTCATTGATCAGGAAGAAGCTTCATTCAATTATTTTCTTGTTCTCCGAGTAGATTCAAAAATCAAAAACATGTAAAATGTTCATCACAGATCATTGTAGAGAATAAAAATTCATGCGTTTTTGGCTCGATGATCCACATTCCGAATTCAAAAAGCTCAGGAAACTTGTTCGAATTTCGTAGCGACCAAGTGAATGTTCCAAAATAAAGATTTAAAAAAAAAAAAAACGGAGATAAATTTCGGTTTTCTTGGTTGCCGGGGAGATTGAAAAATAAAGAACGTGCAAAATGTTGTTCACCGATTTGTGGAGAATCAAAATTCATACGTTTTTATTTTATACTCGAGAAACTCGCTCGATCTTCGGAGCTCAAGCGACCGAGTGAACGTTGCAAATTATTAAACATTATCAAATAAATAAGTAAATAAAAAAGAATTAAGGTATTACTGTCGCAAAATGGGTTGATTTAGGATTTTCTTTAAATTTTGTGTAACGTGACATTAAAACGAACTAATTTTCTATAAAACGGAAAATTTTCTAACGTCTTGGAATTGATATATTGAATTTCCAATCTTTTATTTTTCACATCCAAACGCATGTAATTTGGAGTCACGTTTCGTTAAAAAGTTACAAGAAAAAAGAACAAATGAATCGTGACTTCATTTTACACGCGTTTAGATGGGAAAAATAAAAAATTGGAAATGAAATTTCTCAAAATCTAGACGTCAGAAAATGTTTCGTCTTCGAGAAAAGTTGTTCGTTTCAATGTCAAAAACATTTAACACAAAATTCCAAGACAATCCTAAATCAACCCATTTTGCGATTTTCCGATTTTTAATTTTCTCCAACTAAAAGCATGGAAATTGAAGTCGCGTTTCTTTTGTTTTCTTGTCTTGCAACTTTTCAATGAAACGCGATTTCAATCGACAGGCGTTTAGATGGGAAAAATAAAAAATTGAAAATCCAATATCTCAAATCCTAGACACCAGAACCTGTTTCGTCTTCTAGAAAAGAAGAATCGACCAATTTTGCGAAAGTAATCCCTTAAATCAATAAGAATTGAATAAATAAATAAAATAAAATAAAAACCAACATAAATGTCGTTTTTTCAAACTCCGACATTATTTGAAATGGTTGATTCCAAATTCGCAAGCGTTTATCGAAAATTACAAAAAATTTCTTTTCCAACTGGTGAATTTTTCGTGCAGGTGATCTCTGGGGCCGGGCATCATGTGTACGCCGACAAGAGTGAGATATTTAATAAGCACGTGAGAGAGGCATGTAGCCTGAGCGACGAGATCCCGCGTTTGACGTCGGCGAACGTGCGTCCATCGGCGGTAGGAACATCGACGAAGGAACACAATGGAAAAGTTTTGTCGGCATTGCCGATCGATGCTGCCGAGTCCGAACCGGAGCTTCTCGAGGAACAGAGCTCACCGAAACAAAAATCCAGTTGAAATTAGCTAAAATATTCTTTTCAATTCTTCCCTGCATCTTTAGTCAACGGAATGCGAGGAAAAACGATGAAAAAAGGAGCAAAACTTTTTCTACACTCGACGATCCAATCGATTACATTTTTTAGAATCATTTGCACAGCTTTTCTAAATTAACTCGAATCTGCTCTCGCTCTCACGACTCATCGTTCAGTTTGTACAGTTCAATATCATAATTAAAGTTCGAATCACTCATGATCTCCGTAGATCGAGAGGCCGTGATGGTTTTCGAAACCGCGTCCGTCCCTCGGGGCTCGCTCAACTTGAAAAAATGAACGAATCAAGAAACGGAAGCGATAAATATTAATCGGAGGATTGCGCGCATGAGAGAGATTCTCGGGATACGATAATCCCGAAATTCGAACGATTTTTTATGGTCGATTCGACAAGATTTTTTAAGGTAGCACTGTTACGAAACAACTTTGTTTAGGGTTCCTTCAAAATTTTGTATAAACGCTTTCGACACCAAAACTAACGATGTTGAAGTTCGCATTGTTGGAATGCAACGAAACGTAATATTTTTTATAGCAGAGCGTAGAATTTCCTTACGATAATTTCCAACGCTAATGGGACAGTCTTCTTTGACATTCGGAAACTCAATTTAATAGAAAAATTGCAACGAGTGCAGTAATTATCAAAACAATTAATGAAAAATGTATTTTTCGTTGTATTCGAACGATGCAAACTTTAGTTTCATCCAAAACTAACAGTTTTCTCCGCTAAAGAAATTTTTTTTGACGTTTAGAATTTGAGATATTTGATTTCCAATTTTTTTTATTTTTTCCATCTGAATGCATGAAAATGGGAGTCACGTTTTCGTTGAAAAGTCGCAAGAAAGAAAAAACAAAAGAAACGCGACTTCAATGTACACGCGTTCGGATGGGAAAAATAAAAAAGTTGGAAATTGAATTTCTCGAATTGTCTAAACGTCAGAAAATTTTTCTTCGGAAGAGAAAACTGTTAGTTTTGGTGCCAAGAAGGTTTATACAAAATTTTGAAAGAATCCTAAATAAAGTCGTTTTGTGATGGTAATGCGTTAAGAATAATGTGCAATAAACGCTTAAATTATTGTATTCGAATGTACAGCTACTAACAGTTGCTACATTTTTAATACGTGTAAATATACATTGTATGTTATTGTTTAATGATACACAGTCGTACAGGAGGCCGACGCACTCTTGCACAAGTATTAAACGCAGAGTACGACGCATAAGGAACAGTTGAAGGAAAATAAAACTGAACAGCGACGCTTGTTCGTCAGATAAATATCGTAGCAAATTTCTTTTCATTGTATTTTTCGTCAGCGACATTAACACTTCGTAAACGTTTTTTCTGCACCTTCCGTCTCTAAATCTGGACACACCGTTCCTTCAGCCTTTTATCACATTCCAAAAGTTCTGAAAGAATGCAGGCAACTGTTTGAAATCTTCAACTTGGAATTTCAATTATAAAATTGTCGAAAAATAAATTTTTCATCCATTTTTGATCCAATCATTGGACCGATCCGTCGAATTTGTTCGGACACGAATGACGCAGGTTTACAGACGAAGTGTTGAATACGGCTGAATACGAGTTTTCATAAAAGTCGGATGACGCCAAGTTTCGTCGTGAGATTTCGCGGTCAGAGTTTCAGAAATTCTTTCGTAATCAGTTCTCGGGGAATGACACTAAAGTTTGCAACGTTGGGGTCCAACGAAAAATACATTTTTTCCATTAATTATTTGCTGATTTTCAGAAATTGTGACAATTTTCGAGATTTTGTCTTTGGATCCTAAAAAAATATCGTTTTATCGTCTTAACCAAATTTTGAATTAGAATCTCGAGCTCTACTGAAGAATAAACAGAATTTCGTTGCATTCCAACGATGCAAACTTCAATATCGTGTTCTTGGTGTTTGTCAGAAAAAATTCGACCATTTTTTTCCACAGGAATAGAGTCTAGAGTTTTATTTATTTATCCTACATTCAAAAATAATAATAAATTTATTATTCAATCATATTAATTATTTATGTATTTGATAATAATAAATTTATTATTTTTTGTCAAATTGGTTTCAAAGCTTTTCTGATCGCTCTGTTGGCGTTTAGCACGAATGTGTAAGGTATGAGTGGCCTCTCGAGAGGTTGATGAGGCCAAATCGTAGACTTTTTATCGACATTATTTATTAACGATTTACAACGGTTTAACATATTTTCTTACTCAAACCTTTTTATGTCCTCCAGACTGATATCTTCGAATATATCGACGTCTTCTTCTTCTTCGCGGAAAAATTCGTGGTCATAATTGTCGTTGCCGTCGGTTTGTAAGTCGGTAGAATGCGACAAAACCATATCGCGTGTTTCACGACGCATTTTACGTTTTTCTTCCAACTGTCGCTTCGCAAGGAACTCTGAGAAGGCCTTGGAATCCTCTTTTGCCCTTTTGAATGCCAGTGGATCGAACGTACAAGGGTCTCCGCTGGGAGTGAAAGTGACAACGTTGTGCAAACGATTTTTCAAACCATCGCGAGATGTTTTCAATGCGCTTTTTACCTGAAAGTCATTAATAGAGAAATTCCATGAAATTCAATGACCAAATTTTCAGCGAATCGTGAATATCTACGACGTTGAAGTTTGCATCGATGGAATGCAACGAAATTCTGTTTTCCTTGCCAATGTTCTTCAAATATCCAAAAACATCGAAGAATCATGTTCAGAAAAAATGTCCGGATGTGTGTGTAAGTGTGTGTTCTGGTACTGTAAAAGTCAAACGTTTATAACTCGAGAACGCTTTGAGCTACAGAGCTCCAGTTTCGCACAGGCGTTAATCTATATCAGCTCTGCGTTCTCTGAGAATTTCGTTCGAATTGCTAGAAAAATGCGAATTCTACAGCATTTTAGAATTTTCGAGAAAAAGGTGAAATCGCTCTAACATCCGCAAATTTCAAGATTTATTATTAGTTTTGTTTGTAAAAATAGATTATCATAATGGAAAGGTTGACATGGAATTTGGAAACTTCCGGTTGAACGGTTCAATCTTTATGGGTTTTCGAATTTTATGAAAATCTTAGTTTTTCGAAAAATCGTTTGACCGCTTTAATTTTTGCAAATGTTTTTTCTTTAGCAGAGCTCATGATTCTCATTCGATATTCAGTCAGGAAAGCAAAACGATTTTTACGATCCGAAGAGAAAATCGGTACGAAAATTGTCACGATTTTTGAAATTAAACAAACAACTGAAAAACGTATTATTCGTTGGAGCCCAACGTTGCAAACTTCAGTTTTATGGAAATCTTGCCTTGGAAATGATCGCATGATGATCCAGACCCAAAACGTCGTGTCTCATGGGCGGCAGATTCACATCGAACAGCGATTCGTCGCACTCTTCTTCAAGTTGCTCTTCCTGTTCCAACTCGGCAATTTGTTTTTTTAATTCCGGCGATAATTTAGTGACGAGGGTCAGTTGTGGTTTCGGAACGGGCAGAGCTTGGAAAACGGGCTCAAAATCGTCCCCGTAATCGGCAGTTCTGAATCTTTCTTCGAGCGCGTCCAGCGCGGAGAGTTCCTTGTTTCGTACAAATTTGATCATCGGCACGCGACCGATGACTCGCAATTGAGTCAATTGGTGACGCAAGCTAAAGGCACACTTTTCCAAGATTTTTTCTATGTCCAGAAGCTGCCCTTCCATTTTGGAGAACCAATAAACGAGAACGAGCTGAAAATCTGGGGTGACTCTCACGTGACTCACTTCGATGCTCTTGCCGAGCAACTCGGAGGACGCTTCGCCCGAAGCCATCAACTCCGTTATGTGCTCCATGAAAAGTGTGTTCAGTACGGTCACTCTACGAGTCACATGATTGCTCGTTAACTTATCGGGCGCGAAAGGATTTGACGAGCGTTCTTTGTTCACGTGCCATTTTCTATAACACACGAAAAGTTGGGCTAGTTTACGAAAACGCGATGCTCAACGAGAATGAATGGGAATGAATCTGAAATTCGCAACGTTGGAGTCCAACGAAAATACGTTTTTTCATTAATTATTTCTCCAATTTTAAATACCGTGAAAATTTTCGTATCGAATGTCTTTTTGGATCTTGAAAAAAGATTGTTCTATAGTCCCGGTCAAATATTCAATAAGAATCTCTGGCTCAGCTCAAGAAAAAACAGAATTTCGTCGCATTCCAACGATGCAAACTTCAGCTTCGTGAATCGGAGACGTCGATCGAGAAAATCGTCAATTAATTTACGGGAATGTTTCAGGGAGTTTTTCATTTTTTCATTTGTTTAACAAGTTGATAATGAAATGGGAATAAAAACCTTCGGCCGGTATCTCCTTGGACCATCTTCCTTAAAAATCTCGCTTCTCTTCCGGCGTATTTTCCGAAATTTTCGGCTGTCTTTCCAAAATAACGTTTGAGGTTATGGTTCAGAAGTATTCTCGAAGATAAAGACATAACTTGAAGGATTTTTGAAACGAAAGATAACTCTACAAAAGCTATGAGCCGTTGTTGAACGAGTCTCAATTATTTATCACGATACGAAACGTTTTTATGAGAAATTACGCGAATCATAAACACTCGGTGAGGTTGAACTGGAGCAGACGAATATTCATTGATTTTTGTTGACAGCTTTGCAGATTTAGTCGAAATGTTTGGATGACCACCGAGAATCCATTTTTTGTTAAACTTTTTGTTTCGTTTATTAATGTTTATCAAATTTTATTGCAAATTTGATCTCAACGAGAACATCGATGTTTATTGTTCACGGTACATGACACAAGCGCCACCTATTTATACTTTTTGTTCAAAATTTTTGAAATATTTGAAAAAGTGAAACTTTGCGAACAAACACTCGCGTACGCGCAACTGGCTGGATGGATAAAAAATTGTCCCAGGGCATTCTTCCAACTGTTTTACGACATTTCGATTCGCTGGAAGTGAAAATTCAAAAAACGATGCAACACATTCAAGTTCCCGCCCTCAGAAGAATAATTCCCCCCACGGCGTGGGTGTATCAATCAAATAATTCAAGGAGGTACAGTCGGATGCTGTACATCGACGGTCGGCACAGCAGATTCTCCGGACGAGTTGGTACCTCGGCGTCACCGCCGAGGAAAAGTTTAGCGAGGGAAATGGGAATATTAATAAATAGAAAAATCTCTTCATTTTATTGTTCAATCGTTTTATTATTTGTTCATAATATTCAGAGTTTTAATTAAAAATTGAGTTTTCCCAGTTCAACCGGAAAACGGAAGTGATGAACGCGGTCTGTGGGCGAAGAGTTTTGGTGAGAACAGCAACTCAAAAATAAATAAAAGCTTAATTACTCCGCGTAGCCAATCGGTAAGGCTGGACACTGCACATCGATGGTCGCGAGAGTGTTCCGAAACGAAGAGATTTATAATATGTATAGATATATATATTACTAACGTTTGGTCAATGAACGTATGCGTATTAGTTATTTTCGGGGCACGAAAAGCGTTACGTAATAAAAAAGTGTTTGCGGAAAGTGTGAAAAGACGCCCACGCGATGTACTTGATAGCCGGAAAATGATTAGTTTGTGCGTGGCGAGGGAAAAATTCAGCTTGGCTCGTTCTCCCGCCAAAGTAGCAAAGATGGCGGCCCTCCGTGTTTTTCCCGCCAAAGCAACGACCGTGGTGTTCCTCACTCATGTATGGCGCACCCCAGACTCGGTAATCGCGTTCTTCTCGTCGTGAAAAAGAAAGTATTTTCTTACAGTCGTAGAATCAACGTTGACGTTGATTTATTTGAGTGACTCGAGCGTGTGTTGTTGACGAACGTCATTCGGACAGTTTTAAAAGGAAACGAACAACAAGTTGTTAAAAATACGGACTGAAAAAAAAGGAAGATGGGACAATCGGACGACGTTGAGGATTCCACGTACAGCAGACATCAGGAATTATGCCAGAAGCTCAATATGGACGCTTCTGCAGCCTCCGATGCTTGGATATCTTATTCCACCATTCGACAAAATTACACTCTCGAGGTTAGCTTCCTTGTATACATTGCATTCCACCTTTTCTTTCCCTCTGCCACATTCCGCTCTCTCCCACTCTCGCACTAACATCCAGACCTTTTTTCTCTTTCCATTTATTTTTGTTTTCACTCCGATTCCGCGATCGCATCGCTAAAAATTAAAAACATCTTGCAGTCGCTTTTTCCCGCCTCCGTTCGGCCACTCCGTTCCATCGTTTTTTCCCGATTTACGATCAACTTTTATGCTTATCATGCCCATCACCAACTTTTTACTTACTCGAGCTTCCAACATTCTCTATTTTCGTATTCTCGACTATTTCTTTCACGAACACAGTAACGTCACGTAGATCGATCCACAAAATCGTAATATATTCTCGTTTCATTCGAATTACGATTTTGTAAAAAAACAATTACTCTTTCACGAATCACGGTGAAGCAACATTAAGTTTTTTGGAATTTTCGACTCGAAAACCAGTCCAGTGCGCAGTAAAATATCAAAGAGACTATAAATCTCCCTACGGGAGATTAAAAATGTATTGTTTACTTAATACCGAACCGAATCGTTGGACTTGCTAGATTGTTTTGATTTATCAATTTTTTTGACAATTAGAAATATTCATCTCATTTTTCTCAATAATTGGACCAACTTTCTGACAAACCCGCAAAACTTTTTATTCGTTAATACCAGCAACGCGCCATTGGAAAAAATGAGAATTGGAAAAGAAACGCAATTATGAAATTTGGCCCAATCTCTAAAATCAATGGACGCTGGGACCAGAATTTTCTGGGTTTTGAATGTATCGTTGAGTAGTTTGTTAATTAGTTTTGGAGTAATTTATTCTGCGATGATAACGATGACAAAGTTTGCATAGTTTTTTTTCCGCTGATCTCGAGATTCTTGTTGACAAAATGATTATTTTTCCGGGTGCAAAGACAAAATCGTTGCGAAAATTGTCATGGTTTTTGAAATTGAAGAAACAGTGATTGGGAAATGAATTTTTCGTTGGACCCCAACATTGCAAACTTCATTGTCATTTGTTGATGTGACGCTTTTTATTTATCAATGAATTTTCATATTTCACGTTTCTCTGAACAACGTTTTTTTACCGGCCAATTCTATAGTCAACCTGAGGATTTCCTGTTCCCATGGGACCGGAAAATAAATTTGGGGTTTTGAGCACTTTTGCTGGGACAGGGAGTAAACAAAAGATTTTTGTGACACCGAGCTTGCCATGTTGGAGGGAAAAATAATTTTTTTATTAATTGTTTGTTCAATTTGAAAAATTTAGACCATTTTTGCATCGATTTTGCATTTGGATCCTGTAAAAAATCATTCAGTTGTCCTGACCGAATATTGAATGAGAATCATGAGCTCTGCTCAGGAAAAATCAAATTTTATTGCATTCCAACAATGCAAACAGCAGTTACATTTTGTTCTTCCACCGAAAGATCGTTTATTGACGTTCAAAGAATTTTTATTAAAGGATGTTTATCGTTGACTAAAACGTTGTGAATTAATGAATTCGATTTTCTCTGTTAGTTTCCGATCGCGAAACAAATGAAAGAATCAACAAGCTTGAAATTTTATCGCTCCCATTTATTTACTGTTTTGGTTGATTGTTGGAAAATCATTTGACTAATTAAATAGAACAGTGGATCACAGATGTGCGCTATAATTAATAAAAAAATTGATGGCTGTAGTGAAATAATTACAAATTGGAAAATTCATGAACCAAAAAATTTACGAAATTGACAAAAAATTGGCCAATTAATTAATAGTAATTGCGGTGTTTCAGAGTTCTAGGTTTTTTAAGAAATGAGGTCCAGAAATAAAAATTTGAGGGAGAAAAAATTGTAGAAAAATTCGGTTAAAACGTAAAAATTTATCAATCAGAAAAAACTCATTTTTCCTATTAGATTTTTGAAGAAATAATGTACGAAAATAGACGTTCTGGAATTCGAGAGACTGTCGGAAAATTGTTGAAAAACTCGTTAAAAAATAACGTAAATCAATCAACACCAAAAAAGTCATTTTTCCTCTTTTTCTGCTTAAGACAATTCTTTTTTTTTTTTAATTCTAATTAATTCCATTGAATTCGGTCGTCAATGGTGTAGATTTTTCGGGCATATTTCCTATCCGCATAAATACGGAATTTCCTCGAATTGAAAATGAAAAAATCCATTCATGTTTCTCTTTCTCATCTTTTTTTTTTCATTTTTTTTTCCGACCGTTGCACGAAATGCATGTTCGTATTCGCAAAATCGAAATAATTGGAACTACTTATTTTTAGTATTAAAATGAATAATTATAAATTTTCAGGGTGATCAATTGCATTGGATAGGATGCGCTCTCTACGTCGCTTGTCGAAGCACGTCGACGCCGACGGTTGGCCGTACGGGCGCCAACGTCGAGGGCAATTGCGTTTCATTGACCCGTCTGCTCAGGCTTTGCAATCTCTCGTTGATACAATTTTTTTCAAAATGCAAATCATGGGNTTTCTCTTTCTCATCTTTTTTTTTCTTTTTTTTCCGACCGTTGCACGAAATGCATGTTCGTATTTGCAAAATCGAAATAATTGGAACTACTTATTTTTAGTATTAAAATGAATAATTATAAATTTTCAGGGTGATCAATTGCATTGGATAGGATGCGCTCTCTACGTCGCTTGTCGAAGCACGTCGACGCCGACGGTTGGCCGTACGGGCGCCAACGTCGAGGGCAATTGCGTTTCATTGACCCGTCTGCTCAGGCTTTGCAATCTCTCGTTGATACAATTTTTTTCAAAATGCAAATCATGGGCGGACATGGCGAATATGCCGCAGGATTTCCGCACCAAGATCGACAAGCTCGAGCGTAATTTTTCGGTCTCAATGGTGATATTCCAAAAGTATCAGCCGATGTTTATCGATATATTCAAAAATCCAAACGAAGATAATTCACGAGCCGCCCGATCACGACGCCATAAACCAATGCCTTGCACGCCCTCGAGAGTTTTCGAATTCTGCTGGACTTTGTTTATCTGCGTGAAAGGCGCGTTTCCTGGCATTTCCGACGACCTCGTTAATTCGTATCATCTCCTTATCGGCTGCTGCGATCTCGTATACAGCAATGCACTCATGGCTAATCGTAAAGATCTTCTCAATCCAAAGTTTTCCGGTAAGACCATTTTCCTTTTACTTTCGTATACTCGCTGCTTCGTCGTTTTTTATGATATTGAAGTTTTCATATTTAAAATCGAACGAAAAGTGAATTTTTCATTCATTACTACGATGATTCCAATTTTTCTACTAAATTTAGTTTTCGAATGTGCAAGAAAGACTGTCTCATGATTTTTGACAAATACTCAATGAAAATTTTGTGTTTTGCTATAAAAAATAATAGGATATTGAAGTTTCCATCGTTGGAGTGGAAAATATTTTTCTTATTCATTATTTCGATAATTAATGGACTCGTTCAAATTTTTCTAGTAAATTTACTTTTCGAATGGCAAACAAGACTTCCTCGTTATCGTCGCCAAACACTGTATGAAAATTTTGTGCAATGCCATAAAAAATCACAAGTTTTCGTTGCATTTCAATGACGCAAAATTAAACATCGTAAAATAATCAGATTTCGTTCCAATTCGGTTTCGTAATTCATACGATGTTGAAATTTGCATCGCGGAACGAAATATCCGTTTTTTTCTAAACAGATCTCAAGATTCTTGTTCAATGTTTGGTCAGGACGATAAAACGTTCTTTTTCGTGGTTCCAAAGACAAAATTGGTACGAAAATTCACATGATTTTTAGATTGAACAAAACATCGACAGAAAAAGTATTTTTTAATGGAAAGTTGCGAGCTCCAGTGTCTGGAATAATTATTACCAATGGCAAGGCTTTAAAAAACTTGAATGGACCGAAAATTCATTGAAAACTATGGCACCGAAGTTCGCAACGTTGAGGTCGAACGAAAAATACGTTTTTCTATTAATTGTTTGTTCAATTTTAAAAACCATGGCAATTTTTTTACCGATTTTGTCTTTCGATCAAAAAAAAGTTTGTTTCATTGTTTTGGACAAATATTGAATAAGAATCTCCGGCTCTGCTCAAGAAAAAACATAATTTCGTTGCATTCCAACGATCCGAACTTCAACATCGTAAATTTATGGCACCGAAGTTCGCAACGTGAGGTCGAACGAAAAATACGTTTTTCTATTAATGGTTTGTCCAAATTCAAAAACCATTACAATTTTTCTACCGATTATGTTTTTGGATCCAAAAAAAAAGTTCGTTTTATTGTCCTGACGAAATATTGAATGAGAATCTGGGGCTCTGCTCACGAAAAAACAGAATTTCGTTGGATTCCAACGATCCAAACTTCCAAGATCGTAAAAAATTGTACAGACAATTGTTCCAAGTCTGAATGAGTTTATGTACCTGAACCGAAACTCTTTATTATATTCTTAATATGTTATTCAGGTCTGCCGCCTAATTTCAACGATGAATCATTCGTGCCCCCCAAAACGCCGGATTGCATTCTGAATCTTTTGTGCGAGCGTCACCAAGCAATCGGTTTCGAAGCGAAAGTCATTAAGGAATATACTTTGAAGAAGCACATAAACCGTCTATTCAATGAGAAAATTTTGCACGGCGACCAATCAAACTTTTCTGGTATCCTCGACGCCTCAACTTTCGACGGCAATCACAAAGCGATTAACCGGGCTTACGAGCAGCATGTACTGAGCGTTGGTGATTTCGACGAGCGAATATTTTTGGGTACGTATTCATTTTTTTCTTTAATCTGCAAATTCATTTCAAAATTGATATTCGAGTTTTTTTCGTTTTTTGTTTTTTAACGGACGAAGGAGCTGACAATCGTTTCTCGATTTTTGTTTTGTTTACTCCGCTTCGCATTTGTTTAACCTTTTGCTTACGAAACACACATGTGGCGGGTTTGCGAGCCGTTAGGTTGAGAGAAGGAGAGAATTGAGGATTCTGGAATAATTGAAAAAATCGACTTTTCAGGCGCTGATGCCAGTGACAATATTGGGTCACCTACAAAAATGCCTATCATCGGTGATTTGCGCGAACAGTTTCAACTCAAGAGAGAAGAATTCAGTGTAAGTATTGACGCCTTGATTGATTAACTAAACACGCAAGATCCGAGTCACTTCGTGATTTTAAACGCGTGGAAAAATAGTTTTGAAAATTAAAAAAAATAATGAATTAGTAAATAATTTATAAGGCGTTGCGAGCATCGGCTTTAATTTTTTTTCAAAGTTTCTACTTCGTGATTACAAACGGACAGAAAAATTGTTCCGAAAAATAAAAATAAATGAATTAGAAAATAATTTATTAATCGTCGTCAGCATCAGTTTGAAATTTTCTCCAGAGTTTCTACTTCGTAATTTGAAAAGCATAGAAAAGTTGCGTTGAAAAATAAAAAAATAAAGAATTAGTAAATAATGTAATAATCGTCGTGAGCATCGGTTAAAAATTTTTCCAAAATTTCTACTTTGTTATTTCAAACCCACAGAAACGTTGCTTTGAAAAATAAAAAACGAATGGAAAAGTAAGTAATTTATTAATCGTCGCGAGCGTCGGTTTAAATTTTTTTCCAAAATTTCTACTTCGTGATTTCAAACGCATAGGAAAATAAAAAAAGAATAAATTAGTAAATAATTTATTAAGCATCGCATGCATCGGTTTGAAATGTTTTTCAACGTGAGTCTCGATTTAATTGAAGGCTATTCAACATCTGGCTCCTCCGACGCCTTTGACTGGAAGGAAATATTTGAAATCGAAAGAGATTGGGAATTCGTCGCCCGGTTTATCTACGGCGACGCAAAGTGTGATCCGTCTGCAGGCCCTGCTCGCTGGACGTCAGGCCTCGGCGAGCGACACCCTTTTGGAAATGTTTAACGATTGTTCGCAAGATGTGAAGGCTCTTGTCGATGGAAAAATCTCTGCAATGAGCAAAACGTTTTACTTGACTTATACGCCGAATCCCGAAGATGGCGACTCGACGAGCCTCGATTTTGGCAAACAACGACTTATCCTCGGACAAACCTTGTTCTACAAGTTGCTCGAGATCATTCTTATCGAAGAAAAACGCATGAAACCGAATTACGATATCACGGTAAATTGACATTCAACTTTTTGCTATTTTATTTATTACAAAAATCAGTAAACGAACGATGTAAACTTCATCAACCAGGATAAGTCCACATTGGGTCAATGTGACCCAAGGCGTTTTTCAAATCGGGCCCGAATTCATTTTCCACCGAAAACAAAAATAAAAAATCAATTAATTAATAAATTTGTCTAAAAATCAAACGAAACTAAGCCAAAGCGCTCGTTGCTATTCAATGCTAAATAATCGGTGGCAGAAAGTCGTTGGGGTCAAAATGACCCAGTATGTACTCGAAAGGTTAATGACACTAAAGTTCCCAACATTCAAGTTTAACAAAAAAAAACAATTTCTGTATTTATTTGTTCGATTTGAAAATAGATTTCGTCGGATTCTAACGAAACAAATTTCAACACTTACTATATCATTTATTTATTATTTATTTACTTATTATTTATTTATATTTGATTATAATTTTTTCAAGTTATAATTAACATTATAATGTTTATGACTTTACTTTGAAATTGATGAACCGTGCGGTTGATTTTTTGGCAGAATTTGCTGTTGAACGAAGTGTTCCTGCAATGCCTTTTCGCCTGTTGCCTGGAGATCGTGATATGGTCTTACAAAAACAACGATCGTCTTTTTCCGTGGATACTTCAGTCGCTGAATGTCGAGGCTTATTACTTTTACAAAGTGATCGAGATCATTGTACGAGCTGAACAATTGCCTCGCGACGTTGTCAAGCATTTGAACAACATTGAGGAAAAAATACTCGAGTCTCTTGCATGGAAGTCCGACAGTCCTCTTTGGCAAGCTATAGAACAGACTCCGGGTGGCGTTCCAAGCTGCGCGGATGTTTCTCTACCGGGAACGATCGATCCCGACGACTCGAACTCTTCGGGCCAACCGGCGCTGAGAAGACTCGCTATCGATCGTGGCACCGCCCACGACGTCCAGCAGAGCCCAATATCCTCCGCTTCCGAAAGGTATTTCGAGTTCGATCTCGCAAAAAATCGTCACAACTTTTTTCCTGCGACTTTGCATCAGAAAAAAAATGTTTTTTTTTTTCTTTTTTTTTAATCACAGATTCCAATCGCCACCGGCAGCTTCCGGAACTGCCAAACGAGGTCTTTTCAATGACAATCGCAGCAGCGGACAAAGCATCCTCAAGGAGAAGTGTTCCCCGAAAGTAATGACGTTGGAGGGAACGTCGCGAATACTGGTCGCGTTTCCCGAGCAGTCGAACGCTAACCGTGGCTCCGGGAACGCGACACTCGGAGGGTCAAGTTCGCCGGCAAATTCGTCGCAGGTCGGTAATCGCGAGGTAATGAGGCCACGAAAAACCGGCTCGGCAGCGCTCTTTTTCCGCAAATTCTACATGCTCGGTTTCGTCAGAATGCAAAATCTTTGCAACTCTCTCGTTATCACGGAAACAGATTTGAAGAAAAAAATCTGGACGATATTCGAATATTCGATAAAAGACCGAACGGAATTGATGAAAGATCGTCATCTCGATCAAATCCTCATGTGTGCAATATACGTAATATGCAAATTAGCCGATATCGAACGCAATACGTTTACGGAGATCATGAGATATTACAGATTTCAACCGCAAGCCGAATCCCACATTTATCGTTCGGTTTACATCGGCAAAACTCCCAAGAACAATGCAAATCCATCCTCCCAAACTAATGACTCGAATGCAAACGAGAACGGTGGCAACAACACCGGGGGGAGCGTTGCTCCCCCGACGCCCTCGAATATGGCCGGAACGGAACAGAATTTCGGGGACGAGAGACGCGGCGATTTGATCAAATTCTACAACGAAGTTTATGTTCCCGTTGTCAAAGAAGTTGCCAACAGACTCGGACTCTCGCGTTGTGGATCCGTAACCAGCCTGACGCTCAGTCCCTTACCGAGAAGCCAACCAAACATCAATTCACCGGTCAGACGCGTCACGAGTAGCGTCATGACTCGAACCCTCGATCCAAAAGCAATTACAGCCTCGCCCGCGCCTCAACTCACTTATTGCTTCAGTCGCAGTCCCGCCAAGGTAAGAAATTCTTTCAAACTTTATTTTTTCTCACTCTTGAACCGTCGAGTACACACTGGGTCATTTTGACCCGAACGATATTCGATTATTTTGCATTTCATTTTTTTCTAATAATTTCCTACAAAAAAAAATTCATATTTATCGGAATACAACGATTTGAAAAACACTCTGGGTCAGATTGACCCAAGTGTAGTCGAAGGGTCAACTTTTTCGTAATAAAAAGGATACTTTCAGTCCCGCCAGGGTAAAAAATTCTTTGAAACTTGATTTTTTCTCACTCTTGACCCTTCGAGTACACACTGGGTCATTTTGACCCGAACGATATTCGATTATTTGGCATTTCATTTTTGTCTAATAATTTTCTACACAAGAAAATTCATATTTATCGGAATACAACGATTTGAAAAACACTCTGGGTCAGATTGACCCAAGTGTAGTCAAAGGATCAACTTTTTCGTAATAAAAAGGATACTTACAGTCCCGCCAGGGTAAAAAATTCGTTGAAATTCGATTTTTTCTCACTCTTGAACCTTCGAGTACACACTGGGTCATTTTGACCCGAACGATATTCGATTATTTGGCATTTCATTTTTGTCTAATAATTTTCTACACAAGAAAATTCATATTTATCGGACTACAACGATTTGAAAAACATTCTGGGTCAGATTGACCCAAGTGTAGTCGAAGGTTCAACTTTTTTGTAATACATAATTACGACGTAATGCATAATTTCAGAATCGTCCGAATTTCAAATTTCTCGTACTTATTCCAATTTTTTTGATTTTTTTTTTCTGACAATGTAGGATCTCGAGGCCATAAATCGAATGATGATATCCGTCGACCCTCGTAAGGCCGTCGGCAAGAGGCTATTATCGGATGAAATGGACGTCGATCCATCGATCGACGGGGGACCTTCTCCAGTGAAGAAAACGCTAAACACACCATTCACTGCGCGAAAGCTGGAAAATCTCATTGGCGAACGTCGAACTCAGAATCATTAGATTCCCAAAAATCTGTGTGCTCGCCGGAAACACATACATAACGATATCCACGGGGATATGTATAGCATCGGCGATTGGATAAGAAAAATGGCCGCGATCGGAACGTGAGGGGAAAAGTGTTGGATCTCTTGATCGCTGTTTCTTTCGCTCGTAGTCGCATCTCGCATCGTTGATTGAATAAATAATAAGAGAAACAAAAGTAAATGACACTCGGAGGGAGGCCAAGGAACACAATACGAGGGAAAGCAAATTGTTTTAGTGATTAATAATGAATTTTATATTCGGTAGCGATTTAGGCAGCAATTAATCGCTGAGGGATCTTATCGAAAAGTAAATCGAATGAGAATGTTATTATTATTATTATTATTTTTCGCGTACAAGACAGCAAATCGTTGCTTTACGCAACTTGTGATTATTCGACTTTCTACTTGTAGATCTAAGTAACTTCTCTCTCCTCTGCCTGTCTCCCCAAAAATGATATTTTATAACTATTTGATCTCATGAGTAATTGGTCTTAATATTATTTTTACTTTTTTTTTTTTTT